>JAOPSE010000159.1:0-379329 GCA_029449295.1 Zea luxurians
TAAGAGAGGACAGATTGAGGCAATGAAAGGCAAATATTTCGTGATACAACTATAGTGAGGGCCAGAGGAGAGAACACCGCTCCTCTTTCTAAACCTGACGAAGTGGTAGTTTTCAAGGGCTTTATGAAGGCTGGGCTTCGGTTTCCTTTGCTTAAGATGCTGGTCGAAGTACATAAAAGAGTCGAGATATATCTTCGTCAGCTCACCCTCGAAGCTTTGATTAAAGTCGGGGTTTTCATCTGGGAAATGAGGAGCCAAGGGTTGGAACCAGACACTGACTGCTTCTGCAATATACAATTATCTTATCAGATGAAGGCGATGGGGAAGGAGCAATATCATAACAATTTTGGTTGCTATTCCTTCGTATACCGCTCTAATGTGAGACACCATGTCCCCACGTTTCGGAAGAAATGGCCATGATCTTGGATGAGGCAATGGTTTTGTGTTAAAAATGATTTGGTTGAGAGGGAGGATGTAAAAGATATAATTCAGCGTCCAATTCAATCACGCTTCGGCATTCGAAGGCCCTCGATCGTAAATAGTGATAAGGCTCAAGCCTGCATGGTAGCCTTCAACACTGTGTGCAGCTACATTGGCACCAGAGACTTGGTCTAGGAGCACATACTTTCAAGGTATGGCCCCTTGTTAATGGATGGGAGATGTCGAAGGAGACCACCGATAGTTCAAGCGAAGGTGGTCTAATTTATTTGAAATATACATATCGCTACAGAAGTCAGTTCGGAGAGCAGATGAAGAATGGCTCAAGGCCATTGAGGCGACCTTTGATGATTTGTTGGGGGCTTATACGAAAGTCGAAGACAAAGCCATGAAAATCGCCTTCAGCGCCCGTGGAAAGAAAAGGCTAAATAGAGTTTTTGATGTCATTGGTTTTGTCTATCCCGATTACTGCTTTCTGGCTCGGAAGCAAGGGACGAAAAAGAGAATTACATCAACGACCCTTTCTACTGCGTTGAAACCAAAGAGAATGAAAGTTGTAACTCACCGACCAAAGTCATATTTTTTGGAGAGGGCTGATATAATGCCTGCTGTAGGGGTCTCAAAGGCAGAAGCTGTTGAATCTGCCAAAGGTATCCTCCCAACTTCGGAGGCAATACTCGCTGTAGCAGTCGAAGTTCCCACCATTTAGCTAAAGAAATCAGAACTAGAAAGTTCTAAGACCAACCAGTAGCCGAAGCTGCAGAGTCCTCCAGTAATGTAGGGTTCACAAGGACATCAACCGTTCCAGCGGTGACTCCTAGGAATGGGAGGAGGATGGCCAGCGTTCTAGATGCTGTTCTGAGACCTTCGAAGATGGATACTCCTGCTCCTTCTAGGGTTTCCAAAGACAAAATTGAAGAATTGGAAGAAGCTGTCACTGCAAGTGCTCCTGATTGCACTAAGGCCAGACCTTCGGAAACTAGGCCAACAGAGCAAATAAACGAGAGTCTACCAGAGAAGTTATCATTGCCGATACCCGAAGCGGTGTCGACCGAAGATCTTGATTTCATTTTCCATCACGCTTTGGGAAAGCAACTGACACAGAGGCAAATTGCCAAGGCCCAACATTACGCTAAGGAACTGAAATATCCTCGAGGGTCCTTAGTGTGCGAAGGTGATGAAGAGAATGACTTTCTATACTGCCTTCCTAACAACAAGGAAATTGATGTCTGCCGAGAAATGATGGACAACATGGGTTATCCGAAGCTTAAGCTTGGGCTATCCTTAATGCCGAAGGATCATCTGGCAGACAGCTTAGCATACAATAGTCTGAAGGTTTATGCTTACTATTCCTTTCAATCTTTTGGTAATCATTTTAAGTATGTTATTTGCTTGTTTTAATAACTTATTTAACTAAAGCTTTGAAGGCTCAAAAAGAATGTGAGGATGAGAGCACAAAAATAGCCTTCAGGAATTTGCGATCGGAGGTTATAACTCTTCGAAATGAGGCACTTGAGAAAGATAAGACCCTGCTTTCCTTGGTCGAAAGGTTAAAGACAAGCGAAGCTAATTTTGCCAAACTTTCTGAAGTGGACCAAAAAATTCTAAAATTTGAGAAAGAAAAAGAAGCAAATGCAAAACATATAGTGAAAGTTGCCTAGAGGGGGGGGGTGAATAAGCAAGCGGAAATTTTTCCAAAAAACTAGAAATGAACTAGGTAAAACTGGTTCAACAGGTGTCAAAACTGGTTCAACCGGTTTGCACGAGCTCAACTAAAGAATGAGATATGAAACTGAATTGATCTCGAAATTCACCTAGTTAACTTTGTAAATGAGATGTTCTAGATGATCCACAGGGTTCAAAGTAGTAGATCTGAGAAGGGCACTTCTCAAAATCCACACACCAAAAAGATATAAACATTTCTTCCACGAAATAGTGAGAGAACGAAGAACACGAACAAACACAATGAGCAAGAACACAAGAGACACAAGATTTATCCCGAGGTTCGGTCACACCACCAAGGTGCCCTACTTCCTTGTTGTGGTGGCCACAAAGAGTCGAGTCTCTTTCAACCCTAATCCTCCCTTTGTCGACCACAAAGGTGTCACACCCGGGTTTTAGGGGTCCAAAACCCGGGCGTGAAATTCACCGGATGTGCTAGGATCAAGTCTCACACGTATGATGACTCATGGTATAGAAACAGATGTCAAATCTTTAATATATAATGGAGTTCTGTACAAAATAGATAAACAATTACATCATACGAAGACAACGATCTAGCAACCAAAGTTGACTGGGAGACGACGGCCTAGACCTCTCACGAACTCATCATGACATCCTTCATGCTCCTCATCCTGTGGTACCTGTTCTTGACCTAGGGGGATGTGAGTATAGTAACGGTGACATTCATCGCTCAACACAGTTGTGGGGAATTATGTGCATGATCTCACCAAAGGTGGGAGCTCATGTGAAGTGTAAGGCTTACCAAAGGAGATGGTTAAAGCCGAGCATTGCTTTTTAAAGTTGGTCAAAATTTTATTAGCAGTTACTAAGTTGATACCAACTCAATTAAATAAGAGATCAAATTAATAACAACACCACAATGCAATGCAAATGAGAAATTAAGTTTAGTTCCATAAATTACTCATGTGAGGGTTCGAGCTGCTCATGACCATGAGCACAGCTGATATACTAGTTTTTACACTCTGCAGAGGTTGCGCATCTTTACCCACAAGTCGTGTTACCCCATTTGCCAAGGGATCATAACTTCCCATTCATCTCTACCGAGGAGACGAGGCTGGGTACAACTACGAGGCCTTTACAAGTTCCACTAGCTTTCGAAAACTCGCTACGGTTTCTGAGAAGGGAAATATAGGAATCCTTCGTCCAAAAAGCCATCGCATCATGATCGACCCAAGAACCACCCTACACGCAGCTCCCCTACCGCCCTTGCCCCTTTCGGGTAAGGTAGTCTTCCACTAGCTTTCATAATTAGTCAGCCAAGGGCGTCCCATACAACCCTTGTGGTAGCACTATTTTCCCGGGTGGTTCTCCATGTTCTAATTAACATAATGATCTTATCATGAATAGTAATTAAAACAACAACATAATTAGAACATGATCATAGTAAAACATTAATTTCCCAAAGTGTAACACCCTAAAATCCTATTTTGGCATTTGAGAAAAATTATTAAAGATTTACAATTTAAAAGCGTCTTTCTAATAAGCTTATCAATTGAATATTTTCCCAAAGTTAAATAAAGGGTTAATATAAATTTTGGCTATGTATTTGAACTATTTTCTTAACTAAATAATATGGTGATATATTTTACATAAATCATACTACATTTAATTATATGTTTTGTGGCATGGACAAAGGAATCAATATAAATAAATATATAATTTATACTTGCATTGTCATGCTGAGAGTTCTGATTGATGCATTCAAATATATGTTTGAAATTCAGAATCAAACGTAGGATTGAAATGGAAATGAAAATATGAAATAGAAATAGAAAAAAGAGAATAAGGAACCAAAATGGGCTTCACTTCTCGGCCCACTCCCTCATTCTCTTTCTTCCTCGCCAGCCCACCGTTGCCCTGCCTATGCCTGCGGGACCCACATGGCGGTGGCTTCAACTGGATTCAGCGCGCGCAGTGTTGGCTTGTATCACCGACTGGTGGGTCCCATCGCCTGGGTCACCCGCAACCCTCGCGACTGATACGAAGCTGGATACCCCAGATCTCCAACAACCGCCCCAACCGAACCCCTCACCAGTCGTCGGGAAACTGAGACTGTGGCCTCACGCGTGCTGGGACTTGAGCTAACTCCGATCGGTGGGGTCCGCCTCGCTGGGCATATCCTCTCCTCCATCCATAACAGCCATGGCCACACTCCATGGCCGACGGTTCTGATAACTCCGCGATTTTTGTGCTGGCCATAACCTCCCTGGCGTGATTGCGCGACCAGCCCTGGACCCACCCCCTCACCTGCGACAGTGGCCTCTATGGACTATATAAGCCGGTGCTTCCCTCGCCATATCTAGGAATCGGACCTGTGTACGGCCATTGGGAGCAGAGAAAGACGTGATGGGCCGCCGCCGTTGACCCATGTACTCATCGGTGGCAGGGCCTTGGTGTCCACTTTGGATGCTTCACCTCATCACCTGGATGTGCCCGTGGCCAAGAGAGGGAAGATCGGCCATCGTAGGCAACACCAATTACTCGCCGGGGCTAGGTGGGCATTTGTTGGCTGCCATTCCCCGTGGTCGGGGCTTGGTCGCAGCGCAATCACAGGTAAGATGACCCCTATAAAGCTCGTCGTTTCCCCCTCGATGTGATGCACCCGTCCGTTTGCATATTGGGGCACTAGAACCCGATTCCTATATCACCGGCGATGCCGCCGCCGTGGTGGCGTTGGGCGCCACCCTGCTCCCTCCGTTGGGTAAGGAAGAGGTCCTCGGACCGTTGATGGTTTAAGGAAGGGCCGCGATCGACCCCTCTGGCCGATACGGTCGGGGTGGTGTTGGGTTCGTTGGATCTAGATCGAGCGCCCGAGATTTGATCGCGCTGGTTTAAAATATGTGCTGTTGATCGACAATCCGATGGCCCGGATAACATACCGGTTCAGATTGGAATATGGCGCGTCCGTTCCTAATCGGACTGCTGTGGATTGCCCATACCCCTTCGTCGCGGTCATTTTCTAAAAGAGACCCTAAAGAATCCAGAAACTAACCCGTCGTCCTCCATGAGTTAGTCTGAGCCTTGGAAAACTTTGCAAGCCAGCCCCTGCACTCTTTGTTTATTGCACGCACAGTCCAGAACTCAGTGAAATGAATAAATAAATATGGAAATTGATTTCTAGTATGAAATTAATTTGAGAAACTTGTATAATTCATAGAAAATTCATACTAGCTCCTTTTTAATCCATTCTAGTTCCTATAATTTAGTAATAATATTGTCTATCCCTGAGTAACACTGTTCTAGCATGAAAACTATATTAAAATTTATCATGCAATTATGTTTGTACCAAACACATAAGGACTTCAGAAATTCATAACTCCTCCGTTTTAATTCCGAATTGACTCGTTCCAGTTGCGTTAGCTTCGTATAAATATTTACTATGCAGTAACAACATAAATTATACCATGTCACATACTCTTATAGTTAGATATTTATTCATCCTATGTCTACTAGGTTAACTTTTCTAAACCAAAGCTAACCTATCCATAATCATAGGTTGATTAAAATATGATCTCTAGTCAAGTTACAATTAAGATTAAGGTTGAGTTAATTATTCATATAATATTCTCTCAAATTGTGTATATTAATCAATTTATAATATAGTTTAATAGTTTAAATCACATAGATCTTCCGTAAATCCTAACTCTATAACCATAACTCCAAATTTGTTGGTTCGCAAACCCACGATCTCGTAGCGACGCGTAGATTATTATTACGCAGTTTGTTCTTATGTTTGGTTTGATGTTAATTTTTCCCATACCATGTTTGTTTGTATGGCTATGACTAGCAGTGAGGTTACGTGAATCTGAAGAGCAAGTTGGTACCTAGAATCTTAAGTCCCAGGCAAGTTGTGTCCTTGGTCACTTCTTTTTACCCAATCATGTTGCTATTAATCATAATGATCTGCATAGGTTAATTTTGATGGGACCCAATAGGTTACCCTAGTTTGACTATCTTTATGCCTTGTTTACCAATGAACTTTTGGATAGTACTTGCTAGTGCTATATGTGGATTTGGGCATTGAGATACACATTATTCATACTTTGTTATCATTTGTTAATTACTGTTCATGATAAGATCATTATGCTAATTGGAACATGGAGAACCACCCGGAAAACAGTGCTACCAAAAGGGTGGTATGGGATGCCCTTGGCTGACTAATTAGGAAAGCTAGTGGAGGAGTACCTTAACCGAAAGGGGTAAGGGCAGTAGGGGATGTGGTCAGTGTAGGGAGGCCCTTGGGTTGATTTTGCTGTGATGGCGGTCAGGCGAGGGGTCCCTGCATTGGAGCTTCCTAGAAACTGTAGCGGGTTTTCTGAAGCTAGTGGAACTTTGTAAAGGCCTCGTAGTGTTACCCTACCTCACCTCCTCGGTAGAGGTGTATGGGAAGTCGTGATCCCATGGTAGATGGGTAACATGACTTGTGGGTAAAGATGCACAACCTCTGCAGAGTGTAAAACTGGTATACTAGCCGTGCTCACGGTCATGAGCAGCTCGGACACTCACATGATTAATTTATGGAACTAAATTCAATTTGTCATACACATCGCATTGGATTATTTATTATTTTGTTCTACTACTTAATTGGGTTGGTATTTACTTATACTTAGTAATTGCTAATAAAATTTTGACCAACTTTAAAAGCAATGCTCAACTTCAACCATCCTCTTTGGTAAGCCTTACACTTCACGTGAGCTCCCACCTTTGGCGAGTTCATGCACATTATTCCCCACAACTTGTGGAGCGATGAACGTATGTGAGCTCACTCTTGCTGTCTCACACCCCCATAGGTCAAGAACTGGTACCGCAGGATGATGCACGTGGAGGATGCTGTCATGTGTTCGTGAGAGGTCTAGGTCGTCGTCTCCCATTCAACTTTGGGTTGCTGGATCGTTGTCTCCTCATGATATAATTATTTACTAGGTGAGTGCCCGTGCGTTGCAACGGAAACATATAATACCGCGATAACTTATCTACAAATGTGTGTTATACTGTTACGAGAAAAGATTTCGTAATTCATTTGTGATCCTAGCCATACATAAATTTTGTTATTTTAATGTAGCTATTTCATCACTACATTACAACCATTAGTACCATGCAGGACTTAGTACCATGCATGACTTCTATATATGATAGTACAATGTTCGTGTGTTTCTACATTTTCTATATATTACACAAGTAGAACTTGTTAAAATATGATAGTTGTTCAAACAAGTTCCAAATCAATATCTCATCCATTTCAAATGTACATGGCCTATATAATTTGTAATTTTACTTTGACATATACAAAATATATGCAAATTACCCTTTCTTTCCTTTATTTATTCTCATTCTTTCTTCAACATTTTTATTACATACATTATTCCTTAGAAATTAATATCATCAATATTGTGGAAATCACCCATCAGAAAGACAAAAGTGCCTTGTAAACCCCACAAACATTTCTCTTGCTAAGGCCACCGGGGAAGCGGGGAAAAAGATCCCATCCAAATGGCTATCCTCCCCCAAATATGTGACAATGTCAAGTTCATATATTGTTTGTTAGTCTGTGTTGTTAATTCTTTTCTGTTCATTTTATATATTAGTCCTGTTTGACAGTGAGCTATTTCATAGTGTTGCGAGTTCTAATTTTTCTTGATGCGTGGTAGCGGTACTGTACTAACTTCCATCATAATATGGTTCTTTGTCCGAGGTTGGGGGAAAAAGAAATTTGGCAGTGCAATGTCATATCTGAATTTTGATCCATTTAACAACCAGTGTAATAATTCAATTCTGGTTTGCTACCCACTTCAGGGCTTGTTCTTTTCAACTTAACCCATGTGAATTGGATGGTATTGAATTGGTTTAAATCTATAGTAAGTTAAAATTCATTCTTATCCATTCTAACTCTAATCCATATATAATTGGAATAATCGAACAAGTCCTTACTAATTTTGGTTGTATCCTCCTATGTAGCTAAATTTATAATTTCAACCTAAACTATATCTAGCTTCTCGTTAGTTATAGGTGGATATCTTTCCTCACCAACCTATATATGTAGCTAGGATTTTCTCTCGACCACATTTGGTGTGTGAGGGAAACATGAAGACTTTGCTTTGAAACAAAGATGTTTCAGACAAAGCTTCACTTTCTTCAACCTTCACTTCTATTATATTTTTTCTGCTATTACCAAGAAGAATCTTATTGACGCAACTCATCAGCAATTCTTTTTAGCATTAGTGCAAGAGAGAATTGATGTCATGTTGCCATGGGCTAACTTAATTTTTTTCTGAAATGTGAAGGTGCCTATCTGTGGAGATAAATATCAAGCAAACATGTGTTAAGCTCTTTGCAGAGAATATCATGTTATGAGCTTGAATGGGTTCTAGCCAAGTGCCCTTCATCCATGGTTGTTTCTTAGGGGCTTATTCTTGGCATTACCTTTTCTTGATACATCATTGTATTGCCTTCTTGATGATGTACCTAGCTTGACCTTAGATGCACCTAGCTTATCAAGATTAGTCGCACAAGCATTCATATCATAAGGACAAGTTATGCATGGAATTTACAACTTAGTGATCCAATTCGGTGTGAAGCATATGGATACGAATTGAAGTAGATTTCTAAGATATCAATTTGTAGGTTTCCAAAAATTAGAGGGTATGGATCACTAATTTCACCTTTTATAGTTTAAAAAACAAATCTATGTTAGCGCATGTTGGTCACTTGTTCTCAAATGCTATAAATCAAGAACAAGGCAACACAATTGTTAGTCATTACGAACCTTCGTCTAACCGAAGCATTATCTCCTCGAGGGTATAAAGCTTCGCCAGACGAAGGTTAAGAATAACATACCTTCATCATTTAATATGCGAGTAGAAATGCAAAAGCATAAATATGATAACTGCATTTCATTAATTGATTTATTCTTATGTCCCATAAAATGGAAATGAATATAAACAATATTAATATTACATTGATACCTTCGTCTTTCTCGAAGGTGTGGATGCGAGAAAGTGAATACAATCCAGCGTGAACAGTACGGTGTTACTGTTCATCTATTTATAGGCACGGGACATAGCCCGGGTGAAATTACATTCATACCCTTGAACGTTTATTTACAAGCAACTAAAGCTAATATGGTCTATTTAGTCTTTTAATTCTTTGCTTGGTCCAAGCCGAAGCTATTGAGCTTCGGCATTCCGCATCGTTGCTTATACATAAGGCCTTCGTCTTGAGAAACTGAGCCGAGGTTGATGATAGCTTCGGCAAGATTTTGTATTATCTTGCCGAAGGTGTTTTTGTCTTGAGAACGTTCGGTGGAGGAGAAGACCCCCAACAGTAGCCCCTTTGCGGTGCTAGATCGTTTTTCGTAGCGAGCTCGATCCGCGAAAAACACAGAGGCTTCAGAATGCCAAAGGTCCGAAAACACCTTCCTTGAGCGTGTTGTCGAAAAATAATTAAAATATTCTGAGCGTCAGCCGATCCACCGCTCAGTCAGTGCAGATAGTCTGGCAGTCCGCCTTCTTCCCCTGCAGCACTATATAAGCAGACATGTTGGTGAGAAGTTACCACAACATTCATTGCCATCGCACTTGTTATGCTATTAAAAATTTTAACCAAAGCCGAAGCTTTCTAGATTGTGCTTTCCAAACACGCTCTTCGTCATTCGAAGTTAGCTTCGTCTTAAGGAACCACAACACTTGAAATCTACCATGAGGGAGATGATGCTGAAGTGACAGAAACAGCACCAATATCAGAAGTGATTAGGCGATCGGGTCTAGTTGTATCGGAAGGGGCTATTGCCGAAGGTGAAACTGCCGAAGTTGAGCATACTGTAGTTGAGGACAGGAGCGATGATGAAAACAAAGAATACAACAATATTCTAAGCCCGTGAAAAGCAAGCCATATTGAGTTTGGGAAATCTACCGTGTTAACAGAGGACCTGGTTTTGATGAAGAAGCTAGGTTATTTTGGGGAAAGTGAGAGTAAACTTATTCGCTTTGCTGGCAAGGAAGTGATCCCAGAGCCAAAGGAGGATGAAGTTGTTGTATTTAAAAGTTTCTTTAGGGCAGGGCTTCAGTTTCCTCTATATGATATAATAGGATAGGTTTTGAAGAGGTTTGAAATATATCTTCATCAGCTGACACCAAATGCCATTGTCAGGTTGAGTGTTTACATATGGGCTCTCCGAAGCAAGGGAAAAAGTGCCAATGCCGAAGATTTCTGCCGAGTGCACGAGTTGCATTATTAGATGAAGGCCAGAGCAGATGGGATTCATAAAAACTTTGGATGTTATAATTTTGCATACCGAAAAGACACTAAGGCCCCGATGATCGGCTACCGCACTAAGTGGCCGACCGGGTGGACAAGCGAATGGTTCTACGTGAAAGCTGATGAGAAGAAGAGGGAAAAACTCATGACTATGGATATTACTTCTCTGAGGTTGAGCTTCGGGATGACAAGGCCATTATGCAATATGCAACTCGGCTCCCCATGTCAGGTGGCCGAAGTCCAATTCAGCGTGGTGGCTGCTGAAATTAGCACTAGAGACTTAGTGCAGGAATACCTGGCAAATAAAACCTTTCCAACCTCTAGCGGCTAGGGCATGCCGAAGAAGAAGGAAGGAGGAAAGAAATATGAACTTGTTCGTCTTCCCTTCTGGTTCAAGTTTGAAGAGCAATTTAAGAAACCGTGTATTGAATGGCTAGAAATGATAGAAACTATGTGTAATGAAATTCTTCGAAATTACACGAAGAAAGAAGATCAGCTAATGACCATTGCCTTTGGCACCCGGCCAAACTGAAGGCTAAATCGGGTAATGGATGCCCTGAATTTCGAGTACCCGGACTATGATAAACTTGACGAAGGGGCCGAGGAGCGAAAAGAAAAAGGGTTGTCAGCATTCTGAGCAGGCAAGCTGCCCGGTCTATGAAGGAAGACGAGGAGGCCTTAAAGAGGATGAAAATAGTGTCGGAGCCGAAGGCGCCAGCTCCTAAGAAACGTAAACTTGACAAGGTACCTTCTACCGAACCGAAGGTACATGATGCACCGGAAAAAACCTTGAGCCCTTCATCACCTTCTGCTGCCGAAGCGTTAGAAATTTTGAAGGTAATGACTGAATCCCCACCATTCAAGCTACTAAGTCCTCTGGGATTGGAACTGACCAACCTTTTACAGAAAAAGGAAATTCCTTTGGCTATCGATGGAAGAGACGGGGGACAGAAAAAGCGACGTATGATGAACATACTCCATGCAATTGAGCAAACCCCGCCTCTAGCTTTGGCAGACAAGACTGTCAAATCTACTGATGTCGAAGCTGCCGTTGTAACTGAAGGCGAAGATCTCACAGCCACCATGTCCGAAATTGACAAGATTTTATCAGACGTGGCTATGGAAAAGGAGGTGGCCACAGAAGTGTCAGACAAAGGGAAGAAGGCTAAGAAAATCTCTTCGGAAGAAGCAGACTTCGACCTACGACACCTGGGTGGCCAACAGCTTTCCGAAGAAGATATGGCAGAGTTGAAGGATTTTGCTATCAACTGCGGCTACCAGCCAGGGTCCATGCTCTTTGGTGGGGTGGATGAAGAAGTTATAGGATGCATCCGTGATTGTGCCGGTGCAAAAATTGTAGGCACTCTGCCAAAGAGCATCGGATTCCCAAAGCTTGAAAGGGATATCAGCTGTTACAGGCGCCACATATCATAGAGAGCCTATTTTATTCCAACTTTAAAGTAAGTACTCTCTTTTAAGTTACTCCTGATGTGTCTGCATTAGCTTAACTATTCTAAGTTTGGACCTGCTTTTATAGAGTTTATTACTGAGCAAAGCTTTAAAGATGCAATAAGACGACGAAGACAAGAAAAACGAAATCGTTATCTAGGGCTTAGAGGATAAGGTCAAAGAACTCGAAGATTCTTTGAAGGAGAAAGACAAAATGCTATGTTCAGCCGAAGGGTCCCTTGCTGAAGCACAAACTCAGAACATGAAGTTAAGCAAAGACCTGTCAAGCGCTCAAGCACTTTTGAAGGAAAATTCTAATCAGTTCAAATAGGAAAACGAAGCTCTGAAGGCAAGACTTAAGGTTGAACTTGAGAAAAATATGAAGCTTAGTGAGGCGCTGAAGGCTCTGAAAGAGAGATGCTTGGAGTTTGCAAGCCAATGCACCACTCGATTGAAAAGTATTTTCAATTTAGTTGGAGCTGCATCCGAAGAAACCAGCCTCTCTGCCGAAGATATACCCGAGGCACTAGAATGTATTGAAAAGGAGGTTGATGTCCTTGACGAAGTCATAACCGACCATGGAGACTTCTGCGCGCTGGTAGCTTCTCGTGGTATAGCTGCCGCCTTCATAAAAGTTGGGTGCAATCACGCGAGAGCTATTAACAAGCCGAATTTCAATCTTTCATCATCGGATCTGGTTGATGTTCCAACTGAAGCCTGAAGCATAGGGAATAGATTTATTACTCAGATTTGGGCTAAGGGCGGGCGTGAATTGGCTGGACATGAAAGCTGCTCAACCCAATATGGAATTTTACCTTTGTTTTTACCTTGATCTTCTCTTGTCAAATTTCTGATTACCTTATACTTTGCTACTCTGCAGAATGATGGCACCGAAGGTCGATAAGCCAAAGCTAATTCTAAAATGTCGAAGAAGACCTTAGGATATGCTTTTGTAGTCATCTGTAGGAACACATGAAAATCCTTTGTATCATATGACAAAAAGTTGCGATTGACACTGAACAAATTATTGTAATCATTTGTAAATATCTTGTAGTACCATTTTACCTTTTGCTTCATGTATGAACTGCTTTGCTGTGGAAGAAACAAATGCTGGTAACCTTTTGAGCCGAAGGCAAAAAACACCTTCCCTTCTTCTCATTCACATCGAAGCATTTCTATGTGCAACCAGATTTCGTTTGAGATGGAGCATCTTCATATAAAACGAAGTTTCATTTGATGCGAAGCATCTTCGAAACATTTTCTCATCGAAGACAGGCATCTCCTGTTTTTGCCACAAATGTCTACGCTTTATGCCATGATGATGAACCTACGAATGTCTAATGTATGTCTGTATGAATGCAAAATGTGATGTGATGAGATATGCAAATGTATGCCAAAAACACACCCAGACTCTGCATCCCCTTAGGAACGACTTTTGAGTCTCTTCACCTTTTACTTAGGTGGTATTTAAGCTCTGCATCCCCTTAGGAACTACTTTGGAGCTTCTTCACCTTTGATTTAGGTGGTATTTTAGTTTTGCATTCCCTTAGGAACGACTTTGGAGCTTCGTAACTTACTCTGCGTCCCTTTAGGAATGACTTTGTAGCTTCTTCACCTCTTCGGTGGCATCTTAGCTCTGCATCCCCTTAGGGACGACTTTTGAGCTTCTTCATGGCCTTTATACTTGGTGATATGATCTAGATTTTACATTTTACATGTGGGGGAATTCGGCCCTTGTATTGCACAGGGCTACACAAAAAATGAAAATTACAACCTATGGCCCCATTAAAAACCTTTCTCCCCTCTTGAAAGGAAAAGGGTGCCATAGGGAAAAATAGGAAAATTACATAGTTTACACATAATATCTTCGAAGCTCATCCGCATTCCAAGACCTTGGTATGTCATTGCCATCTATGTCTTTCAACCTATAAGATCTGGGTCTCGACGAAGATACCACCAAGAAGGGACCCTCCCACTTGAGCTGAAGGTTGCCCACTGTATCTGGGTTGGCCACTCTACGAAGCACCAAATGTCCTGGCTTGATGTTCTTCAGTTTCACCTTATGGTCATGCCATTTGATTGTTTCAGCTTGGTACTTGTTGGGGGCCTGCTTCATCGCTGAAGGTCCTTTAAGAAGAAGCACCTTCGAAAGATCAGCGTATAATCAAACACAGCGCGAAAGTACACGCAGAAGCTACGATCCAGGGAGCTTCGGCATAGCGACATGCCTTGAGACGAAGGGCTGCACCGACTTAAAGAGGAAAAGACCAATCAGTCCATGATGATTTGTGTCATGATTGTAACTAGTCATCAATGACATAAATGTAATTCTGACCAGGTTGCGTCCCGTGCCTATAAATAGGTGAACAGTACCCCCGTACTGTTCACGCTGACTTGTACTCATTCGTGCGTCACGCTTGGACTTTTGCCTTCTGTCAAGCCGAAGGTACACATGTAATTTAATATTGTTTCTGTTTATTCATAATAATATATTAAAAATATATTAATAATGTCATATGATTATTCATGTTGTCTCTTATATTCATATGCTTCTTCTCTCATTAACATAAACTGCAATGAAGGTATGTCCTTCATGACCTTCGTCTAAAGATCATTATATCCTAAGGGAGGTAATACTTCGAAGGACGAAGGGTATTAACCTTTAACATTTTGTGTTGCCTTGTTCTTAACTCATAGCATTTGAGAACAAGTCCCCAACATTGGCGCCCACCTCCGGTGAACTCACTTCCACTTTTGAGTTGATGGCTTCGTTTAACAACCAAGTCATAGCACCTTCATCTACGAAGCTGGTTCAAGTTCAGAGCCGGCTAACAAGAAGCAGAAGAAGGAAGCACAGAGAAGGGTGCAGCATGTTGGAGTGCAGGGACCCTTCATCAATTCCAAATGGTCTCACATTCCAATCACCTTCTCCTAAGAGGACCTTCAGCTCAAAGATTACCCTCACAATGATGCTATGGTCATATCTTGTGTCATCAAGGGATTTCTGGTCCATAATGTTCTGGTTGACACAGGCAGTGCAGCAGATATAATATTTGCTAAGGCCTTCAGACAGATGCAAGAGCTAGAAGACAAGATTCATGATGCTACACACCCTCTTTGTGGCTTCGGAGGAAGGCAGATTGTCGCACTTGGTAAAATCACAATGCCAGTGACCTTCGGCTTCGTCCACAACACAAGGACCGAACAGGTTGTCTTTGATATTATTGACATGGAGTACCCCTATAATGCAATCATTGGCTGAGGGACACTTAATGCCTTCGAAGCAATACTTCATCCAGCATATTTGTGCATGAAGATACCTTCGGAACAAGGGCCCATTGCTGTTCATGGGAGTCAAGAAGCTGCCAGAAGGGCCGAAGGAAACTGGACAGATTCAAAGGCAATCCATAACATAGATGGACCCGAAGCCTATCAGCAGTATAAATACAAAAGAGAGAAGGATGCTTCGGCGGATTAGCCAAAGCCTATGTTTCTATGTGAAGACATAGCAGAACTAAGGGTACTGTTGGGGTCTCAGTTATCTGATGAGCAAGAGAAGACTTTGCTAAGATTTTTATTCAACAACAAAGATGTTTTTGCTTGGTCAGCTAATGATCTCTGTGGTTTCAGCAGAGATGTTATTGAACATTCACACAATGTGGATCCATCCTTTAGGCCAAGAAAACAAAGGCTTCGGAAGATGTCTGAAGACAAAGCTGAAGGTGCTCGGAACGAAGTAAAGAGACTTCTTAGTGTCGGTGTCATCAGAGAGGTGAAATACCCAGAATGGCTAGCCAACACTGTTATGGTGAAGAAGGCCAATGGTAAATGGAGAATGTGTATTGATTTCACAGATCTTAACAAGGCATGCCCAAAAGACGAGTTCCCATTGCCAAGAATAGACTCTCTAGTAGATGCAACAGCTTCTTCAGAGCTCATGAGTCTACTGGATTGTTACTCAGGCTATCATCAAATTTGGATGAAGAAGGAAAACGAGCCGAAGACTAGCTTCATAACTCCCAGTGGCACCTATTGCTACCTTCGGATGCCTGAGGGGCTCAAGAATGTCGGAGGAAGCTTCAGCAGAATGACAGCCAAGGTCCTTCATTCTCAAATAGGTAGGAATGTACTGACCTATGTTGATGATATCATAGTGAAAAGCACAAAGCAAGAAAATCACATTGCGATTTGCAAGAGACATTTGCCAATTTCAGGCAAGTTGGCCTGAAGTTAAATCCAGAAAAGTGTGTTTTTGGGGTGAAGAAGGGCAAGTTCCTTGGCTGTTTGGTATCAACGAAGGGAATTGAAGCCAACCCGAGCAAGATTGAAGCTATCCTTCGGATGGAGCCGCCAAACACAAAGAAGGGGGCCCAACGGTTGGCAGGAAGACTAGCATCATTAAACAGATTCATATCCAGATCAGCATAAAGAAATCTACCATTCTTTGAAATACTAAAGTTAGCCAAAGTTTTTCAATGGGGTCCGGCTCAGCAAAAAGCTTTCGAAGAGCTGAAGCAATACTTGATCGATCTAACAACACTAACTCCACCTTCGCCAGGGGCTCCATTACTCTTATATGTGGCAGCTTTGCACTCTGCAGTTAGTGCGACTCTTGTACAGGAGAAGTTAGATGGCCAAATCAAAAAGCAAGCTCCAGTGTACTTTGTCTTCGAAGTTTTAAGTTTATCAAAGAAAAATTATACAGAATTGGAGAAGGTGTTGTATGCTGTATTAATGGCCTCCAGGAAGCTTCGACACTATTTTCAAGCATATCACATAATCGTTCCTTCATCACAGCTTATGAAGGACATAATGAGGAACAGAGAAGCTACTGGAAGGATTAGAAAATGGGCTGTGGAACTTAATGAATTCAGTATCGACTATGTGCATAGATCCTCAATTCAATCCTAGGCGTTAGCAGACTTCATTGCTGATTGGACGCCAGGGGCTCAGGAAGAAGAAACAAATAAAGACGCCGAAGCTTGGATAGTGTTTTGCGATGGTTCTTGGGGAACCTTCGGCGTAGGAGCAGCTGTTGTCCTAGTTGCGCCTTCCAAAATCAGAACATGTTATGCAGCAAAGCTTGACTTCGGTTGTACAAATAACATTGCTGAATACAAAGCACTTCTGTTGGGACTTCGGAAGTTAAAGGCAATGGGAATAACATGGGCCATCCTTAAAACTGACTCTCATGTCATTTCTGGTCTATAGACAAAAGTAGTATGGTGAGAGATCCAAAGCTCGAAAAATATCTCGATACAATTCGAAGGTTTTTCTGTCAAGAATATTCCAAGAGGAGAAAATGAACATGCAGATCTATTAGCCAAATCAGCGGCACAGGGGCTCCCTTTACCTTCGGAAGTATTCTTCGAAACAATAAAAGCACCTTTGGTTGAACTTTTGGAGAGAGCAGTGCTTACAATTTCCCCTGTACATAGTGAAGATTGGAGAACTGAAATTATATCTTTCCTCCAAGGTAATTGTCTTTTGGATGACGAAGCTTATAATAAGAGAATGGAGGCAAGGACAAGACCGTATGTGATAATAGAAGGGGAATTATATAAGCATGGAGTCTGTTCTCCACTCCTGAAGTGTTTATCCAGAACCGAAGGTATAGAATTAATGAAGGAGATACATGCAGGTTTGTGTGGATCTCATGTTGGGTCTAGGCCCTTGTTGGGAAAAGTGTTTAGACAAGGATTTTATTGGCCGAAGGCAGTTTCGGATGCAGCGGAGTTAGTTCAAAAGTGCGAGAATTTTCAAAAGTGTGCAAGAGATCAGAAGCAACCTTTGTCTCTCACACAGCTGATACAGCCTACTTGGCCATTGCAAAGATGGGGCTTGGATCTGTTAGGCCCACTTCCACCAGCGCAAGGTAATTTGAAATATGTTGTGGTGGCTATAGAATATTTTTTCTAAGTGGATTGAAGCAAAGCCTTTGGCTACAATAACTTCGGTTACAGTCCAAAAATTCTTCTGGCAAAATATTGTTTGTCGCTTCGGCGTGCCGAAGGCTATAACTATGAACAATGGAACACAGTTTGATGCTGAAACGTTCAAAGACTTCTGTGACCAAATTGACACGAAGATTCATTTTGCATCAGTAAGGCACCCAGAATCAAATGGACTGGTAGAAAGAGCAAATGGCATTATAATGACAGGGATAATGAAGCTAATCTTTAATAAGCCCAGAGGAAAGTGGCCAGATGAGTTGATCAAAGTGGTGTGGAGCCACAACACAACCATGTCAAGATCAACAGGATTTACACCTTTCAAACTATTATTTGGTGATGAAGCTATAACTCCAGAAGAAGATAAAGCAGGATCAATAAGAACAGTAGCTTCGGCAGAAGACAAAGCTGATTATCACGTAGCAAAAGATACTATAGAGGGGACCAGACTTCAGGTTGTAGAGAACATCAATAAATATCAAGCCGAAACAATAAAATGGCGTGAGAGAAAAGTTCAGTTGAAAAATATTAAGCCAGGGCATTTGGTGCTTCGGAGAGTGGCCAATCCGGACACAGTAGGCAAATTGCAGCTGAAGTGGGAAAGACCTTTTCTGGTGGTATCTTCGTCGAGGCCCGGTTCTTACAGATTGAAGGATATGGACGGCAATGACATACCCAGATCTTGGAATGCGGATGAGCTTCAGCGATATTATGTGTAATTTGATGTAATCTTTTTTCATTTTTTCTATGGCACCCTTTTCCTTTCCAAAGGGGGAGAAAGGTTTTTAATGGGGCCGTAGCTTGTAATTTTTCCTTTCTTATTTAGCTCCACGAGAGCCAAATCCCCTAAAAGGATGTAAAATGTAAAATCTGAGTATGCACCATCGAGTGCAGAGAGAAAAAAAGGAAAAACAGGGAGAAGCTCAAAAGTTGTCCCCAAGGGGATGCAGAGCATGACGAAGCTACAAAAAGTCGTTCCTAAGGGAGCGCAGCGTAAGTTTTCTGCTCAAAAGTCGTTCCTAAGGAATGCAGAGCCAAATATGTGACAGAACCTCTCAAGTCATTAGGCCCACCTACAGTTGTCCTTGTCCATCGGACCTCGGACAACCCTGCAAGTGCACCTGATCACTTGACAAGTTCGGTATCTGAATTCTTTACCTTGCCCAAGAGCGTTTCACCCGTCACGTAGATATTACAACACATCAGAGTGTAAAATATAACATGCTGATATTCACTATCATTTTACATTACTTAAGATGTAATGTTACAGACTCAATGTACAACATGACTTCATTACCTATTTTACATTAGCATTATTTCTAAACTATACTACTCTAGTATTTATCATATTTAGTAGCTTCGCTGTTGGTTGTAGGGGACCGTTCGTCAGCCAGGTTCATTGAAGGAGGGGGCTTGAAAAGGTCCAATCCCCACCAAGTGCTTCACCTACTGTTCCAGAAGGTTCGGCTCCCATTCCAACAGGGTCGGCAGGTACGTCAGGGTGCAGTCGCGAATACAATTCATGAACTTCCTCATGCAATGTATTGCAATACACCTGCAAGTTGTCAACTGCCGTGCTAAGCTCCTCCACACGGGCTCGAGCTTTGGCTTCCCGATCCCAAGCAATGGAACGTGAGTTGACAGCCCAATCGATTGCCAAATCCCGTTCGGCAAGCTCATCTTGCAGATGTCGGACGTCAGCTCTTAACTCATTTATACGCTGACCATCCTCAACCCACACCCTGTTTCTGTGATGTAGCTCCTTTCGAAGCTGCTCCACCTAGGCTTCTAGGTCTCCAATGGGGTCATTACTGTCGCTGCTGCTCTCTTCATGCCTTGGAGCCAGCTGATGCCGAGGCACGCCAATCGGTCCAGTGGATTTACGCGCGGTTTTCCTCGTGCGCGGCGGCATATCTCCATAAGGGGGAAAACTTTATTAGTGTAGTTTTTAACATGATGCATGCATAATTACATAATCAACCTTAGTTGATTCACAACCTTCTATACATTGCACTCTACTACCTGGTCTTATAAGATAAGTACTTCAGAAGGTAGTAAGATAAGAATGAAAGAAATTTTCTTTAGATAAGTCTTTGAAATTTCTTTTTGAAATGTCTCATAATATCTACAGAGATGGGCTTCGCTCCGATACCAGCTGTGATGGAACCTCCCAAGTCATTAGGCCCACTTATAGTTGTCCTTGTCCATCGGACCTCGAACAACCCTGCAAGTGCACCTGATCACTTGACAAGTTCGGTATCTAAATTCTTTACCTTGCCCAAGAGCGTTTCACTCGTCACACAGATATTACAACACATCGAAGGAACGAATATGCGGAAGCAGTTACAACAACTTATTTTATATTAAAGTATGGAAAGAGTATTATTATTACAAACCAGTAATATATAAGATTGCGGGAGTAATATTATTACAAACCCGGGAGGCAAAAACCCCTCCCATTTAACAGTAAAGATTTTAAAGGAGGAGACTTCCTCCCGAGGCTTCAATCCTGGTTTTCTTCCTTAGGCACCACCTTGGAACAAAAGCAACAAAAAGTTGCTGCTTCCTCACCTACAACAACATGGGTTTGAAAACCCTAAGTACGAAGTGTACTTTCGCAAGTCTTACCTGTCAAAATAAAAGACTCTCAATGATATGCTGGCTTGAGGGAGTCAAGGTAAGGCTTAATCAAGAATCAAGACTCTGTTTACAAAAATGCTTACTAATAGTGGATCCTTAAAAATCTAGTTTTATTAGCAAGTTAAGTCATTACCTGAATTCTAGAGTTCTTTCTATCCTAGTTCAAGCACTTGGCCTATACTAGCCATTTTCTTATCAATCCTTCTTGTTCACTGGAATGCTACGTGTAGGTCAGTGACCAAGTCTTCATGTCCGAGAAGTAACGGCGATCCGAATCGATTAATACTCAACTGAGGATCTCCAATCACACGACATATGTAGCACTTAACCCTTGCATATGTCAACTCACCACCGGGGTTCTTAAGACCAGATCAGGTTCACGCCAACCGAGAGCACAGATACACCACCCTCCAGCCTCTTGCCACGAAGGGTACACGCTACTCTCGCCATCTCTCCACTCCCATTGCGTGTTATCTTATTCTGGTAATAGTTTGCCCGAGGCCAAGCTTACCCATGATGAGGCATGTGACCAGTTAAAGGGTCCTCGATCATCAAGCCTACATCGACAAGGTCCTTAATCGACTCAGATGGAGACACTACATCAAGACTCTCTTCTCGTGCAAGTGACCCGCCCGGTCTCAGCTTTATCATTTCAACCCAAAGTTTGGTACCTGACAGAGGTACATCTTTTCCGATGTTGAATCCATCACGACCATGATGGATCCACCATCAAGTTTTATTTTTGAAAATCATCCCTTCCCACTTGAAGCATCATCTTTTGTTGAAAACAAAACATTTTGTTTTTCTAGAGCAAGACTAAGCATAAGAAAAACCTTTTTATAAAACAGGGATCAAGGAAAGGTAATCAATCTTTGAAGGAAGGAAATGCATCAATTGTTTAGCACACAACTCCTATTACCTAATGCATCAAGCAAGTGAGAAAGGTTTTAAAATAGCAAGGAGGTGGCAAATGCACCGAGGCTTGCCTTGTGTTATAGGAGAGTCGGGCTCTGCTCCACAAATGTCAAAATAAAAGCAGTTCCCGGCCGGTGGGTCTTCAGGTGGTGGTGGTGTAGCTCTTGCTTCTTCAACTTCTACTTCTTCTTTGTTTTCTATATATATCACATATATAACCATGAATGCTCATGTAATGTTTATGAAAATGCAAAGATAATAAAGGTATATTATCTTGGGTCTTGAATACAATTTTCCTTCACGGGACTCCAGGAAACTAGGGTTTTTGGAGTCAGAACTGTAGTTCCTAGGGCAGGAATCACTAGAAGATTAGGGTTTTGGGGTTTAGGCACCAAAAATTGTCCAAACCATACCAAATTTTACCCAAGGCTTTTAAATAACATTTAAAGTTTATCCAAAAAGTTTAGTAATTTTTGGAGTTATTAATAAGTTTTTAAAATTCTAGGAGTATAGGTTTTGGCTATTTTAAATACTCCCTAATTCCTTATTTGGACTAAAAATCATAAAACTATTTTTATTAAATAGTATAGAATTTTAGGAACCTAGCAAAATTGGTCTGGTATTTTTAGCATTTTCTATAGTTTTCTAGAAATTCTCTAACTCTGGTAGAAAAAGAAAAGGGAAAAACATGAATTTTACTGAGCCGAAACTGGCCCAAGTCAGCCCACGAACAGGCAAACGCGCCCGCGTGCGTGCACCCGCGTGACGGTTTTGCACCGAGGCCCTTAGGGGTTTGAATAACTAGGGAAGAGTCCCGCACACTATTTGTTTGAGTCGCTGACATTTGCACCGAAGCCCTCCACGTTCTAATTCTTCACAACCCGTGGTCCTCGACAGCGAGCGGTGAAGAACCAAGCTCCGACGAACCTGTACCGGCCAAGACATGCAATGGCCCGTGCCCTAATTTGGCTGAGACCTAATTCAACGCCTAATAATCGTTTCCCCTCGCTCAATTGCACAATCCGAGTTCTTAATCACACTGCCTACGGTGATAGCGCGAACTACGGATGAACACAGGTGTTCCCGACGATCTAGCGCGGTCTAGCTTAATTGAACGGGTCGAGGAGCATCAGGGGGACATATGGGTACTGAAACAGGAGAGCAAAGAGCATGAACGGACCTAGAATGAGCTAGCCACGACGATGTTAGTATGCGCGGTGTTTCGCACCGATTTGGGGGAAATCCCAAATTGGGGCTCTCTGGTGAGTAATTGGAGGTACGAGCGGGTAGAGTGGATGCTTGAATACCTAGCGGAGCCGAGGGTGTGCTCAATTTATAGGATCCATGAGCGGTGGTGACCATTTCGGGGAAAGACGCGCGGCGGTCGGAGAGAAGGGGGTGCTCTGGCGCAAGCGATTGGTGGCATTTACCGTGGCAGGCTCACCGACGACGCTCGGGTGGGCTAGGATGACTCACTGCTGCATGGTTAAAGCACCAAGGCACGTGGCGCATGGTCGCGAGGTGGCTAACTCCGGTGAGCCTATCCAAAGCGGCCGTGACCCAAGCGGGTACGGCGGCCGGAGTTCATCCACGGGGTGATATTTCTTACCCTCCGGCGTTATCCAACTGTGCTAGGCACGAATCACCGCGGCGGGCGCGAATCCGGGTGCACGGTCGCCGGCGGTGAGTTATCTGAACTGGCGTTCTGATCTGGACACTGTACCATTGAAAACCCGATTCAGAGCGCCTGACAGAGTCTGTTTGGGGGCGATTTGCTCCAAATTTTGTATGGTGACCAGATCAACATTCTGTATCAAAGTTGTAGCCTAACAAACCAGCTCTAAATTTGTCATAGAGGTTTTAGTTAAACATCCATCAAATCGAGCTCCACAGGGTCCCAAAGTTGATCCAATCCAATGTCTTCTCTAAATATCAGGGAGTTTTAGTCTGACAGCGAGACTTCAGGGCCAATTATCTCCACTTTTTGTATAACAACAATGCTTAATCACTTAAGCAAAGTTGTACTCCTATAGTAGCTCTAGACTTTTGATGTGTTGACCCTAGGCAAATTCTTTGTATTTTTAGAACTACAGAGCTCCAAAGTCAGCCTTGTTCACTGGTTTTCAGACTTAGTCACATGAGAGGAATAGAGTGGCTTTTTGCAAATAAGCCCAATTCTCATGGTTTGATTTGCAAATCCCAAATATGTGAACCATATGATTTGAGGACTTCAATACCATAGTTTTTGCACTTGGGTCCAAAAGTGTGCAAAATTTACATATAACCCCCTAGGGTTTCAACTTGGGTTTTCCTGGGGTCTTTTAGGGTTTTTGGCACCTCTAGGGTTTGAGTGTCACTTAAGTCCATTAATGGTGATATCTTATGATTATTTCTCATGAGTTTTGAAGTTTTCTCATGCTTGAGCTTTATTATCACTCCTAAGCCTAGTTTAGGGTTAAGTACCCTACTCTAGGGTTTCACCCATGACTAGTCACATCAATACAACTTGTTTGAAATTTTTGCCTAGTGAATGCATTCTAAGTGTAACAAACACATGATATGCTGATGCTCATGATGTTATGCTCAAGTTTTAGTGATAGTAACACCAGGGGTGTTACAAAATACTGCCGAAATATAAGGCAAAGAAGTTCAAAAGTCGTTCCTAAGGGGATGCAGAACTTATACCACCGAAATAGAAGGCGAAGAAGTTCAAAAGACGTTCCTAAGGGGATGCAAAACTTATACCACCGAAATAGAAGGTGAAGAAGCTCAAAAGACGTACCTAAGGGGATGCAGAGTCTGGGTGTGGCTTCGTGTGCGTGTGTTTGGACATTCATTTGCACATTACATCACATCATTCATTTGCATTCATACACATTCATGTAGACATTTGTAGGATCATCATCATCATAACATAGAGTACAAACAGATGCTTCGGCTTTGATGACAATGCTTCGACGAGTATACAGAAGCAAAGATATGCTTCGATGTGTACGAAAAGAAGGGAAGGTGTTTTTCGCCTTTGGCTCAAAAGATACAAATTTCGTCCACACCAAAGCAATTCACACACGGATGAAAAGGTAAAAATATGTTACAAGGTATGAACAAATTTACAGAGTAATGTTTGTTTTCTAAATTACAATATCTTTTGCAAAGATAATTCAAATGTCTCTAAAGCTTTGTACATCAGCTTCATCAGTCTCCGTCAAGCTTCGTATTATTAACCTTCGGCATCGTCATCCTGTACACAACAAAGCAGTATATGGTAAAAAAGTAATCTCAGGAGAAGGTAAGCAAACAGGTACAAGGTTAATACCGGCTTAAGATGACTTCGAGCTTCGTCACCAGCTAAGTCCCGCCCACCCTTCGTCGAAATTTGTGTTATAAATCTATTCCCAAACTTTGGGCTAGGCTGGGGATATCAGCTAGGTCCGCTGGTGATAAGTTGAAGTTCAGTCTGTTGACAATCTTTTCGTGCGTGCAACCAGCTTTCATAAAAGCTACAGCTGTGCCGCAAGAAGCTAGCAGGGCACAGAAGTCGCCGTGCCCAGCTATTACTTCGTCGAGCGCCTCAACTTTGCTCTCAATATGTTCGAAGGTGCTTGGCAGGTCTTCAACCGAAGGTTCAAATTTTTCAAAGCTGGCTCCCACTGAGTGGAAGACCTGTTTCAGCCGCTGCACGCACCGGTTGCCAAAGTTCAAGCATATGTTCTGAAGCTCTTTTAAGGATTTTTGCAGATTCAAACTTTTCTCGACTTCGGCTTCGAGCTTCGCATCAAAATTCTTCTTTTCTTGCTCGAAGCTTTTTGATCTTCGGAGGAGTTCATCGTTTAATCTGGCAACTTTGGCTTGGGCTTCAGCCAATGAACCCTCTATTGTCTGAAGAAGGAAGTCTTTCTTTTCTAGAGAAGCTTCATGATCTTTGATTTTATTTTCCAAGCCCTCGATTATAACCTCATTCTTCTTATCTTTGAGGTCTTGTTGCATTCTCAAGTATTTGCTTAGCAGCATACTCTGTGCAAAATAATCTTCATCAGAAATCTTTGCTTCATCACAAAACAATAAAAACTAAGAAAAAAGCTTTACCTTAAAGTTGGAGTAGAATAAGCTGCCGACGATATGCTGTCGTCGGTAACTGCTGATGTCAGCTTCAAGCTTTGGAAAACCAACACTCTTCGACAGAGTGCTGATAACTTTCACACCGGTGCGGTCTCGAATGCATCCTAAGGCTTCTTAGTTGATTCCACCAAAGTGCATGGCTCCTGGTTGGTAACCACAGGTTATAGCATACTCCTGCAGCTCCTCCTTCTCATTCTTGGATAATTCTTGACCAACTAGATTTTGAAAGTTGAAGCTTTTTTCTTCCGAAGTATCTTCGACAATTTCTTTCTCTTTTCCAGGCAGTGCGGCCAGGGCTTCTTTTATAACCGCTGCAATCTCCTCTACAGCCAGGACTCCCTCTATAGCCGCGGCAGTCTCCTCCGCGGCCAAATCCAAGAGCACTTTATCAATAGCAGATAATGTACTCTCCAGATTGGTAGCTTTGGCAGTCGCAGCTTTGGCAGAAGTAGCAGCTTCGGCAGCTGGTGTCATTTTTGATGCTGAGGCCGGCGGTGGAGTTTCCTAAATGGCTTGCATAATAGTAACAATTCTTCGCTTTTTTGGCCCAACCGCCTTTTTCACTGCCAAAGGCTCGTCCTTCTTCTGTAAAAGCTTCGTCAGATGTGGCCCCAGAGGACTTAGCAGCTTGATAGGTAAGGATTCGGTCATTACCTTTAAATTTTCTTCTACTTAGGCAGTAAAAGGCGTCGAAGGAGCTTCCTCCTCTATCTCAGCCATCTTCTGCTCTGGAGTTGCATTTTTTATCTTCTTCGAGGTCGCCACCTTCGGCTCAGGACTGGATTTTCTCTTTTTCAGAGCTTTTTCGTCCTCTTTCACCATCCTAGTAGCCTGTCTGCCCATAACACTGACAACCCTTTTTCTCTTTGGCCCTTTGTAACACCCTAAATTTGGGAGTAGAATTTTTTCTTCTTTTCTCTCACTGAATTCGGGTGTTACTCTCTTTTCTCTTCCCGTTTCGCCTCCTTTTCCCCATTTTAAACCCGTATAGTGACAGGTGTCCGTGTCGTGTATAAACAAAACCTAAGTGTCATGGGTGTTGCATCATGCTGAAGCGCTTTTCTTTGTCTGATGTCGCATGTTCGTCTCGTTCCACTTTGGATTTCGGTTCGCGATTTAATCCCGTTTAATGGTCGTGCGTGTCGTGGGTTTCGATCCGCGATGTGACCCGGCCTAGCCCGGCCCAGTCCGGCCCGGCGCGGTCTGGCCCGCGTGCCCCACACCCCCTCCCCATGCGCTCCCTCCTCCTCTCCCTCTCTCATTTGGATTTCCCGCGCAGCAACCTTCCTCTCCCTCCCCCACCTCTCTCTCTCCCCGTGGTGCCCTAGGGATTGGAGACGGCGATCACCGGAATTTGGACCCCGAGGTGAGCTCCCCTCCCCTCTTCTCTCTCTCTCTTCTCTTCCCCTCCCCACTCCCTTCTCCTCTACGCCCCCCGTTTTCCTCTCCCTGCGCGGGCGCGGCCCCGGCGAGGGCGCGCGGCCTCGGCCCCCTGCACAGGCGCGACTCCCCCTGCGCGCGGCTCTGGCCCCCTGCGCGCGGCCGTCCTAGCCCCGTTGCGCGGCGTCCGACCCTCGGATTAGTTAGTTTCAAATTTAGTTTAATGAGCGTGTTGAGTCGCGCGCTTCGTTGCGCGACGATTCAATTTAAGTTCGTATTTATCAATGTGCTGCGTCGCGCGCTTCGTCGCGTGATGATTTAATTTAAATTTGTGTTTATTAATGTGCTGCGTCGCACGCTTCATCGCGCGATGATTCATTTTAAATTCGTATTTGTTAAGGTGCATTGTTGCGCGCTTCGTCGCGCGACGATTCGTTTTAAAATTCAGTTCAGCTGACGTAAGCCGTCATGTGTTTCGTCACGCGACGCTTAATGTTTGTTTATAAAAGTAATGCAGGAGTCTTGTTGCGCGCCCCATCGCGCGACAAGTCGTTTATTTCTTAAATTCAATTTGAATGCTGCGTCGCGCGTCTCGCCGTGCGACCATTTCCTTTGATTCACCTTTATCTACTTATAATAATTAAATGTGGAACATGGCCTAACTTTATGCTAAATGCAATGGCCAAATTAATACCCTTCTGTTTAAAGGAGTAGTTTAATTTATAATTGTGCAACGTGATCGCTTCTCGACTGTAGACTCGACCGCTATTTTCTCTTTCTCGCTTAGTCGTAATTGCGAGCCCTGCGTTGAACGTGTGTTTAATTATTGCATTCCATTGTATGGTGTACTGTTCTTTTGTATTAAAGGTGTGGAATGTATGTCTGAACTCGTATAGAGAACGATCTGGTTGGGGAACCCGAAGAGCTCGCAGGTGAAGCCCCTGAGCAGCAGTCGGTTGGTGGAGGCAATTGTCCCTTGACCTATCTTTGTCCTATACATTCTTTAATTCACCTCCCGCATTTCACAGTTATACCTAAGGATTGACTAGCTTTCATTATCCATGTCCTTGTTTACCTATTTGGGTTGGATTATTATTGCTTAGTCTTACGCTATTGCTCAACTCTAATCAATGAACATGATGAGAATTATCAATGATACGCTGTTTTCTCCTCTTTTATTATGATGTTATACTTGTGACCTTCAAGGGGGCTCGAGCGGTTTCTCGAGTACCTCTCCGTAAGGACCTGTTCGTTGGATGACCGCCCAGAAAACAGTGCAACCATGAGGGTGGAGTGGGACGCCCTTAGCTGAATAATTAGAGGAACCGGGGTGTAGTTCGCTTAGCCGTTGTGCCGTCAATGGGGCTCGGTGTATGCGGCTCGCTCTGCCAAGGTTGATTTGTCCCTTGGGGAGGAGTGCGGTACATTTAGGAAACCTAACGGGCGGCTACAGCCCCGGGGAATCTTTGTAAAGGCTACGTAGTGATACCCTGCTGGGTCACCTTGGTAGTGATCAATGGAGAGTCATGATCTCCGGGCAGGAAGGGAAATCACAGCTTGTGGGTAAAGTGCACAACCTCTGCAGAGTGTTTGAAAAACTGATATATCAGCCGTGCTCGCGGTTATGAGCGGCCAAGGGAGCTCCAGTGATTAGTGGTACTTGATCAGAGATGTTCGGATTAAAGGTGGCAATGAGATTGATGGTTTTTGGTATTGACTCTGGTAATGGTAAGTGGTACTGTTTCCGTTTGGAAAGGAGTACGTTTGGGTTAATAACGTGGGTTAATTCTAAAACTTGGCTTTCTCTACTAGTAATAATAATCTGACAAACTAAAAGCAACTGCTTGACTTACCCCCCACATAAAGCCAGTCCACTATAGCCAAACAGGATACTTGCTGAGTATGTTGATGTGTACACACCCTTGCTCTACACACCAACCCCCCCAGGTTGTCCGCATTGCAACCACTGCTCAGGAGAAGATGAAGCCGTGGAAGGAAACTTCCAGGAATTCCAAGATTACGATGAGTTCTAGGCGTGGGTTAGCGGCAACCCCCAGTCGGCTGCCTGTGAAGGCCGCGTTTATCTACGTTTCGTTTTCGCACTTTGATTTATTGTAAAGACTATGTGGATGTCTCAGACATATGATGTAATCGACTATTATTTCCCTTTTAATACTATTTGAGTACTGTGTGATGATGTCCATTTTATGTAACTGCTGTGTACGTGAATTGCTGATCCTGGCACGTACATGGTTCGCATTCGGTTTGCCTTCTAAAACCGGGTGTGACATAGGTGGTATCAAAGCCGTGCTGACTGTAGGACCGCTAACCTAGAGTAGAATGGTCTTTCTAAGGATTATAGACCTCTGTCGCTGCCTTGACTTTGGTATCCCTTCAAAAGTTGGTCATATCGACCAAACCTATGTTCTACTATATATTATACCTTGCTGAAAATGGTGTTTTATTCTAATCCTTCATTTATTTATGGTTTATTACTTGCTGGTCATATTAGTTCTGTTCTCACTCTTTTGCTTACGGTGTCTTTTGTAGATGGCTCGTCTTAGACACACTGCACGGAAGTCAGTCATCCCCTTCTTGCCTTCCCGTCTCGCGGAGCGTCCGCTTTGCCGTCCCGTGACCGGTCAGTCCAGCCACTTGGAGAGGCTGCACCACCGCCTGCACGAGGAGCAGGAACGTCGACGACAGGAGTAGCAGGGCTCTTCTTTCTCGCTCCAACATGAGATAGAGTCTGTGAGGAGCTGCTCCCCTATGCTTCCCCTGGAGGCGCCCCCTGCACCACCCCTGAGCGCCCCAGTCCCTGGGGTAGCTGCTGGAGGAGACCCAGACGACGAAGGTGGCGACAGCAACTCGATCCACGACACTGACTTTTCTGCTAACTAGGAGCCAGAAGGATGGGTTGCTCGACCCATCACTCGCGACGCTGCTCGCGGGTGTCACTTCCACGATGTGCTCGACACCCTGCTACGTCGGGCACTTGACCGGCGTACTTGGTCCATCGAGTATCGCTGTGTGGTCTACTAGCATAGTCGTGGGGTCTACCCGGACCGCTGGGAGGCGACCTGCTTGGTGCGCCGTCCGGAGAATAGTCTCTGAGGTGCTGAGGTCTGCTCAGAGCACTATTCCATCTCTGAGCGGGACTCAGCTGAGGCGGCCATGCAAGATGCTGCACGACGTGCGCTTTCGCACTACTGCTCAGTTCTCGGTGGGGTAGCTAACGGTCTCAACCTGAAGTATTACCCCCGCCGTCCATCTGGCAGCACAGGAGGCGTGATTGTCTCACCTGTCGGTGAGGACAATCCTAGGTTGAGCAGCACAGTCAACCTAGCCGCCGTGCTAAACACAGAGCTGGACCATGCATTAGACGAGCTGAGTAGGGCTCGTGCTGAGATCGCCCTGCTGCCTCGCGCGGAACGTCGTCACCTGGATGATGGCTCCCCCACTCCCGTTGGGACTCAGCACCCGTACCGCTCACCTCGGCGTGGACACCAGTCTTATGGCAACCCCGACTACAAGACCAAGATAAATTTAGAACCATAGATCGTCAGAGTCAGACCTTGTAATTAATACGAAATATATGCATAGAAGCTATAGTCTTAGCATTAGTCTCGCTTTTAGTTAGTCTTAGTTAGACAGAGTAGTTTGCTATATCCTGTGCATTTATGTTTGTCATGATGAACTATGTTTGATTTGGATCTTTGTAATGACTGTCACCAGAATGTGGGTATCCCCTGCATTTTGGTTTACCTGTTATATGTTAATGGAGTTAGCTATTTAGTTGGGAAGCCTTTTATTCCACTTTCCTCTTTATCTGAGAAGCTGTGTTGGTCGGTGTTGGAGATCAGTGAAGATGCTCATCTGTTCAGTGTTGTGGAGAATTCTATACTCTTTTCTTATGCTGCAAGATTTGCAAGATCAGTTCTGATGTGTGGTTGCATTCTGCAGATGTCAGAAAACAGGCGTAGAGGAGGAAGGCGTGCTCAGCAGGAGCAGGCAGCTCAGCAGGATGAGGTACCCCAGCAACAGCAACTGCCGCCCCTGTCCCCGATGTCCATCGAGCAGATGTTCCTGATGCAGACTCAGGCAGTTCAAGCCATTGGTCAGACTCTGGCTGCCATTCAGCAGCAGCAGCAATAGCCACCACCTCAACCTCAGATGCCTCAGATGCCCAGAGACAAGCGTGCTGAATTCATGAGGGGTCATCCCCCAACGTTCGCTCATTCTTCTGACTCCATGGATGCTGAAGACTGGCTGCACACTATGGAGCGAGAGTTGCATATCGCTCAGTGTGATGACAGGGAGAAAGTCCTGTATGGTCCCCGTCTGTTGAGAGGAGCAGCCCAGTCATGGTGGGAGTCTTATCTCGCCACCCATGCCAACCCCGACACCATCACCTGGGAAGAGTTCAGAGGTAACTTTCGTCAGTACCATGTTCCTGCAGGTCTGATGACAGTGAAGAAGGAGGAGTTCCTAGCCCACAAGCAAGGGTCATCGTCTGTCAGTGAGTACCAGGACAGGTTTCTGCAACTGTCTCGCTATGCTCCTGAAGATGTCAACACCGACGCCAAGAGACAGTACCGTTTCCTGAGAGGCTTGGTTGACCCTCTACAGTATCAGCTGATGAATAATACCTTCCCGACATTCCAGCACCTGATTGACAGAGCAATCATGATAGAGAGGAAGCGTAAGGAGATGGAGGATCATAAGCGCAAGATCAGTGGACCCCAGCCTGGAAGCAGCAATCGTCCTCGTTTCTCAGGCAATCAACCTCAGCAGTTCAGGCAGAACCAGCGTCCACCTCAGCAGCAGCAGCAGTTTCAAAGGCAGTTTCCTCAGCAACAGCATCAGAATTGCCAGAACAATCTGTCAAGAGGAGGTCAGTTCTAGAGGCAGAATCAGCAGGCACCTCGTCTTCTTGCCCCAGCAAACCAGCAGAACAGTCAGGCAGCACCAGCTCAGGTTGGAAACAGAGCATGTTTCCACTGTGGAGAGCAAGGCCATTGGGTGATACAATGTCCGAAGAAGGCAGCCCAGCAGCAGTCAGGCCCCAATGCCCCAACAAAGCAGAATGTGTCTCAGCCTGGAGCAGGCAACCGCTCTCAGACGTGCAACAATCATGGGAGACTAAACCACTTGGAGGCTGAAGCAGTTCAGGAGACCCCCGGCATGATAGTAGGTATGTTTTCAGTCGACTCCCATATTGCAGAAGTGTTATTTGATACTAGAGCAACGCATTCTTTCATTACTGCATCATGGGTAGAAGCACATAATCTTCCAATAACTACCATGTCAACCCCCATTCAAATTGACTCAGCCGGTGGTAGAATTCGAACTGATAGCATTTGTTTGAATGTAAGTGTGGAAATAAGGGGGATAGCGTTTCCTGCTAACCTCATAGTAATGGGTACTCAGGGAATAGATGTCATCCTAGGGATGAATTGGCTAGATAAGTATCAGGCAGTTATCAGTTGTGATAAGAGGACAATCAAGTTGGTGTCCCCACTAGGAGAGGAAGTGGTGACCGAGTTAGTCCCGCTTGAGCCGAAAAAAGGAAGTTGTTATCAGATGGCTGTCGATAGCAGTGGAGCAGACCCAATTGAGAGTATCAAGGTTGTGTCCGAGTTCCCAGATGTGTTTCCAAAGGACTTACCAGGTATGCCACCAGAGCGGAAAGTCGAGTTTGCTATAGAGCTTCTTCCTGGCACCGCCCCCATCTTTAAGAGAGCTTACAGAGTATCTGGACCAGAGTTGGTTGAACTCAAAAAGCAGATTGATGAGCTGTCAGAGAAAGGTTACATCCGGCCAAGCACCTCGCCTTAGGCCGCCCCTGTCTTATTCATGGAGAAGAAAGATGGCACCAGAAGGATGTGTATCGATTATCGAGCTCTGAATGAGGTCACAATTAAGAACAAGTACCCTTTGCCCAGAATAGAAGATCTGTTCGACCAGTTGAGAGGAGCCAGCGTGTTCTCCAAGATAGATCTGAGGTCAGGTTATCATCAGCTCAGGATCCGACCTTCAAACATTCCGAAGACGACATTCATTACTAAGTATGGGTTGTATGAGTTCACTGTGATGTCTTTCGATCTAACAAATGCACCAGCTTTCTTCATGAACTTGATGAACAGTGTATTTATGGACTATCTTGATAAGTTTGTGGTGGTATTTATTGATGACATCCTAATATATTCTCAAAGCGAAGAAGAGCATGTAAATCATTTGAGGATGATATTGCAGAGATTTCGAGAGCACCAGTTGTATGCAAAGTTGAGCAAGTGCGAGTTCTAGATGAGTGAAGTCCTGTTCTTGGGTCACATAATCAACAAAGAAGGATTGGCTATGGATCCGAAGAAAGTGGCAGACATTCTGAACTGGAAAGCGCCAACAGATGCCCGAGGAATCAAGAGCTTCATTGGAATGGCTGGATATTATCGGCGATTCATTGAAGGGTTTTCGAAGATTGCGAAACCAATGACAGCTTTGCTAGGCAACAAGGTTGAGTTCAAGTGGACCCCGAAGTGTCAAGAGGCTTTCGAAGCGCTGAAAGAGAAGTTGACTACAACGCCTGTCTTAGTCTTGCCTGATGTGCACAAGCCCTTCTCGGTGTATTGTGATGCTTGTTACACTGGTTTGGGATGCGTGTTGATGCAGGAGGGAAGAGTTGTGGCTTACTCATCCCGACAGCTGAAGGTTCATGAGAAGAATTACCCAATCCATGACCTAGAGTTGGCAGCAGTGGTTCACGCACTGAAGAAATGGAGGCACTATCTGTATGGACAGAAATGTGATGTTTACACAGACCACAAGAGTCTAAAGTACATATTCACTTAGTCAGAGCTGAATATGAGGCAACGAAGATGGTTAGAGCTGATAAAAGACTATGAGTTGGAGATTCATTACCATCCAGGCAAAGCGAACGTAGTGGCAGGTGCTTTGAGCAGGAAGAGTTAGGTCAATCTGATGGTCGCTCGTCCGATGCCTTACGAGTTGGCCAAAGAGTTTGACAGGTTAAGTCTCGGATTTCTAAACAACACGCGAGGAGTCATAATTGAGTTGGAACCTACCCTGGAGCGGGAAATCAAAGAAGCACAGAAGAATGATGAGAAGATCAGTGAGATCCAGCGACAGATTTTAGATGGCAGAGGTAAGGATTTTCGGGAAGACGCAGAAGGTGTGATATGGTTCAAAGACTGCTTGTGTGTTCCCAATGTCCAATCTATTCGGGAGTTGATCCTCAAGGAAGCTCATAAGACAGCCTATTCGATTCACCCTGGAAGTGAGAAGATGTATCAGGATCTGAAGAAGAAATTCTGGTGGTACGGAATGAAGAGGGAAGTCGCAGAGTATGTGGCTATGTGCGATAGTTGTCGGTGGATCAAGGCGGAGCACCAGAGACCAGCTGGATTGTTGCAACCATTGCAAATTCCTTAGTGGAAATGGGATGAAATCAGTATGGATTTCATAGTCGGATTGCCTCGCACTCGAGCCGACTACGATTCCATTTGGGTAGTAGTGGACCGCTTGACCAAGTCAGCCCACTTCATACCCGTCAAGACCAACTACAACAGTGCAGTCTTGGCAGAGTTGTACATGTCTTGGATCGTTTGTCTTCATGGTGTGCCAAAGAAGATAGTGTCAGACCGAGGAACGTAGTTCACCTCTCATTTCTGGCAGCAGCTGCATGAAGCCTTGGGTACACATCTGAATTTCAGTTCAGCCTATCATCCGCAGACAGATGGTCAGACCGAAAGAACCAATCAAGTCCTTGAAGACATGTTGAGAGCTTGTGCGTTGCAAGATCAGTCCGGATGGGACAAGAAGTTGCCTTATGCAGAGTTCTCCTATAACAACAGTTACCAGGCCAGTTTGAAGATGTCACCATTTCAGGCGCTTTATGGGAGGAGCTGTAGAACTCCGTTGCAATGGGATCAGCCCAGAGAAAAGCAAGTGTTTGGGCCAGACATTCTGCTTGAAGCTGAAGAGAACATCAAGATGGTCCGAGAGAATCTAAAGATAGCGCAATCAAGGCAGCGAAGCTATGCAGACACAAGAAGAAGAGATGTGAGTTTTGAGGTTGGAGACTTCGTCTATCTGAAAGTGTCACCGATCAGAGGAGTCAGAAGATTCGGAGTCAAAGGCAAGCTAACACCCCGCTACATTGGTCCGTATCAGATTCTCGCAAAGCGTAGAGAAGTGGCCTATCAGCTCAGTTTGCCAGAAGGCTTGTCCGCAGTGCATGATGTCTTCATGTGTCTAAGTTGAAGAAGTGTTTGCGTGTGCCAGAAGAGCAGTTGCTAGTGGAAGGTCTAGAGGTCCAGGAGGACTTGACCTACACAGAGAATCCAGTGCAGATCCTTGAGACGGCAGACAGAGTCACCCGAAGGAAGACAATCAGAATGTGCAAAGTTAGATGGAGTCACCACTCTGAGGAAGAAGCAACCTGGGAGCGTGAAGATGATCTGATGGCTAAATACCCTGAGCTCTTTGCTAGCCAACCCTAAATCTCGAGGGCGAGATTCTTTTAAGGGGGATAGGTTTGTAACGCCCTGAATTTGGGAGTACAATTTTTTCTTCTTTTCTCTCACCAAATTCGGGCGTTACTCTCTTTTCTCTTCCCATTTCGCCTCCTTTTTCCCCATTTCAAACCCGTATAGTGACAGGTGTCCGTGTCATGTATAAACAAAACCTAAGTGTCATGGGTGTTGCATCATGCCGAAGCGCTTTTCTATGTCTGATGTCGCGTGTTCGTCTCATTCCACTTTGGATTTCGGTTCATGATTTAATCCCGTTTAATGGTCGTGCGTGTCGTGGGTTTCGATCCGCGATGTGACCCGGCCCAGCCCAGCCCAGTCTGGCCCGGCCCGATCCGGCCCGCGCGCCTCCGGCGCCCCACACCCCCTCCCCAAGCGCCCCTCCTCCTCTCCCACTCTCATTTGGATTTCCCGCGCAACAACCTCCCTCTCCCTCCCCCACCTCTCTCTCCCCGTGGTGCCCTAGGGATTGGAGACAGCGATCACCAGAATTTGGACCCCGAGGTGAGCTCCCCTCCCCTCTTATCTCTCTCTCTTCTCTTCCCCTCCCCCCTCTCTTCTCCCCTGCGCCCCCCCGTTTTGCTCTCCCTGCACGGGTGCGGCCCCAGCGCGGGCACGCGGCCCCTGCGCGGGCGCGGCCTCGCCCCCCGGCGCGCAGCTTCGGCCCCCCGGCACGCGGCCTCGGCCTCCTGCGCGGACGCGGCTCCCCCTGCGCGCGGCCTCGGCCCCCTGCCCGCGGCCGTCCTAGCCCCGTTGCGCGGCGTCCAACCCTCGGATTAGTTAGTTTCAAATTTAGTTTAATGAGCATGTTGAGTCGCGCGCTTTGTCGCGCGACGATTCAATTTAAGTTCGTATTTATCAATGTGCTGCGTCGCGCGCTTCGTCGCGTGACGATTTGATTTAAATTTGTGTTTATTAATGTGCTGCGTCGCGCGCTTCATCGCGCGACGATTCATTTTAAATTCGTATTTATTAAGGTGCATTGTCGCGCGCTTCGTCGCTCGACGATTCGTTTTAAAATTCAGTTTAGCTGACGTAAGCCGTCATGCGTTTCGTCGCGCGACGCTTAATGTTTGTTTATAAAAGTAATGCAGGAGTCTCGTTGCGCGCCCCATCGTGCGACAAGTTGTTTATTTCTTAAATTCAATTTGAATGCTGCGTCGCGCGTCTCGCCGTGCGACCATTTCCTTTGATTCACCTTTATCTGCTTATAATAATTAAATGTGGAACATGGCCTTACTTTATGCTAAATGCAATGGCCAAATTAATACCCTTCTGTTTAAACAAGTAGTTTAATTTATAATTGTGCAACGTGATCGCTTCTCGATTGTAGACTCGACCACTATTTTCTCTTTCTCGCTTAGTCGTAATTGCGAGCCCTGCATTGAACGTGTGTTTAATTATTGCATTCCATTGTATGGTGTACTGTTCTTTTGTATTAAAGGTGTGGAATGTATGTCTGAACTCGTATAGAGAACGATCTGGTTGGGGAACCCGAAGAGCTCGCAGGTGAAGCCCCTGAGCAGCAGTCGGTTGGTGGAGGCAAGTGTCCCTTGACCTATCTTTGTCCTATACATTCTTTAATTCACCTCCCGCATTTCATAGTTATACCTAAGGATTGACTATCTTTCGTTATCCATGTCCTTGTTTACCTATTTGGGTTGGATTATTATTGCTTAGTCTTACGCTATTGCTCAACTCTAATCAATGAACATGATGAGAATTATCAATGATACGCTGTTTTCTCCTCTTTTATTATGATGTTATACTTGTGACCTTCAAGGGGGCTCGAGCGGTTTCTCGAGTACCTCTCCGTAAGGAGCTGTTCGTTGGATGACCGCCCGGAAAACGGTGCAACCATGAGGGTGGAGTGGGACGCCCTTAGCTGAATAATTAGAGGAACTGGGGTGTAGTTCGCTTAGCCGTTGTGCCGTCAATGGGGCTCGGTGTATGCGGCTCGCTCTGCCAAGGTTGATTTGTCCCTTGGGGAGGAGTGCGGTACATTTAGGAAACCTAACGGGCGGCTACAGCCTCGGGGAATCTTTGTAAAGGCTACGTAGTGATACCCTGCTGGGTCACCTTGATAGTGATCAATGGATAGTCATGATCTCTGGGCAGGAAGGGAAATCATGGCTTGTGGGTAAAGTGCACAACCTCTGCAGAGTGTTTGAAAAACTGATATATCAGCCGTGCTCGCGGTTATGAGCGGCCAAGGGAGCTCCAGTGATTAGTGGTACTTGATCAGAGATGTTCGGATTAAAGGTGGCAATGAGATTGATGGTTTTTGGTATTGACTCTGGTAATGGTAAGTGGTACTATTTCCGTTTGGAAAGGAGTACGTTTGGGTTAATAACGTGGGTTAATTCTAAAACTTGGCTTTCTCTACTAGTAATAATAATCTGACCAACTAAAAGCAACTGCTTGACTTACCCCCCACATAAAGCCAGTCCACTATAGCCAAACAGGATACTTGTTGAGTATGTTGATGTGTACTCACCCTTGCTCTACACACCAACCCCCCTAGGTTGTCCGCATTGCAACCACTGCTCAGGAGAAGATGAAGCCGTGGAAGGAGACTTCCAGGAATTCCAAGATTACGACGAGTTCTAGACGTGGGTTAGCGGCAACCCCCAGTCGGCTGCCTGTGAAGGCCGCATTTATCTACGTTTCGTTTTCACACTTTGATTTATTGTAAAGACTATGATGATGTCCATGTTATGTAACTGCTGTGTACGTGAATTGCTGATCCTGGCACGTACATGGTTCGCATTCGGTTTGCCTTCTAAAACCGGGTGTGACACCCTTCGGCACCCTAGCTTAGTCGTTCATAGTCAGGGTATTCAAAGTTTAAAGCGTCCATTACCCGATTCAACCTTCATTTTGTTTGGGTGTCGAAGGCTGCAGTCATCAGTTGATCTTCCTTTTTGGTATAATTGCCTAAAATTTCGTTGCACATAGTCTCAATCATCTCTAGCCACTCTTAGCAAGGCTCTTTGAATTGTTTCTCAAACTTGAAGCGATAGGGCAATCGAACAAGTTCATCCTTCTTCTTTGTTCCTTTCAGCTTTGGCATACTCCATTCACTCAATGTTGGAGAAACCCTGTTCGCCAAGTATTCTTGCACTAGATCCCTGGTGCTGATATGTTCAGCCACCACTCTGAATTCTGCTACGGCTAGCTGGCATGGTAACCCTGCTTCATGTTGCACAAGGGTCTAGTCATCCCGAAGCTTAAACTCCGTGGGCTCATGACCATCGTCTTCAGCTTCTCCCTCTTCTTCTCATCGGCCTTGATATAAAACCACTCACTCTTCCAGCCAGTTGTGAAAGTTCCCTTTGGCCCGGGAACAGGATCTAGATGTCGCCTAGAGGGGGGGGGGGGGGTGAATAGGCGAATAAAAATTATCACTTTAAAACTTAAATCTTACTCTACTCGAAGACAAGATCGCAGTGGAGTGAAGAACCCTTCGAGTAGGTTGCAGTGGAATTGAAGTTCCTGTCTTACGAATATCCTGCACTTCAACGAAAGCTAGTACCACAAGTAAGTAGTGAAGTGCAGATATATAAGCGAGTAAGACAGAGAGTCAGAGTACAATACAGAACAGAGCACACAGACGCAAGGATTTATCCCGAGGTTCGGCCAAGCCTGAAATGCTTGCCTAGTCCTCGTTGGAGTTAGCCACACCTGGGCTTGGAGTCTATTTCAACTCCTTCCTCCGTTTGCTCAGATCTTTCAGTATGACAGATAGAGCCTTTCACTATTGAGTGGGGTTACAACAGAACCGCGGCTGCTTACAAACTTCTTGGCAGCACCCCGACAGAGTAACGATACGCTCAAGACCTTGCTCTAGCTCTTAGCAGCACTACTCCTCTCTCTAAAGGCTTATAGCTGTGCCTTCTACACAAACTATAGAGTTACACACAAGAGGGAGAGCGAGAATTGATTCCAATAAAGTCTACACTTGTTGGCTGCACTTATCTTACTCTTGGAGGCGCCTAGGAGTCCCTTTTATAGACCCAAGGGGCCTAGGAGCCGTTGGAATCCCATTTGGAAGGCAATACTTTCTTTCTGTCGGGTGGCGCACCGGACAGTCCAGTGCACACCGGACACTGTCCGGTGCCCGATTTCTTTCCTTTTATGGCGAAGCCGACCGTTGGCAGTCTTGGAGCCGTTGGCGCACCGGACATGTCCGGTGCACACCGGACAGTCCGGTGCCCCCTTCCGACCGTTGGCCCGGCCACGTGTCGCGCGCAGATTCCGCAGCCGACCGTTGGCCCAGCCACGTGTCGCGCGCAGATTCCGCAGCCGACCGTTGGCCCGGCCGACTGTTGGCTCACCGGACAGTCCGGTGCACACCGGACAGTCCGGTGAATTTTAGCCGTACGCCGTCGGCAAATTCCCGAGAGCGGCCACTTCACGCCGAGCCAGCCTGGCGCACCGGACAGTCCGGTGCACCCAGACTGGGCAGTCTTTGGCTGCTCGAGCCATTTCTTCTCCAACTTGATTTTTTCTGTTTCCAACACTTAGACAAGTATATTAGTACACTAAAACCAATGTACTAAGTCTAGAAACATACCTTCTCTTAATTATTACATCCATAGTATTTCTCATGCTTGAGCTTTGATGTTGGACTCATAAATCATCAAGTCGGCTTGACTTGATCTAGATTGACATTTCTTAGCTCCAACATCCTGCAAAGGTCACATAGAACATCTCCAAACATAGGAACAACCCAAACTAAAGATTAAGGTGAACTTAGCTCTTTTGGGCTGCTTCCAGTTCTGGTTTTGACACTTGTTCTCCTTCTAGTGACCTTGATCTCTTTCTTAGAGCTTGGTCTTGAGCCTTATGACTTACACCACATAACTGTAGCTGTTACCTCATTGATTGTAAGTCACGTCCTTATGTAGTGATCCTTGATGTGCTATAGCTCTTCTCAACTCGATCACCCTTGACTTTGCAAGCCTTCTTCTTCACCCTTGGCTTTGGGTTCCTCAGCCTCCTTGACCTTCTCCCGTGCACTTGGTACCTCGAAGCTTCTCTTGCCTCCGTCCTTGGCTTGATCAGTTGTCTCCGAGCCTCGCACCTGAGTCTCACTTTATGCAATGTCCATCTTACTTGTGATGTCCATTATGTATCCATAATCCAGTTCTTGGACCATCACATTTGTTCTCTTGTGTTGAACCCTTTTAGCTTTACCTTAGGCACCTGTTCAACACTTAGTACACTTGTTAGTCCTTTAATTGAGTTGTCATCCAAACACCAAAACTCACAAGAGAGCTTTCAATCTCCCCCTTTTTGGTGATTGATGGCAACACAATTAAAGCTTACATGAGAATAAGATTTGAAGCACAAATTTTGAATTCTAAGTTTATAGAATGCTCCCCCTAAATATGTGCTTACTTCAAAACATAATTTTGGCCTCAGACGCCAATTTGCACATACTTAGGCAATTCGAAACATTTCTATATCTTAGCAATTTTGGAATGCATTGTGTCAAGAATCAAACCATGATGCTATAACACACAAATGCACATAATCAGAGTTAAACACCATTCAAATTAGTGGATATATCACAGGAATATCAACCTACCACTATTCACCATTAAGATACCAATTCAAACTAATACCAATTTAAACTAAGACACTAAATTTAAAGCAATCTTAAAGCACCATTAAACACATGACTCTCTATTACACTATAGAAGCCAAATAATTCATCGCAGCGGAAACACTCGTCCATATGAGCAACACATATAATACTGCAAGAAACATATGAATATCACACTTGGCAAAGCTCAAACTAACACATCACCCATTAGGATAAGCTTTCCTCTCAGGTTGAGATAAGCTTTAATGCACAACTTCTCCCCCTTTGACATCAAACACCAAAAACCATACTCAAGCAAGAACATAGGATGATGCCAAGGGACATCAGGGTGTTAAGGAGAAAAAAAAAACGACTATCAAAACTCCCCCTTACTTATTGAACATATGCCCTATCAACATTTAGGTAAGATACATATATATATGCAAAAAGATTAATACTTCCTTTTGTACCTTTACTAGTTGTAGTGTACTTCGCATCTTGAAAGTAGTTAATCTCTCGAGAGCTTCTCCACACTTGTGCCTGATTCTTTCTCCTAACCTTTTCTTGTTGCTAAGACACCAAACTTAGAACAAGTTATAGTATTGGGCACAATAAGAACCTTCTATTCTCATGATTATCAAAAGATGTCAATTGAAGCGAACTATTACGGCTACCAATTGAAAGATACCAATTTTAAAGATACCAATTGCAAAGTTCATTTATTATCATGGCTCCATGATATTTAAGAATAAGCATCTATTACCACCAGATATTAGAGAGCATGAGCAATCTAAAAATATGCACTTACTCACAACTTGAGATACCAATTTCTTGACTTACAGAGGTACCCAAGTCCGGATTGCTCCATTTCTTGCTCATCTTCTCTTTTCCACCTAGAGACTATACAAGATCACTCAAGAAACAGTTAGTCTCAAAAGACACAGGTTATGTGTGCTCCCCCTCAAGTTGTTCATCAAGTATTTGAATGACTTGCACTTTGCACATTCTAGCTTTCTCAGAACTAGAGGGGATCACAACATACCTTGGTCAAGGCATACTCTACCACTTTCATCCCCCAAAGATGCCAATTTGCATATCAAATGAAAAACCACTTAACACCAATTGAAGGCAATGAAAGGTTGACTAAATACAACAATGCACGCCTCAGTGGCACCTAAGCCAATTGAATACTCACAGGAAGTCTAACATTTACGCAACTTGTACATGCTTCATACTTAACTATCATTGCATATACCAATTTAAGATCAACACAATCATGTATATAAAGCGAAATATCTAAGCATGTCATGATTAAGAAGGTTTCTTAGATGCACAGAAGAAACAACATTTTAAAGGCATAAATTACCTAAACCAAGATATTACCAATTGAAAGACAAGAACATAGCTATGATCACAATGAATGGAATTTCAAGAATATTTAATGAAATTGCATAGCTTCATTTTCCATACCTTTGCCTTTATGAGAGCACTTGTTATCACCAATTCAGGGCTCCTTTTGCTCATACACCTCATAGCTCAAGAGGGCATGACATGGATTTGAAATTCACACAGTACCAAACTAGGGTAATCATGTGAACATGGACTAAACAAAATGTCATATTTGCACATAGCATGACTTGCAAAAAGTTACAGGTTAATCCATATATACCAAGAGAGTTAATCGTTGTGGATATAACAGATGAAAGAGCTATCCATGAATGATTCAAAAGATATATCCTATATAGCACCAGTCATGATTAAGCAAACATCATTATGATTCATTTAACACAGGCAATCATAAAGCATAACTGCTCCAAAGACAGGTAGCACAACAAGCCAACTTAAGAGCAGTACTAAATTGCAATTATGTACTTAAAACACACGGGTACCATCCTTTGGAGAACAAGGTGTAAATTCTCATCAAAGTCCTTTACTTGATACACCAATAATGATTTAGGACCTATACACCTTATTTCACTTGAGATGAACATGGGATTAGTGTTTCACAATAATTCAACCTTGGGTCAATAAACACCAAAACAATTAATAGCTTAAGCATAGAGTTTTAGATAACCGTCTTAAGCTCTCCCATGGTCTCCAGTCCATCTCAAGGCACCTTTATAACATACCTTGGATAGATGACCCTGCTCACCACACATGTAGCAGAAGCGTCGCTCAACCTGACATGACGCTTGCTGTGTGTTATTTTCCTTGGTGAGGGTCACCTTGGAGGATGCACATCCTTGATTCTTCATGACCGGACATGAAGTGATAATTTGGTCCTTATTGTTGCATCCAAAGCAACTTCTTGTCCTTTCATCCTTGTCTTTGTACGGACAGGACGCAATGAGGTGGCCTATCTCCTTGCATTTGAAACACCTCCTTTTTCCTCTTTCCTTTTTGTGCTTGAAGGACATGGAGAGATGATTAGTACAAACAACATGACTAATTAAATTTTTACCTCTTTCCAAGCTCATGTTGATTTCTTCATCTTTAGGAACATTTTTCTTATTGAGCTTGACACTTGCTGCAGTTTTTCCTTTCTCAAGCTTCTTCACCACGCGCCCGTGGATATCTTGAGAGAGTTGAGCAATGTGTCTTCTCCTCAGTTGTCTTTGCTTCTTGTTCCCACACAATTTCTTTTGAGACCCTGCAGCTTGATGCTTATTCAAACATTGGCTTTCTTTTGAACAACAGGGGTTAGCACATGGTGATGAATTATCTAAATGTGTACTTGTGCAAGAATGAAGTTCACATGAATTTAAGTTCGTAATTACGACCTCATGAGCAACTTCAAGCATGATATGTCTATCCAAGAGATTATCATGATAACAAGACAATAAGTCATATTTTTCAGTAAGAGCAAGGTTATCATGACTTAACAATTCTACTTGATTCCTAAGCATAGAATCTTCAATTTCAAGTTGAGCAGCATTAGATAATACATCATGATTATTTCTTTGCTCAATTAAAATCGATTCATACCGTTGGACCAAATTCCCATGAGAGTGCTTTAGCTCCTCATGTTCTTTGGTCATCTTCTCCAGGCTGTCGTTGGTTTTGATGAGAGTCTCCTCTAGCCTGAGAAGCGTCTCGCCTTGTTCCTTGTTTCTTCTCAACAACTTAACCAAGAGAGATTTGTCCGCTTTGTTGAGATGGTTGTAGAAAAGGTGAATCTCCTCTTCTTCCACATCATCGGTCTCATTTTCCCTGTCATTAATGTCAGTAGAAGCAATATAGGAAAATGTACCTTGTGATGATGAAGATTCATCCTTGCTGTCATCCTCATATTCTTTCTCATCATGGCTTTTGTCTCCACCATCATTGTTAGCAATAAAACATTTATCACTAGTGGAGAACAAACCTGTCGACGAGGTGGATTCATCGTTTGGGTGCCATTTTTCTTGTTCTTCTCCCTTTGAATGGTTAGTATCACAAGTAATATAGAGAGTAGGAGCATCACAGTTTGCCACAAAATATTTTTCTTTAATCTTATTCCATAAATCATGAGCATCAACAAATAGATCACTATCACTACTCATGATGGCAAAATAGGCACCTCTAGATAGGGAATCAACTAAGATGTTGCATGCATGGTGATTTAGAGTTAGACATCTTAGTTCTTCATTGGAAGGATTTTTACTAATAATAGAGGGAAAAATACTACTATTAAAGACCTGTCTCAAATCAGGATCAACACTCATGAAAGCACTATAAATAGAGACAGACCAAGACTTGTAATTAGAGCCATCGCCTAAAAGAAGTTCTACAGTTACCTCTTGTGGCGACATCGTCATCTCCGGACGGCTAAGCCCACACTGGAGAGGCCTGGCTTTGATACCAATTGAAAGTTCCCTTTGGCTCGGGAACAGGATCTAGATGTCGCCTAGAGGGGGGGGGGTGAATAGGCGAATAAAAATTATCACTTTAAAACTTAAATCTTACTCTACTCGAAGACAAGATCGCAGTGGAGTGAAGAACCCTTCGAGTAGGTTGCAGTGGAATTGAAGTTCCTGTCTTACGAATATCCTGCACTTCAAGGAAAGCTAGTACCACAAGTAAGTAGTGAAGTGCAGATATATAAGCGAGTAAGACAGAGAGTCAGAGTACAATACATAACAGAGCACACAGACGCAAGGATTTATCCCGAGGTTCGGCCAAGCCTGAAATGCTTGCCTAGTCCTCGTTGGAGTTAGCCACACCTGGGCTTGGAGTCTATTTCAAGTCCTTCCTCCGTTTGCTCAGATCTGTCAGTATGACAGATAGAGCCTTTCACTATTGAGTGGGGTTACAACAGAACCGCGGCTGCTTACAAACTTCTTGGCAGCACCCCGGCAGAGTAACGATACGCTCAAGACCTTGCTCTAGCTCTTAGCAGCACTACTCCTCTCTCTAAAGGCTTATAGCTGTGCCTTCTACACAAACTATAGAGTTACACACAAGAGGGAGAGCGAGAATTGATTCCAATAAAGTCTACACTTGTTGGCTGCACTTATCTTACTCTTGGAGGCGCCTAGGAGTCCCTTTTATAGACCCAAGGGGCCTAGGAGCCGTTGGAATCCCATTTGGAAGGCAATACTTTCTTTCTGTCGGGTGGCGCACCGGACAGTCCGGTGCACACCGGACACTGTCTGGTGCCCGATTTCTTTCCTTTTATGGCGAAGCCGACCGTTGGCAGTCTTGGAGCCGTTGGCGCACCGGACATGTCCGGTGCACACCGGACAGTCCGGTGCCCCCTTCCGACCGTTGGCCCGGCCACGTGTCGCGCGCAGATTCCGCAGCCGACCGTTGGCCCAGCCACGTGTCGCGCGCAGATTCTGTAGCCGACCGTTGGCCCGGCCGACTGTTGGCTCACCGGACAGTCCGGTGCACACCGGACAGTCCAGTGAATTTTAGCCGTACGCCGTCGGCAAATTCCCGAGAGCGGCCACTTCACGCCGAGCCAGCCTGGCGCACCGGACATGTCCGGTGCACACCGGACAGTCCGGTGCACCCAGACTGGGCAGTCTTTGGCTGCTCGAGCCATTTCTTCTCCAACTTGATTTTTTCTGTTTCCAACACTTAGACAAGTATATTAGTACACTAAAACCAATGTACTAAGTCTAGAAACATACCTTCTCTTAATTATTACATCCATAGTATTTCTCATGCTTGAGCTTTGATGTTGGACTCATAAATCATCAAGTCGGCTTGACTTGATCTAGATTGACATTTCTTAGCTCCAACATCCTGCAAAGGTCACATAGAACATCTCCAAACATAGGAACAACCCAAACTAAAGATTAAGGTGAACTTAGCTCTTTTGGGCTGCTTCCAGTTCTGGTTTTGACACTTGTTCTCCTTCTAGTGACCTTGATCTCTTTCTTAGAGCTTGGTCTTGAGCCTTATGACTTACACCACATAACTGTAGCTGTTACCTCATTGGTTGTAAGTCACGTCCTTATGTTAGTGATCCTTGATGTGCTATAGCTCTTCTCAACTCGATCACCCTTGACTTTGCAAGCCTTCTTCTTCACCCTTGGCTTTGGGTTCCTCAGCCTCCTTGACCTTCTCCCGTGCACTTGGTACCTCGAAGCTTCTCTTGCCTCCGTCCTTGGCTTGATCAGTTGTCTCCGAGCCTCGCACCCGAGTCTCACTTTATGCAATGTCCATCTTACTTGTGATGTCCATTATGTATCCATAATCCAGTTCTTGGACCATCACATTTGTTCTCTTGTGTTGAACCCTTTTAGCTTTACCTTAGGCACCTGTTCAACACTTAGTACACTTGTTAGTCCTTTAATTGAGTTGTCATCCAAACACCAAAACTCACAAGAGAGCTTTCAAGTTGGCCACTTGGTGCGATACCTGAGGACCGGAGCCTTCATATCCTTGCGATATGCGAAGTTATAACAACCAAAAATTTCATGCAGCCCATCTTCCCTGGCCTTTGTTTGGTAATGCAGCTCATGTACTCGGCAAAAAGCTTCAGCATTCGGGTCCATCCCTTGGCTTCGAAGGGCCTAGATGAAGATGCTGAGCCTAACGATGGTGTTAGGAGTCAGCTGATGAAGAAAAATCTCAAAATTATCCAAAACTTCTCCAATCATCTCGTTCAAGGGAAACCGCAATCCTACCCTAAAAAAGCTTTTGAAAACCACTACTTTGTCATCCTTTGGCTTTGGAGTGGTTTCTTCTCCTGCAAAACGAATAAGCTTCTTCTCGGCTTCCCCGAAGTAGCCCAGTTTTATCATCATGGGCATATCAGCTTTAGACATAGTAGATTTTTCAAAATCCAAGTGGCTAGGTTTTGATGGGATCATAATGCTATAATCTTCTTCTTCTTCATCAGTATTTTCTTCCTCAACATCAGCTTGTTCAGCTTCGGCAGCAGGTGCACCTTCTTCAATGGCTCCCTCTGTCACAACTAACCCCGATTGTCTCATGACTTCGGAGATTGGAGCTGTCTCAGTGGCTTCAGTCTCCTCTCCTTCACGGGTCACCCTCGCAGTTGAGCGTACCCTGACCATTTGATGGATCTTTTTGTAGTTTTTATGAAGCTGATGTTTTTTACAGTTTTGATGAAGCTCCCTCTTATGACGAAGCTAATTCAAAGTGACGACTCGCTCGAGAATGCGGTGAAAAATCATGGGCTATGGTCAAAATTTTCAATAGCACAACTGTGCAATAGCAATGAATGCTGTGGTAACTTCACACCTACTCGTCTGTTTATATAGTGCTGCAGGTGGGAAGGTGAATTGCCAAGTCGCCCGCACCCACCGAACAGTCACCCGCACCCGCTGAACGGTGGACCACTACCCCGCTGTGTGGTGGCCCACCTCGCGCCCGAAATACTTTAATCGTTTCTCGACAACGAGCTCAGGGAAGGTGTTTTTTGGACCTTCGGCATTCCGAAGCCTTGAAGATTTTTCACGGATCAAGCTCGTTACGAAAAACGATCTAGCACCGCGAAGGGGCTAATGTTGGGGGCCTGCTTCGTCACCGAAGGTCCTTAAAGAAGAAGCACCTTCGAAAGATCAGCGTATAATCAAACACAGCGCAAAAGTACACGCCGAAGCTATGATCTAGGGAGCTTCGGCATAGCGACATGCCTTGAGACGAAGGGCTGCACCGACTTAAAGAGGAAAAGAGCGATCAGTCCATGATGATTTGTGTCATGATTGTAACTAGTCATCAATGACATAAATGTAATTCTGACCGGGCTGTGTCCTGTGCCTATAAATAGGTGAACAGTACCCCTGTACTGTTCACGCTGACTTGTACTCATTCGTGCGTCACGCTTGGACTTTTGCCTTCTGTCAAGCCAAAGGTATAAATGTAATTTAATATTGTTTCTGTTTATTCATAATAATATAATAAAGATATATTAATAATGTCATATGATTATTCATGCTGTCTCTTATATTCATATGCTTCTTCTCTCATTAACATAAACTGTAATGAAGGTATGTCCTTCATGACCTTTGTCTGAAGATCATTATATCCTAAGGGAGGTAATCCTTCAAAGGACGAAGGGTATTAACCTTTAACATTTTGTGTTGCCTTGTTCTTAACTCATAGCATTTGAGAACAAGTCCCCAACAATACTTATTGATGTGGTCTACTACTTGGAGCCTGGTCCCTTATATGATGTCTTTTGTTATTTTGTAACCCTCTTCATCTTCTACCGAAGCCAAGGTCCTTATTGATCCCCTTCTTGCTTCTTCCGGTGTTATTGCTTCGTCACCAAACAGAAGCTTGAATGGTGTAAAACCTGTTGACCTTAAAACAGCAGTGTTGTGGTTCCACACCACCTTTATTAGTTCGTCTCGTCATTTTCCTTTGGGTTGGTTGAAAATTGACTTCATTATTCCTGTTATTATGATTCCGTTTGCTCTTTCTACCAATCCATTTGACTCCGGATGTCTCAATGATGCAAAGTGTATTTTTGTACCAATCTGGTCACAAAAGGTTTTGAAGGTTTCAGCATCGAACTGAGTTCTGTTGTCAACTGTGATAGCCTTCGGCACGCCGAAGCGACAAATAATGTTTTAACAAAAGAATTTTTGTACTATGGCCAAAGTTATTATAGCTAAGGGCTTTGCTTCGATCCACTTAGAGAAGTACTTCACTGCCACCACAACATATTCCAGGTTTCCTTGTGCTGGTGGAAGTGGTCCTAACAAATCCAGACCCCACCTTTGCAGTGGCCAAGTAGGCTGTATTAGCTGGGTTAAAGACGAAGGTTGTTTCTGGTCTCTGGCGTATCTTTGGCAATTTTCACATTTTTGAACCAAATCTGCTGCATCTGAAGCTACCTTCGACCAGTAAAAACCTTGTCTGAAAACCTTCCCCAGCAGAGGTCTAGACCCAATATGAGCTCCACACAATCCTGCATGTATCCCCTTCATCAATTCTTGACCTTTGGCTCTAGATAAGCATTTGAGAAATGGAGAGCAGACTCCTTGTTTGTATAATTCCCCCTCTATAATTACATAGGGCCATGCTCTTGCTTCCATTCTTTTATTGTAAACGTCATCATCTGAAAGGCAATTGCCTTGGAGGAAAGATACGATCTCAGTCCTCCAATCTTCACTGTGCACTGGTGAGATTGTGAGCACCGCCCTTTCCATAAGTTCAACCAAAGGTGCTTTTATTGTTTCAAAGAACACCTCCGAAGGTAACAGAAACCCCTGTGCTTCTGATTTGGCTAACAAATCTGCGTGCTCGTTCTCTATTCTTGGGATGTTTTTTACAGAGAAATCTTCGAAAGAGGCTTCCATCCTTCGGACTGCATCCAGATATTTTTCTAGCTTTGGGTCCCTTGCTTTACTACTTTTGTCAATGTGTCCTCAAATGACTTGTGAGTCGGATTTGAGTATTGCCCTTCTTATTCCCATTGCCTTAAGCTTTCGAAGCCCCAAAAGAAGGGCTTCATACTCTGCAATGTTATTTGTGCAGGTGAAGTTTAATCTTGCTGCATAGCAGGTTTTGATTTTTGATGGTGAAATTAAAACAACAGCTGCTCCTGCGCCGAAGGTTCCCCAGGACCCATCACAAAATACTGTCCAGGCTTCGGCATCAGTTGTTTTGTCTTTGTCCTGAGCCCCTAGCGTTCAATCAGCAATGAAGTCTGCTAATGCTTGGGATTGGATCGAAGATCTATGAACAAAATCGATAGTGAATTTGTTCAATTATGCAGCCCATTTTCCAACCCTTCCTGTGGATTCTCTATTTCTCAATATGTCCTTGAGGGGTTGTGAAGAAGGTACTATGATATGATATGCTTGGAAGTAATGCCGAAGCTTCCTGGAAGCCATTAATACAGCATATAGTACCTTCTCTAACTCTGTATAATTTCTCTTTGATGCACTAAGTACTTCAGAAATGAAGTACACTGGCACTTGTTTTCTTGCATGACCATTCTGCTTTTCTTGTACGAGTGCTGCACTAACGGCAGCGTGGTAGGCAGCTACGTATGGCAACAATGGAGTTCCTGACGAAAGTGGAGTTAAGGTTGTCAGCTCTATCAAGTACTGCTTCAGTTCTTCGAAGGCTTTTTGCTGAGTTGGTCCCCATTGAAAGACTTTGGCTGACTTCAGCACTTCGAAGAATGGCAAGTTCTCTCTGCTGATCTTGAAATAAATCTGTTCAATGATGCCAGCCTCCCTGTCAACCTCTGGGCACCCTTTCTTGACTTTGGTGGCTCCATCTGAAGTATAGCTTCTATCTTACTTGGATTAGCTTTGATACCCTTTGTTGATACCAAGCAACCAAGAAATTTGCCCTTCTTCACTCCGAAGACACATTTCTCTAGATTTAGTTTAAGGCCGACCCTTCTGAAGTTAGCAAATGTTTCTTGCAAATCAGCAACATGATTTTCTTGCTTTGTGCTCTTTACTATGATATCATCAACATATGTCAGCACATTTATGCTAATTTGGGAGTGAAGGACTTTGGCAGTCATCCTGCTGAAGCTTCTTCCAGCATTCTTGAGCCCCTCGGGCATCCGAAGGTAGCAATAAGTCCCACTAGGGGTTATGAAACTTGTCTTAGGCTCATCCTCCTTCTTTATCCAAATTTGATGATAGCCCGAGTAGCAGTCCAATAAGCTCATAAGCTCTGAAGTAGCCGCTGCATCTACAAGGGAATCTATTCTTGGCAATGGGAATTCATCCTTCGAACATGCCTTATTGAGATCTGTGAAGTCGATGCACATTCTCCATTTTCCATTAGCTTTCTTTACCATCACAGTATTGGCCAGCCACTCTAGGTATGCTACTTCTCTAATAACACCAGCACTCAAAAGCCTTTTTACTTTGTTTCGTGCACCTTCGGCTTTATCGTCGGACATTTTTCGAAGCCTCTACTTTCTTGGCCTAAAGGCCAGGTCTACATTGAGTGAGTGTTCAATGACATCTCTATTGACACCATAGAGATCATTGGCTGACCAAGCAAAAATATCCTTGTTGTTGAATAGGAATTTCAACAAAGTCTTCTCTTGTTCATCAGATAATTGGGATCCCAACAGTACCTTCTGCTCAGCTATGTCTTCGCACAAAAGCATGGGCTTTGGTTAATCTGCTGAAGCAGCCTTTTCTCTTTTATGCTTGAATTGTTGATGAGCTTTGGCTCCATCTATATTATGGATGGCTTTCGAATCCGTCTAGTTCCCTTCAACTCTCCTGGCATCCTCTTGGCTTCCATGTATAGCGATAGGCCCTTGGTCAGAAGGTATTTTCATGCAAAGATATGCTGGGTGGAGTATTGCTTCGAAGGCGTTCAACATCCCTCGACCAATAATTGCATTGTAGGGGTACTCCATATCGACAATTTCGAAAACAACCTATTCTGTCCTTGAATTGTGAACATAGCCGAAGGTGATCGGCATAGTTATCTTGCCGAGCGCCACGATCTGTCTTCCTCCGAAGCCGTAAAGGGGGTGCGTTGCATCATGTATCTTGTCATCCGACTCTTGCATTTGCCTAAAAGCCTTCGCAAAGATGATGTCTGCCACACAACCTGTGTCCACTAGGACATTGTGGACCAGAAACCCCTTGATGACATAAGATATGACCATTGCATCATTGCGAGGATAATCCTTGAGCTGAAGGTCTTCTTGGGAGAAGGTGATTGGAATATGAGACCATTTGGATTTGATGAAGGGTCCTTGCACTCCAACATGCTGTACCCTTCTGTGTGCTTCCTTCTTCTGCTTCTTATTAGCTGGTTCAGAACTTGAGCCACCTGTGATTGAGAGCACCAGCTTCGTAGCCAAAGGTGCCATAGCTTGGTTGCCTTGCGAAGCCATTGTCACAATTGTGGAAGTGAGTTCACTGGAGGTGGGCGCTAATGTTGGTCACTTGTTCTCAAATGCTATAAATCAAGAACAAGGCAACACAATCGTTAGTCATTACAAACATTCGTCTAACCGAAGCATTATCTCCTCAAGGGTATAAAGCTTCACCAGACGAAGGTTAAGAAGGACATACCTTCATCATTTAATATGCGAGTAGAAATGCAAAAGGATAAATATGATAACTACATTTCATTAATTGATTTATTCTTATGTCCCATAAAACGGAAATGAATATACACAATGTTAATATTACATTGATACCTTCGGCTTGCTCGAAGGTGTGGATGCGAGAAAGTGAATACAATTCAGCATGAATAGTATGGGGTTACTGTACATCTATTTATAGGCACGGGACACAGCCCAGGTGAAATTACATTCATACCCTTGAACGTTTATTTACAAGCAACTAAAGCTAATATGGTCTATTTAGTATTTTAATTCTTTGCTTGGTCCGAGCTGAAGCTATTGAGCTTCGGCATTCCGCAACATTGCTTATACACAAGGCCTTTGTCTTGAGAAATTGAGACGAGGTTGATGATAGTTTCGGCGAGCTTTTGTATTATCTTGCCAAAGGTGTTTTTGTGTTGAGGACCTTCGGTGGAGGAGAAGACCCCAAACATCACATATGCATATGATGAATATCAACTGAAAGGAAGGATTCATATGCACTTTTAGTTTTAACGGTAAGAGAATTTTAAACTGCATCAAGAGTAGCTATTTAGAAAACGAAGATTACAATCCTTATGAATGAGATAGAAATTTACCATAATGGATTGTCTTAGTATAACTTACTCAAGGAAAACTTATTTTCTATGACAAAAGGTATATAATGTGCTCCCACTAGATATGTGCATCAAGTATTTTAATGACTTGCCAAATGCACTTTTAATTCAGTTAAGATTCTCAAGAGGAGTGCATTGCATATATTGGTCAAGGCATGACAAATTTGCAATGAATCAACTTATGCCTAAGAATACTTTCCACCATACAGAACATACCATTTGTTATATCAACTGAAAGGTCTTACTATATGAGATGGTGTCATCTAAGTATTCTTATTTTCTTCATTTGTGGATACTTCCTTCTTTAGCCTGTTATCTCTTTTCCTTTTAAAACTAGTCGAAAAAGCACTTTGTAATACCCAAATAGTGAGATTAATGGAATGAGAAATATAAAAGGTTCATTTGACCACTAGTGTTGTTATTTTCATTTCTTGCATATTTCAAACCATGAGATTAATCGGGACTACCAATAAACATACTAAAAATAAAAGAATGTGCATCATGTTGGAGTTTGTATGTTTGTGCATGAAATAAAAATAATCATGATAATAATAATATAATACTGGAAGTTTGGATTAAACCCTAAATTGAAATTAGGGTTTGAAAATAAGAAAAAGGAGAGAAAAGAAAAAGAGAAAGGATATAAAAATATAAATAATATATCTAAAAATATCTCCAAAATTAGTACTTTTAATTGCACAAATATAATTTGTAATTACTGAGCCACAAGGTTTGAATTTAAATTTGAATTCAAATTGAATTTAGGAATAAGGAAAAATAAGAAAAGAAAATAAAAAGGAGAAAAACTCATCTCGGCCGCCAACCCCCAATTGGGCCCATTGGCTCCTCCCTCTATGCGGCCCACTACCTATTTCCGTGCGCGCTCACAACTGTCGATCGGGGCCCACTAGTCGGCCTCGTGTCCTCCGTGCGCGCCTCATGCTTGCCGACAGGTGGGGCCAGGGGACCGGGTCTTCGTCTCCGTCGAAACCGTGCCATGCGTGGCTGTCCGCCTCTGACGCGTGGGCCCGTTTAGTCAGCTCCATCCTCAACGGAAGCTCCGTGCATGGCGGGTCATGGCACACCTCCCTCCTCCCTTCGGGTTAGCTTGAACGTGCCGCCAACCCCGTGTGCCCAGAGGCTAAATACGGACCCATGGCCGCCTTGCCGTGTTATTTCCCATCGCTTGACCTCGCCACACCACTCGCACCGCAATTCGTCGCTGCCATCGTGACGAAGGGAGCATCGCGGCGTGGACAACCTTAGTTTGCCGTCGATTTGACCCGTGTGCAGGACCGTGTGAAGGCGCGGGTATCCGTGGTGGTGTGGGAGTGAATCCAAGGGCGCACGAAGACCAGAACCTCGGCGATTGCTCGCTGGAGTCCGCAAGATCCACTGTGCGGCCATCATCCGTGGCTAGCTACCTCTAGAACCCTTCGTCTATGGTACATGTTCCCATTGGGTCCCTATTCATCGCCTCTGTATAAATTTGGGGCTTGCGTTGGATTTCACTGAAGGTGTGCCTCGATCACTCACCGCCGGGCTCGTACCGTCGCGCAGGGCGCGCTCCGCCGCCGTCTCGGACCATGGAGGGGAAACGAAGGCAGTGGGCCGTTGATTTTTTTGGTGGACCACTAGGATTGATTGGCATACCGATTCGGTGGGATTAATCCGGAGCGTTGATCTGAGAGTGGGCGGTCTCAGATCGACCATGTGACTTAAAAATCGTGGCCGTTGGATCCAATCGGAGCGCTCCTGAGTGATTTTAGGTAGCTGAATCCACGCCGTCAGTTCCTAATAGGATGGTGGATATCCCGTACCGGTTCGATGTATTATGGATCTAATCTAGATCGTAGAATCTCGATCTGACGGCCAGCGTCCGCCCGTACCCCTTTGGCCGGTCAATTTAGTGTTTATGCCCCTGATGAAGTAGGAAATAAACCCACATTCCATAGTGTTGTGTTCTGTGTCTTGCAGATTCTTGCACCGGGGCCCCCGCACTTCTCAGTATTTGACGCCCAGTCCATAGGGGAATAAAATAGAGAAATAATTATATAAATTGGTTTTTAATACAAAATTAATTATAGGAACTTAGGAAATTCATATTTAATTCATTTTAACTCCAAATTGAGTCATTCCAGTTGCCATAATTTTGTATTAATATTGTCTATCCACTAGTAACACTATTTAGCCATGTAAATTGGAATAAAAATTTTCACTTGAATTAATCTATTCTAAGTACTTAATAACTTCGGTGACATGGTGAGTGCCACGTCGAATCGACGACGCCTTTTAGCTCTAGCATTTCACCGAAAACATTGTGAGTGCCACGTCAAATCACACTTCTTCTTCATCCACATCGAGAATTCTCTGGCCACGTACTGATTTGTTTCCTTCCAAGCCTAATCTTCTCGGATTTTTGGCGTACACACAAGTGGAAGACATCACGTAGGAGCCAGCATTGGGGCAAGGCGATGGATCGATGACAAGCACCAAGGAGGGATATGCGACGTTGTTGTAGACTCGGAAAGGGGACAAACAACGATGTCGACGTGTCGGCACCACGATTCCCAATCAACGAAGATGATGGTATGACGACTCATCAGAGCTGAGGCGAACGATCTAGGTACCATAGCAGCATGCCGACAAGTCCACGATGACACCATGAGGTGGACGCGACAATGCACGGCCCAACGGGCAAAGAGGGCGCGACGGCTGACGAGCTAGGCGAGCGCGGATCTTCCAAGGAACGGCGTCAGCGAGCCCCCGACGAGGGAGAAGTGGAAGGAGGCGAGCAGAGAGGGACGCTGGCGAGCTGGGAAGCAGGGACGACCAGCGCAGCGAGATGGAGCACAACGCTAGAGGAGCAGAGGGAGAAGACACCGACCAGGGAGAAGCGTGCGGGCATGGATGACATGCAGGTCGCGGTAGGGTGGGCACGAGGCCGCGTGCCGGCTAGGGAGCAGGAACCAGGGCGAGCAACAGAGCAAGGGAGGGAGATGGACTTGGCGAGCTGGAAGCCAAGCGTCGGCGAGCTGGAGGCCGGGAGGGTGCTCGGCCGGCGAGGTTGGCCGACGGCGCTGGGGACTGGGACAGGAGGATGCACGCGCAGGGACTCCACGGTGCGCAGATGCCAGGGCGTGTGGCTAGGGAAGAAGATAGAGCAGAGGACGCCGGCTTGGAGGAGCAGGGGGTGCACGACGGCCATGGGAAGCAGGGGCACGCGCTTGAGGAGGGAGAGGAAGGAGCTGAGCGCCATGGGAACCAAGGCGGGGTCACGGCCGGTGAGCTGGAGATGGCCGCGGCGCGAGCAGGGAAGGAGCAGAGGCCGAGCTCGACGCACGACATAGCGAGTTTGAGGCGATGCCGAGCAGGGGGAGCCACCATGGGCGAGATCCGAGCTTGAGGGGCGCGGCAAACCTGAAGCCGAGCAGGCAGGGGCGGACGCGCTAGGAGCAAGGGAGCAGGTGCTAGGGACGCGGCAGCAGGGAGATGGGCACCACGGCTGGAGAAGATAGGAGGAGCGGCTAGGCACCAGAGAGCCGAGCAGGTGATGTGCTGTGCGAGGAAGAAGAATACGCGGCCAGGAGATAAGCCCACGCGCGTGAAAAATCAAGGGGAAGGGCGGCGGCAGCAGATAGAGGCGGCTAGAGATATTTTTCTTTTTTTATTTCTGTTTTTCTTTTCTTTTTTTACAGAAAATTACAAATATTTTGAATTAGGATTTTTAGCAATGAATAAAGGGTCGACGCGCTATACGGCTATACATTTCATTTTCTGAATCACGAAACGAAAAAAATCAGAGGAGTAATAGTTTAGACGGTTCTGGCTGAACCTCGTTTGGATAATTTTCATGACTATTCTAGGCACGATATAAACAGACCAGACTAAAATGAGTTCGGCTTGGATATATATATTTTTTGGCCTACAATTGATTCCCAATTGAAATCGACCTGATTAGCAATTATTCGATTTCGACTCTAGTTTCCTTGGTCCGATTTAATTTTGCATCACTTCTATCGTCGAGTTCCAATTAATTTGTTCGAGATAAAAAAATGGTAAGAGTGGGTCGAGCGTTAGAATTTATATTCTCTTTAGACAAGTAACTCAACCGGCACAAGGCTCGACATTGCAAATAGCAGTTTAACACCGAGCTGCACAAAAATATCTTAGGCAGTTCAGGTAAACAGAGATAGATGCAATATCGAAAATCGGGATAGGCAAAGATGTTTAGGACATAGATACTAATATTCTCACCCATATTCTGTGCTTAAGTTCATATTCACTATTAAACTGGTGATAAACATCTGGGGTGTTACAAAAATAATTCTAGAAACTTGGGAAATTCATATTTAATTTATTTTAACTCCAAATTGAGTCATTCCAGTTGCAATAATTTTGTATTAATATTGTCTATCCACTAGTAACACTGTTTAGCCATGTAAATTGGAATAAATTTTTTCACTTGAATTAATCTATTATAAGTACTTAATAACTTCGAAAAATTCATAACTGAATGAATATAACTCCAAAATTAATGATTCCTGTTCCTATGATCTTATCTTAATATGTAGATTATTAATGTGTATTTTGTTCACATGTTTGGTGTGATGTTAATTTTTGCTATACCATGTATATTTGTATTGATGCGAGTAGATGAGCAAGCCACAGAGGATATAGGGGTTCAGCAGGAGGAGACTGCTGAGCAAGAGCTTGTTGAAGGCAAGTTGTGCCCTTGATCACTTCTTTTTACCCAGTCATGTTCTTATTAATCATAATGATCTGCATAGGTTAATTTTGATGGGACCTTTTAGGTTACCCTAGCTTGATTATCTTTATACCTTGACTCCACTGAACTTTTTGGGTAGTACTTGATATTGCTTATGTGGTTTTAGGTAAGGAGATACATTATTCATGATTACACATTTATTATCAGTTTATTTATTATTGTTCATGTTAAGATCATTATGTTAATGGGAACATGGAGCGACCACCCGGGAAAACAGTGCTACCACAAGGGTGGTATGGGATGCCCTTGGCTGATTAACTAGGAAAGCTAGTGGATGACTACCTTACCCGATAGGGGCAAGGGCAGTAGAGGAGTGATCAGTGTAGGGAGGTCCTTGGGTTGATTTTGCTGCGATGGCGGTCAGGCAAGGGATCCCTGCACTGGAGCTTCCTATAAACTATAGCGGGTTTTCTAAAGCTAGTGGAACTTTGTAAAGGCCTCGTAGTGTTACCCTGCCTCGCCTCCTTGGTAGAGGTGTATGGGATTGGCCGTCTCTTGGCAGATGGGTAACATGACTTGTGGGTAAAGATGTGCAACCTCTGCAGAGTGTAAAACTGGTATACTACTCGTGCTCACGGTCATGAGCAGCTCGGACCCTCACATGATTAATCTATAGAATTAAAAGTCAATTTGTCATTTGCATCACATTGGGATTATTTTATTATTACTTTTAATTATTATTACTATGGTTTGGTATTTACTTACACTTAGTAACTGCTAATAAAATTTTGACCAACTTATAAAAGCAACGCTCAGCTTCAACCTTTATTTTATTGATCAGCCTTACACTTCAAATAAACTCCTACCTTAGGTGAGTTTATGCACATTATTCCCCACAACTTGTTGAGTTATGAATGTATGTGAGCTCACCCTTGCTGTATCACACCCCCCACAGGAGAAGAATAGGTGGTTCAAGAGGAGCCGCCCAATGAGGAGTTCGACTTAATCTAGGTGGTGTCTCGCAGTCAGCTTTGTGGCACCAGGGAAATAAGATTTAGTGCGTTTTATATTTATCATTTATTTTGTAAGACTTCCGCTATGTAATAAGTACATTCATGATATTTATGATATTTATCTCTATGCACTCTGTTATTATGTGTGTTGTTCTTCCTTGGCGCACATATGAGATGCACCCGGCTTTATCCCTTAAATCCAGGTGTGACAGAAGTGGTATTAGAGGAAATGTTGACTGTAGGACAAAGCCTAGATAGAAATGGACGAAACTGTTACCTACTTACCTTACTCTAATTCTTTCTATACTTTTCTTGATCCTGTCTCACCTTCTACTGTTCTACTCTGATCATTCTTACCTTTTCTACTCTAAGACAAGATGGATTTCACACCTTGGAATCCTACATTTATGACCTTCTTAAGAAATAGGAGACCTAAGACAAAAATTAAAATTATTTTCTCTATTAAAATGTTGTTTGATTGTTCTAATGATAAATGCCTGATTTGCTTCTTTGATTGAATGAAACATTATAGTTGGGCATTTTAGCATGTACCACATAATGTAATGTATTAGTTTTAGTAGGTGACACACTTAGCTAATAAATTCCCCAAAGTAACATGCTTTGTAATTACCCGCCTTGTCTATAATTCTTTCTCTCTTACCATATGTTTCTAACTCAGATGGTCAATACCAGGAAGGGTGGTGGAATTGATCTACCCCCCAATCGACACAGTCGGAGGATATATAGACATCCACAACAACAAGAAGAACAGATGAATCCTCCCAATCCTCCACCAGCCGGAGCTAACCCAGCTGTTGCAGCCCAGATGCAGATAATGTAACAGATGGCAGATACTATGGCGGATATGCACGCACAGATGCGGCAGGAACGCCAAGAGATGCGTCAGGAGAGAGAGGAGATACGTCAGGAGAGAAGGGGATAACAGCAGCAAGTCCCATTGCCACCACCGCCACCACCGCTTCTGATAGGAACGGGGTGCCCGATCTTCCGTCAGGTGTAAGTAACTATCGATTTGGTGGAGATGTCACACAGATGATCCGGCTTCCAATCAACACGACTAGAACCCCGCAATCGCAGCACCACTTCTCCTCTGGTTATCAACCGTGCGCTGCGCGATTGACCTCGCCACGAGGGTTAATCCTTGCCTACGAATCGAAGACACAAGCAAGAACAAGAAAGAACACAATCTGGAATATTGCGGATGAATGATTAAGCTCACAAGTTGGGGTCTCACAAACCGATATACGGTGGCTATTCTCGACAGATCTAACTTAATTAAAACCTAAGCCCTAATGTGGTGATGGCTATTGATTATATAAGGGTTAGGAGTGGACTCCTTCCCTGGACGTGCCCTAATGGGCCCAACAAAGATACACGGCCCAAAGGCCCATTTATGGTGTCGCAGCACTGAGACAGATTACGGACGTCGGTTTGGTCCTCCACCTTGATCCGAACGTCCTTGCTGGCCTTCCACGCCTCCAAGTCCTTCACCATGTCCTTGCTGGTCCTTTCCTTCATTCCTAAGTACAATTAATTCATTAGGTAGCACACTATTCTCAAATGTACAAGAATAAGTACATAGGAACGAGCTCACCTGCAAATTCAATTGTCTTGCGCGTGCGCGAGTAATCGGACCATGAACATCAACTAGGGGAGTGTTGTTTGTATCCATGGTAGTGACGTCCTCATCATCCTCCCCCTCTTGAAGTGGAGTCATCCTCGACTCAAGCTCATCTTCTTCCCCTAAATACGGTTTCAAATCTGCAATGTTAAATATAGGACTGACCCGAAACTCAGGAGGCAACTCAAGTTTATATGCATTATCATTTATTTTCTCCAAAATCTTATATGGACCAGCAGCACGTGGCATCAATTTAGACTTTCTTAACTCTAGAAATCTATCTTTTCTCAAGTGCAACCACACTAAATCACCCACTTCAAGCTTAACATGTTTTCTACCTTGACTACTAGCAATTCTATATTTTTCAGTCATCTTTTCAATGTTTGCTTTAGTTGAAGCATGAAGTTTCAAAATAAAGTCAGCACGCTCCTTAGCATCACTATGTACTTGCTCGGTAGTAGGTAGAGGCAAAAGATCAATAGGAGCACGAGGGTTAAAACCGTACACTACCTGAAAAGGACTTATCTTGGTGGTGGAGTGTTCCGCCCGATTATATGCAAACTCCACATGCGGCAAACACTCTTCCCACATTTTCAAGTTTTTCTTCAATATTGCTCGCAGCATTGCAGATAATGTTCTATTCACAACTTCCGTTTGTCCATCAGTTTGGGGATGACAAGTAGTAGAAAATAGCAATTTTGTCCCCAATTTGTTCCATAGAGTACGCCAAAAATGACTCAAGAATTTTACATCACGATCTGAAACAATAGTAGAAGGCTTACCATGCAAACGACCAATCTCTTTGAAAAAGAGGTTAGCAATATGAATTGCATCATCTGTTTTGTGACAAGGTATAAAATGTGCCATCGTAGAAAAACGATCAACCACAACAAAAACACTATCGCTCCCCCTCTTCGTCCTAGGCAATCCCAAAATAAAATCCATAGAAATATCCGCCCACGGAACTGAAGGAATAGGAAGAGGCATATACAAACCATGTGGGTTCAATCGTGACTTAGCTTTTTGACACGTCGTGCATCTTGCTACAAAGCGCTCAACATCACGCCGCATTCGAGGCCAAAAGAAGTGTGTGGACAGCACAACCTATGTCTTCTTGGCACCAAAGTGACCCATCAAACCACCACTGTCGGCGTTTCGAGACTGGGGGGTCCCTAAGCCGACGAGTTAATGTCGCCGCGTGCCCCAGCCCAGATGGGTCGACCCGAGGCCGAGCGCGAAGGGGGGAAGTGAGGTGGCCGGAGATGGGCGTGAGAGAGGTGGAAATCCCGCGGCCTTCGTGTTCGTCCCGCGCCCAGGTCGGGTGCGCTTGCAGTAGGGGGTTACAAGCGTCCACGCGGGAGAGGGAAGCGAGCGGCCCCAAGAGAGCGCCTGTCCCGTCCTCGTCCCCGCGCGGCCAACCTTCTCTAAGAGGGCCCTGGTCCTTCCTTTTATAGGCGTAAGGAGAGGATCCAGGTGTACAATGAGGGTGTAGCAGAGTGCTACGTGTCTAGCGGGGGAGAGCTAGCGCCATAAGTACATGCCGATGTGGCAGCCGGAGAGATTTTGGCACCCAGCTGGTGTCATGTCGTGGCCGTCAGAGGAGCGACGGAGCCTGGCGGAGGGACTGCTGTCGGAGCGGTTGAGTCCTTGCTGACGTCCTCCTGCTTCCGTAAGAGAGCTGAGAGCTGTCGTCGTCACAGAGCATGCGGGGCGCCATCATTGCCTATCCGACGGAGCTAGCCAGATGGGACACCGGTCTTGTTCTCTGCGGCCCGAGTCAGCTCGGGGTAGGGTGATGATGGCGCTTCCTGTTGACGTGGCTGGCCTACGCCCTAGGTTGGGCGACGTGGAGGCTCCTCCGAAGTCGAGGTCGAGTCTGTCTTCCATGGCCGAGGCCGAGTCCGAGCCCCTGGGTCGGGCGAGGCGGACGTCGCTCGGCAGAGGCCAGGGCGGAGTCCGAGCCCTAGGGTCGGGCGAAGCGGAGTTCGTCGTCTTCTGGGGCTGAGCCCGAGTCCGAGCCCTGGGGTCGGGCGAAGCGGAGTTCGTCGTCTTCCGGGACTTAGCCCGAGTCCGAGCCCTGGGTCGGGCGGAGCGGAGTTCGTCGTCTTCCGGGACTTAACCCGAGTCCGAGCCCTAGGTCGGGCGGAGCGGAGTTCGCCGTCTTCCGGGGCTTAGCCCGAGACCGAGCCCTGGGTCGGGCGGAGCGGAGTTCGCCGTCTTCCGGGGCTTAGCCCGAGTCCGAGCCCTGGGTCGGGCGAAGCGGAGTTCGCCGTCTTCCAGGGCTTAGCCCGAGTCCGAGCCCTGGGTCGGGCGGAGCGGAGTTCGCCGTCTTCCGGGGCTTAGCCCGAGTCCGAGCCCTGGGTCGGGCGGAGCGGAGTTCGCTGTCTTCCGGGGCTTAGCCCAAGTCTGAGCCCTAGGTCGGGCGGAGCGGAGTTCGCCGTCTTCCGGGGCTTAGCCCGAGTCCGAGCCCTGGGTCGGGCGGAGCAGAGTTCGCCGTCTTCCGGGGCATAGCCCGAGTCCGAGCCCTGGGTCGGGCGGAGCTTCCTATGGTGCCTTTGGCAGGGCCTAACTGCCTGTCAGTCTCACTCTGTCAAGTGGCACTGCGGTCGGAGTGGCGCAGGCGGCGCTGTCCTTCTGTCAGGCCGGTCAGTGGAGCGGTGAAGTGACGGCGGTCACTTCGGCTCTGCCGGGGGGCGCGCGTCAGGACAAAGGTGTCAGGTCACCTTTGCATTAAATGCTCCTGCGACTTGGTCGGTCGGTGCGGCAATTTAGTTAGGGTTGCTTCTTAGCGAAGGCAGGGCCTCGGGTGAGCCGGAAATATGTTCGCCGTTGGAGGGGGGCCTCGGGCGAGACGGAAATCCTCCGGGGTCGGCTGCCCTTGCCCGAGGCTAGGCTCGGACGAGGCGTGATCGAGTCGCTCGAATGGACTGATCCCTGACTTAATCGCACCCATCAGGCCTTAGCAGCTTTATGCTGATGGGGGTTACCAGCTGAGAATTAGGAGTCTTGAGGGTACCCCTAATTATGGTCCCCGACAGTAGCCCCCGAGCCTCGAAGGGAGTGTTAGCACTCGCTTGGAGGCTTTCGTCGCACTTTTTTGCAAGGGGACCAGCCTTTCTCGGTTGCATTTTGTTCCGGTGGGCGCGGAACATGGTGTCTCCGGTGAGCTGCAAGCGGGTAATCCGAGTGGACGTCCGTGCCGCGTTCGTTAGGGGTCGGCTAGGGGCCCAGAGGCACGCCCAAAAGTACCTGCGGGTGATCTGCCGGACCCGGTCCCCTGGCGATTGGATCCGAGGGCTCGATGCCTCCCTCTGATGGGATTCCGTTACAAGATCGCTCCCGCTGGTCTCGGAAATGTCCTAGGGTACCTCGGGAGCGCAGCCCGAGCCTTGGTTATGTATCGAACGTACCCCTGGTCATCCCTCGCTCGGCGTCTGAGGCGACTGTGAACCCTTCGGGGGCCAGCCTTCGAACCCCTGATCAGTAATGGGCACGGAGCCCGAGTAGCCTGAGGCGGCCGTGGAACCCTTTGGGGGGCCGACCTTCGAACCTCTGACCAGTAGTGGGTGTAGGGCCCACGCGATCTGAGGCGGCTGTTGAAACCCTTCGGGGGGCCAGGCTTCGAACCTCTGATCAGTAAGGAGGCTCGAAGCCTGGTTCCTTCACGGGGAAGGATCGTTTTCGGGGTATCCCCCTTTCCTGGTCCCTGCTGCAAGAGATAGAGAAAGAGGAAAAAAGGAAAAGGATACGAAATCGAACGACGCGGCGTACCTTTTTTTTGTCGCAGTTATTACGGCGAAAGCGAAGCATCGCCCACTGCTCCCGCTGGAAGCGCCACCTGTCCTGCCGCGGAGTTAATGCGACGGGGCGAGCGGTTGGCGGGGCGGCCGTTGCGCGTGCGCGAGCCATTCGAGGAACGGATCACGGGCGCGTTGTCTTCACGCCGTGAGAGGGGGTTCTCTTGCTGCCCCCGGATGGGACGTGAGCTTGGCTGACGACGTGACCGCTGCTCCCGCCCGCCTGCCACCGTCATCACTGCCGGCCCACTTTTGGCCGCATTGACCGCCGTGTCAGGCTGGCACTGCTGGGTCGTGTGCCTGGTCGCCTCGAGTCGCGGTATTGGTTCCGCAATCGAGGAGGCGCGGTGGTGGCGCAAGTGGCGGTGCAGTTGCTTGCATGCAGCATCCGGCGCGCCGGTTGCGTGACGCGTGGGCCTGGGCCTCCATGCCGGCGTGTCGGGAGTCGGAGAAGCGCGTCCACTTAGCGCAGTTGCGTGCCGCCTGCATGGCTGCCCACCTCTTTCGCCCGTTGGTCTGGGCAAAAGTGGAGGGTCACTTGTAACCGCTGGGCGGTTGTGTGCACCACGCGCGGCGGTTTGGCTTCTTCTGCTCTGAGCCGGTTTGCATGGCATGCGGGACCCAGCCCCCGCGCCGCAGGGGAGGGCCTTGGAGCGAGTTGGAGAAGACTCAGCCCGTGACAGTTGGGGGCGCAAGTAGGGAGAGTTGCCTTTAAAAGGAGGGTGACCCCCTTCGGAAGGCGACCATGTCCTCTCGCTCCCTTATGCATTGCGTCTTTCCACCTTCCAAGCCCCCGGATGGGGGATACCCGCCGTCTTTTCGCCTCATCATTGGAGGAACGCAACTCCGTAGGAGTTGGTACCTTTCAGCCATCGTTCGGCTTCAAGGATTTTCATCATGCAGCCCGGCTGCACCCCTCCACTGGCGGTCACCCAAGATGGTGACCTCCAGCTTGATGGTGGGGGAAAGCGAGCCGGGCCGCGGCCTCTGCCCCTCCCTCAGCCTCAAGGATTTTCGTCATCCAGGCCAAGATGGAGGATGAGGCGAGTCGGGGGGCTGCCTCTGCGTGGGTCGGTTATCCTTTTCTTCCCCTGGCGTCTGGGGGAGAATGGCATCCTCCAGCTTTGCAGAGACTTCCTCCAGCCATGCCGGGATAGGCGGGCCGCCGTCACTCAGCTAGGACGCAGCACTACGTCCTCCGTCCGGACGACGGTTGCGCCGCATACCGCGAGGGCAGCGCCCACGCTCTGGGCGGTTCTGGCTAGGGCGAAGACCTGCCGGCGCGCTTCGAGGCGTCGGCAGCTGGAGATGGCTTCTCTACCGATGAGATCGCCAACTCCGCCAGTAGCCCTGGGTCTCCGTCTCCCGGCCTGAATGGCTGGCTCTCGTCCTCGGTGGGTGAGAGTCCTTCTGCCGTAGCACCTGCCCCGAAGCCGCTGCTGAAGCTGCTTCGTCGCCCGGGGCGGGGGTGGTTGTCGCTGTTGCCGGATCGAGCGGCGGCGGGCCGCCCGTCGGTCCGCGATCGCTCCGCGGGTTCCCCAATCTTGTGGGGTTGTTCGTACCCGTGGGGACGGAACCGGAGTTCCGTTTGTAATGGCACTTCGAATGCCAGGGTTTTTTGTTCATTGAGGCTGTCGAGGCCCGAACATGTATGTAATTTCGGCACGGAGCCGTGTTTTTTTCCTCATTTTCGAGCACTAAGACTCGCCTGTTGGTTGTATGAACCGCTTCACCAAGCATGAGTCGCCCCATGTCAAGGTGACGAGTGAGGTATCCGTATCCCGGAGGCGTAGGAGTCCCTCGGCTTGGTCGGCCTTGTTGTCTGAGGCTCCTCTAGCTCAGTTAAAGGGACCCCTTGGCCGCTCTTCGACGAGCCGAGGCCAGGGGTAGCGATATCAGCATGAACAGAGGCGGAGTTGGCTCGAAAATGAAACCTGGTTGGCCGGAGCCTAGTCGGCTTGTCCGTTAGCGGGACCGACGCCGGAGTCGATCAGCCGAGGCCTCGGGTCGGGCTGGCGCCCTTGGAAGATGGTTGGCCGAGGCCCCAGGGGTAACCGGCCGAGCCGCCTGCTCGGGCCGGATTCCCGGAGAAGTCCCTGGCAGCGACTGTCCGGGCATGACGATGACGTCGTCCTCCAGAGTGGGGATCCTTGGACCGCGTCGCCGTCCGAGGCTAGGTCGGACCTTGCTGAAGGTGTCGTCGATGCCGAGGGTGTTACTGCCCCCTTCCAGCGTCAAGACCCGAGCCTGCAGGATCAGAGTGTCTTGTAGCGTGTGCCTTCTGCGGCCGCTGAGGCTAGAATATGCACACCCTCGCTGTGTTGTAAAGCTGCGTCTCCTTTCCTCTTGTTTCGAATATCTGGACTTTTTTGTCGGTAACAGGGATGTTTGTGCGAGCGAGAGTTGCTTCTCGCGGAAGGTGATGAGTGAGGTATCCGTATCCCGGGGGCGTGGGAGTCCCTCGGCTCGGTCGGCCTTGCCGCTTATGCGCACTTTCACCAGTCCATGAGGCCCTGTCACCGACTCAGTCGAGAAGGCTCCAAGGATCGCTTTGGCAGAAGAGCTTCCAAACGTGAAGACTTGTTCGGTCCGCGGAATCACTTTATCCGAACGCGAGTTACTTATCACAGAAGGTGATGAGTGAGGTATCCGTATCCCGGAGGCGTAGGAGTCCCTCGGCTCGGTCAGCCTTGGCTGCTTACGTGTACTCCGTCGTTTTCAGGATCCACTTTTCGAAGTAGTCAGAAAGCACGAAAGATATTCTGGAAGAAGAGATCTCTCTTTTTTCTTTTTTTTTCTTCGAGGAAAATTTCAACGCAGAGGGGGTTCCCCCCCTTTTAGCCCCCGAGGGAGGGTCGGGCTTTGCCGAGGCAAGGCCGACCCTTCCTTGATGACTAAACTTTGCGCGGGTGCGAGGTATATGAACAACTTGAAAACATCTTAAGGGTAGAAGCGACGTAGCTGTTGGATGTTCCAGGCGTTGCCGTAGACCTCGCCTTGACTGTTGGCCAGCTTGTACGTTCTGGGCTTCAGAACTTTGGCGATGACGAATGGCCCCTCCCAGGGGGGCGTGAGCTTGTGCCTCCCTCGGGCGTCTTGCCGCAGCCGAAGCACCAGGTCGCCCACCTGGAGGTCTCGGGGCCGGACCCCTCGGGCGTGGTAGCGTCGCAGGGACTGCTGGTACCGCGCCGAGTGTAGCAAGGCCTTGTCCCGAGCCTCTTCCAGCTGGTCCAGCGAGTCTTCTCGGCTAGCTTGGTTGCTTTGATCGCTGTAGGCCCTCGTCCTCGGGGAGCCGTACTCCAGGTCAGTGGGCAAGACGGCCTCGGCCCCGTAGACCAGAAAGAACGGCGTGAAACCCGTGGCCCGGCTCAGCGTTGTCCTCAGGCTCCAGACCACCGAGGGGAGTTCCTTCATCCATCGCTTGCCGAACTTGTTGAGGTCGTTGTAGATCCGAGGCTTGAGCCCTTGTAGAATCATGCCGTTGGCACGCTCTACTTGCCCATTCGACATGGGATGAGCCACGGCGGCCCAGTCCACCTGGATGTGGTGATCCTCGCAGAAGTCCAAGAATTTTCTGCCGGTGAACTGGGTACCATTGTCGGTGATGATGGAGTTCGGGACCCCGAAGCGATGGATGACGTTGGTGAAGAACGTCACCGCCTGCTCGGACCTGATGCAGTTCAGAGGTCGGACCTCGACCCACTTGGAGAATTTGTCGATGGCGACCAGTAGGTGCGTGTAGCCCCCGGGCGCCTTCTGCAAGGGGACGACGAGGTCTAGCCTCCACACAGCAAAGGGCTAGGTGATGGGTATCGATTGCAGAGCCTGAGCGGGCAGGTGGGTTTGCTTCGCATAGAATTGACACCCTTCGCAGGTGCGGACAATTCTAGTGGCGTCAGCCACCGCCGTTGGCCAGTAGAAGCCTTGCCGGAAAGCATTCCCGACAAGGGCTCGAGGCGCTGCGTGATGGCCGCAAGCCCCCGAGTGTATCTCTTGCAGGAGTTCCTGACCTTCGGCGACGGAGATGCATCGCTGGAGGATGCCCGAGGGGCTGCGGTGGTAGAGCTCCTTCTCATCGCCCAGTAAGACGAACGACTTGGCGCGTCGCGCTACCCGCCGAGCCTCGGCTCGGTCGAGGGGTAGCTCTCCTTGGCGGAGATATTGCAGGTACGGGGTCTGCCAATTTTGATCAGGCGTGGCCCCGCTCCGCTCCTCCTCGATGCGCAGTGCCTCACCCTCGGAGGCCGAGGGTACCTCGGGTCGAACCGAGGCCACCTCGGGCCGAGCTGAGGGTGCCTCCGGCTGTGCCGAGGGCACCTCGGGCTAGACCGAGGGCGCCTCAGGCTCGGGCGCGTCGTCGATCTTGACGGAGGGTTGATGCAGATCCCGGGAGAAGACGTCCGGGGGAACCGTTGTTCGCCCCGAGGCTATTTTTGCTAGCTCGTCCGCCGTCTCGTTGTAGCACCGAGCGATGTGGTTAAGCTCGAGCCCGTAGAACTTGTCTTCCAGGCGCCAAGCCTCATCGCAGTAGGCCTCCATCTTCGGGTCGCGGCAGTGGGAGTTCTTCATGACTTGGTCGATGATGAGCTGCGAGTCACCGCGAGCGTCGAGGCGCTTGACCCCTATCTCGATGGCGATCCGCAACCCGTTGACTAGAGCCTCGTACTCAGCCACATTGTTGGACGCCGGGAAGTGGAGGCGTAGCACATAGCGTAGGTGTTTCCCGAGGGGCGAGATGAAGAGTAGGCCCGCGCCGGCTCCCGTCTTCATCAGCGACCCGTCGAAAAACATGGTCCAGAGCTCTGGTTGGATCGGAGCCGTCGGTAGCTGGGTGTCGACCCATTCGGCTACGAAGTCCGCCAAGACCTGGGACTTGATGGCCTTCCGAGGGGCGAACGAGATTGTCTCGCCCATGATTTCCACTGCCCACTTTGCAATCCTGCCCGAGGCCTCTCGACACTGGATGATCTCCCCCAGGGGGAAGGATGACACCACAGTTACCGGATGAGACTCGAAGTAGTGTCGCAACTTCCGCCGCGTCAGGATCACAGCATACAGCAGCTTCTGAACTTGTGGGTAGCGGATCTTGGTTTCGGACAGTACCTCGCTGACGAAGTAAACTGGCCTCTGAACGGGCAATGCATGCCCCTCTTCTTGCCTCTCGACCACAATCGCGGCGCTAACCACCTGGGTGGTCGCGGTGACGTAGACCAAGAGGGCTTCTCCGGTAGCTGGGGGCACCAAGATAGGCGCCTTTGTGAGGAGCGCCTTCAGGTTCCCGAGAGCTTCCTCGGCCTCAGGGGTCCAAGTGAAGCGCTCGGCCTTCCTTAAGAGGCGGTACAGAGGCAGGCCTCTTTCGCCGAGGCGTGAGATGAAGCGACTCAGAGCCGCGAGACATCCCATGACCCTCTGTACGCCCTTTAAGTCCTTGATGGGACCCATGCTGGTGATGGCTGCGATCTTCTCGGGGTTGGCTTTGATGCCCCGCTCGGAGACGATGAACCCCAAGAGCATGCCCCGGGGCACCCCGAAGACACACTTCTCGGGATTGAGCTTGACACCTTTCGCCTTGAGACATCGGAATGTCACTTCAAGGTCGGAGAGGAGGTCGGAAGCTTTCCTTGTCTTGACTATGATGTCATCGACGTAGGCCTCGACCGTGCGACCGATGTGTTCGCCGAACACATGGTTCATGCACCGCTGGTACGTCGCGCCCGCATTCCTCAAACCGAACGGCATGGTGACATAGCAGTACATGCCGAAGGGCGTGATGAAAGAAGTCGCGAGCTGGTCGGACTCTTTCATCCTGATTTGGTGATACCCTGAGTAGGCGTCGAGGAAAGACAGGGCTTCGCACCCAACAGTGGAATCCACGATTTGATCGATGCGAGGCAGAGGGTAGGGAACCTTCGGACATGCTTTGTTGAGACCAGTGTAGTTTACACACATCCGCCATTTCCCCCCTTTCTTTCTCACAAGCACAGGGTTGGCAAGCCATTCGGGATGGAATACCTCTTTGATGAACCCGGCTGCCATTAGCTTGTGGATCTCCTCGCCTATCGCTCTGCGCTTCTCCTCGTCGAATCGGCGCAGAGGCTGCTTGACGGGTCGGGCTCCGGCCCGAATATCCAGTGAGTGCTCGGCGACATCCCTCGGTATGCCGGGCATGTCCGAGGGACTCCACGAGAAGACGTCGGCGTTCGCACGGAGAAAGTCGACGAGCACTGTTTCCTATTTGGGGTCGAGCCCGGAACCGATCCGGACCTGCTTGGAGGCGTCGCCACTGGGGTCGAGGGGGACGGCCTTAACCGTCTCCACTGGCTCGAAGTTGCCGGCATGACGCTTCACGTCTGGCACCTCTTTGGAGAGGCTTTCCAGGTCGGCGATGAGGGCCTCGGATTCGGCGAGGGCCTCGGCGTACTCCACGCACTCCACGTCGCATTCGAACGCGTGTCTGTACGTGGGGCCGACGGTGATGACCCCGTTGGGGCCCGGCATCTTGAGCTTCAGGTAGGTGTAGTTGGGGACGGCCATGAACTTCACGTAGCATGGCCTCCCTAGTACCGCGTGGTAGGTTCCTCGGAACCCGACCACCTCGAACGTCAGAGTCTCCCTTCGGATGTTGGAGGGCATTCTGAAGCAGACAGGAAGGTCGAGTCGTCCGAGGGGCTGGACGCGCTTCCCGGCAATGATCCCGTGGAAGGGCGCAGCGCCTGCTCGGACGGAGGATAGATCGACGCGCAGGAGCGTGAGGGTCTCGGCGTAGATGATGTTGAGGCTGCTGCCCCCGTCCATAAGGACCTTGGTGAGCCTGACGTCGCCGATGACGGGGTCGACGACGAGCGGGTATTTCCCCGGGCTTGGCACGTGGTCGGGGTGATCGTCTTGGTCGAAGGTGATGGGCTTGTCGGACCAGTCTAGATAGACCGGCGCCGCCACCTTGACCGAGCAGACCTCCCGGCGCTCTTGCTTGCGGTGCCGAGCCGAGGCATTCACCGCTTGCCCACCGTAGATCATGAAGCAGTCGCGGACCTCGGGGAACTCTCCTGCTTGGTGATCTTCCTTCTTGTCGTCGTCGCGGGCCCTGCCACCCTCCGCGGGTGGCCTGGCCCTGTGGAAGTGGCGCCGAAGCATGACGCACTCCTCAAGGGTGTGCTTGACGGGCCCCTGATGATAGGGGCACGGCTCCTTGAGCATCTTGTCGAAGAGGTTGGCACCTCCGGGGGGCTTCCGAGGGTTCTTGTGCTCGGCGGCGGTGACAAGGTCCGCGTCGGCGGCGTCGCGTTTCGCTTGCGACTTCTTCTTGCCTTTCTTCTTGGCGCCGCGCTGAGTAGACGCCTCGGGAGCATCTTCCGGTGGGTGGCCCTGGGGCTGCTTGTCCTTTCGGAAGATAGCCTCGACCGCCTCTTGGCCAGAGGCGAACTTGGTGGCGATGTCCATCAGCTCGCTCGCCCTAGTGGGGGTCTTGCGACCCAACTTGCTCACCAGGTCGCGGCAGGTGGTGCCAGCAAGGAACGCGCCGATGACATCCGAGTCGGTGATGTTGGGCAGCTCGGTGCGCTGCTTCGAGAATCGCCGGATGTAGTCCCGGAGAGACTCTCCCGGCTGCTGTCGGCAGCTTCAGAGGTCCCAAGAATTCCCGGGGCGCACATACGTGCCCTGGGAATTGCCGGCAAAGGATTGGACCAAGTCATCCCAGTTGGAGATCTGCCCCGGTGGCAGGTGCTCCAACCAGGCGCGAGCGATGTCGGAGAGGAACAGGGGGAGGTTGCGGATGATGAAGTTGTCGTCGTCCGTTCCACCCAGCTGGCAGGCCAGGCGGTAGTCCGCGAGCCACAATTCTGGTCTCGTTTCCCCCGAGTACTTTGTGATAGTAGTCAGGGGTCAGAACCGGGTCGGGAACGGTGCCCGCCGGATGGCCCGGCTGAAGGCCTGCGGACCGGGTGGTTCGGGCGAGGGACTCCGATCCTCCCCGCTGTCGTAGCGTCCCCCACGCCTGGGGTGATAGCCTCGGCGCACCCTCTCGTCGAGGTGGGCCCGACGGTCGCGATGATGGTGCTCGTTGCCGAGGTGGCCCGGGGCCGCAGGCGCGGTGTTGCGCGTGCGCCTGGTGTAGACCGAGGCTTCCCGCATGAATCGGGAAGTCGCGGCATGAGGTTCCGAGGGGTATCCTTGCCTTCGGGAGGCAGAGCTCTCGGCCCATCGGACCGCAGCGCCTTCCAGGAGATTCTTGAGCTCTCCTTGGATTCGCCGACCCTCGGTGGTTGATGGCTCCGGCATTGCGCGGAGAAGCATCGCTGCTGCAGCCAGGTTCTGACCGACCCCACTGGATGCGGGTGGCGGCCTGACCCTGACGTCGTTGGCGACGCGGAGCGGGAGACCCTGGGGCAGGTGACGTATTTCTCCGGCCGGGGGTTGGCCCGCCCATGCCTGCCCGACGTCCCGGCGGATCGGCTCAAGCGCTCCTGCTCCCTCGTCGAGCCTGGCCTGTGCCCCGCGGACTTGCTCGAGCTGTGGGTCGTGACCCCCCGCCGGAACGGGGACCACAGCTAGCTCCCGCGGGATGTCAGCGCGGGGCACCGGCCTAGGGAGATCACCGTCCTCCGGCATGCTGAGATGATTGCCTTCGGAGGGACCCCCTTGATCGACGTGGAAACATTCGCGGCTTGGGCCGTAGTCCTCGTCATCGAGGCTGCGGCTACCGTCGGAACAGTCGGAGAGGCAGTAGTCACGTGCGGTCATGAAGTCCCGCATGGCACTAGGGTTGCCAAGTCCAGAGAAATCCCAACAGATGCTGGGGTCGTCGTCTTCCTCGGACCCGGAGGGCCCATAGGTCGAGACGTCCGTCAGCCGGTCCCAAGGCGACCGCGTGCGAAACCCCAGAGGGTTTGAACTCGCCTCTACGAGAGTGCCCGCCAAAGCAAGGTCGCTAGGCGGGTTGAGGCTGAATCTAAATGACATAGGATGGGAATTGGTCGGTACCTTTTGGTCGACGAACGGCGATGAAGTCGCGTCGGGGACTGACTGCACCATCATCTCAGGTACGAAGGTGACGCCCAGCAAACCTTCCGCGAGCGTGCTGGCGTCGTCCGCTTGCTCGGGATTGGCGTGTCGTGGGGAGACGGCGCTCGCCTTCGTCTCAAACGCGAGGTCGTCGCCCGACGCGCCCCCCGTTGGGGCGCTAGGGACGTCGATTCGCTCGACAGCCGACGAGGCGCGGCCTCCCGCTTGGCCTTGGTTGCCCCGCCTCCTCCTCCGTTGGCGGGGGAGAGGACAGGGCGAGCTCGAATGTTGTTCTTCCACCACGCGGGGAAGACGTCGTCGATTCCGCCGCCGGCGGGCGGGCTGTCGGCCGCCATTGTCGTCATCGCTTGGCGGTGGAAGGAGTATCATGTCGTAGCTGCCGTCGAAGGACATGAACTCAAGACTCCCGAAACGGAGCACTGTCCCGGGTTGGAGAGGTTGCTGGAGACTGCCCATCTGGAGCTTGACGGGAAGCTGTTCGTCAACACGCAGCAGGCCCCTACCTGGCGCGCCAACTGTCGGCGTTTCGAGATCGGGGGGTCCCTAAGCCGACGAGTGAATGTCGCCGCGTGCCCCAGCCCAGATGGGTCGACGCGAGGCCGAGCGCGAAGGGGGGAAGTGAGGTGGCCGGAGATGGGCGTGAGAGAGGTGGAAATCCCGCGGCCTTCGTGTTCGTCCCGCGCCCAGGTCGGGTGCGCTTGCAGTAGGGGGTTACAAGCGTCCACGCGGGAGAGGGAAGCGAGCGGCCCCAAGAGAGCGCCTGTCCCGTCCTCGTCCCCGCGCGGCCAACCTTCTCTAAGAGGGCCCTGGTCCTTCCTTTTATAGGCGTAAGGAGAGGATCCAGGTGTACAATGGGGGTGTAGCAGAGTGCTACGTGTCTAGCGGGGGAGAGCTAGCGCCCTAAGTACATGCCGATGTGGCAGCCGGAGAGATTTTGGCACCCAGCTGGTGTGATGTCGTGGCCGTCGGAGGAGCGACGGAGCCTGGCAGAGGGACAGCTGTCGGAGCGGTTGAGTCCTTGCTGACGTCCTCCTGCTTCCGTAAGAGAGCTGAGAGCCGTCGTCATCACAGAGCATGCGGGGCGCCATCATTGCCTATCCGGCGGAGCTAGCCAGATGGGACACCGGTCTTGTTCTCTGCGGCCCGAGTCAGCTCGGGGTAGGGTGATGATGGCGCTTCCTGTTGACGTGGCTGGCCTACGCCCTAGGTTGGGCGACGTGGAGGCTCCTCCGAAGCCGAGGTCGAGTCTGTCTTCCATGGTCGAGGCCGAGTCCGAGCCCCTGGGTCGGGCGAGGCGGAGGTCGTTCAGCAGATGCCAGGGCGGAGTCCGAGCCCTAGGGTCGGGAGAAGCGGAGTTCGTCGTCTTCTGGGGCTGAGCCCGAGTCCGAGCCCTGGGGTCAGACGAAGCGGAGTTCGTCGTCTTCTGGGACTTAGCCCGAGTCCGAGCCCTGGGTCGGGCGGAGCGGAGTTCGTCGTCTTCCGGGACTTAACCCGAGTCCGAGCCCTGGGTCGGGCGGAGCGGAGTTCGCCGTCTTCCGGGGCTTAGCCCGAGTCCGAGCCCTAGGTCGGGCGGAGCGGAGTTCTCCGTCTTCCGGGGCTTAGCCCGAGTCCGAGCCCTGGGTCGGGCGGAGCGGAGTTCGCCGTCTTCCGGGGCTTAGCCCGAGTCCGAGCCCTGGGTCGGGCGGAGTGGAGTTCGCCGTCTTCCGGGGCTTAGCCCGAGTCCGAGCCCTGGGTCGGGCGGAGCGGAGTTCACCGTCTTCCAGGGCTTAGCCCGAGTCCGAGCCCTGGGTCGGGCGGAGCGGAGTTCGCCGTCTTCTGGGGCTTAGCCCGAGTCCGAGCCCTGGGTCGGGCGGAGCGGAGTTCACCGTCTTCCGGGGCTTAGCCCGAGTCCGAGCCCTGGGTCGGGCGGAGCTTCCTATGGTGCCTTTGGCAGGGCCTGACTGCCTGTCAGTCTCACTCTATCAAGTGGCACTGCGGTCAGAGTGGCGCAGGCGGCGCTGTCCTTCTGTCAGGCCGGTCAGTGGAGCGGTGAAGTGACGGCGGTCACTTCGGCTCTGCCAGGGGGCGCGCGTCAGGACAAAGGTGTCAGGTCACCTTTGCATTAAATGCTCCTGCGACTTGGTCGGTCGGTGCGGCGATTTAGTCAGGGTTGCTTCTTAGCGAAGGCAGGGCCTCGGGCGAGCCGGAAATATGTCCGCCGTTGGAGGGGGGCCTCGGGCGAGACGGAAATCCTCCGGGGTCGGCTGCCCTTGCCCGAGGCTAGGCTCGGGCGAGGCGTGATCGAGTCGCTCGAATGGACTGATCCCTGACTTAATCGCACCCATCAGGCCTTAGCAGCTTTATGCTGATGGGGGTTACCAGCTGAGAATTAGGAGCCTTGAGGGTACCCCTAATTATGGTCCCCAACAACCACCATGCGCTTCCTGCAACAACAAAAGACGAACCGAACCAACTGGAATGCATAGGCGGTTAGCTCTAAACAAGTATCCATCATTTAGCACAAATTTATTCCATGTATGTCCCTCTTTACAATTTAATGCAACCTCTTTAAAATCATCATCAAAAGCATATTGTCCCTTAATTGTTTCAAGTCCAAAAATACGGCAATCAAGTTGAGACAACATAGCATAGCGTCTAGACAAAGCATCGGCAATCACATTATCATTCCCCTTTTTATGTTTAATGATGTAAGGAAAAGTTTCAAGAAATTCTACCCTCTTAGCATGTCTACGGTTCAGATTTGTTTGACTACGAAGATGCTTAAGTGACTCATGATCAGAATGAATAACAAATTCCTTAGACCACAAATAATGTTTCCATGTTTGCAAAGATCGTATGAGAGCATATAATTCTTTATCATAAGTAGAATAATTAAGAACAGGGCCATTCAATTTCTCACTAAAATAGACAACGGGTTTACCTCCTTGCATCAAAACAGCACCAATGCCAACTCCACTTGCATCACATTCGAGTTCAAAAGTCTTACCAAAGTCAGGAAGTTGGAGTAGTGGCACGTGAGTAAGCTTCTCTTTTAAAAGAGCAAAAGAATCGTCTTGTGACTGCCCCCAATTAAATGAAACACCCTTCTTGGTCAACTCATGTAATGGGGCAGCGATGGTGCTGAAATCCTTCACGAAACGACGATAAAATCCTACAAGTCCCAGAAAACTCCGCACTTATGTCACCGTCGATGGCGTTGGCCAACTCTGAATAGCATGCACCTTGGCCTCATCAACCTCAATACCCTGTGGAGTGACAACATAGCCAAGAAACGATACTCGTTCGGTGCAAAAGGTGCATTTGTCAAGGTTAGCAAATAAGCGCGCGGCACGCAAAGCATCAAAAACATCACGTAGATGGTCAAGATGTTCAGATAAACAAGTGCTATAGATCAAGATATCATCAAAATAAACCACCACAAATTTTCCAATAAATGGGCGCAAAACCTCGTTCATCAAACACATAAAAGTACTAGGGGCATTAGTTAATCCAAAAGGCATCACTAACCACTCATACAAGCCGAACTTGGTTTTGAAAGCAGTTTTCCATTCATCGCCTAATTTCATTCTAATTTGGTGGTACCCACTGCGCAAATCAATCTTAGAAAATATTTTAGAACCACTTAACTCATCAAGCATATCATCTAATCTAGGAATAGGATGACGGTACCGGATAGTGATGTTGTTAATGGCTCTACAATCTACACACATGCGCCAGCTGCCATCTTTCTTTGGAACCAAAATGATAAAAAAAGAACAAGGACTAAGGCTCTCATGTACATACCCGTGGTCCAAAAGGTCTTGGACTTGGCACTGAATCTCTTTAGTCTCCTCAGGATTTGCTCGATATGCAGCACGGTTGGGCAAGCTCGCTCCAGGAATCAAATCAATCTGGTGCTCAATCCCACGAATGGGAGGAAGTCCTGGAGGTAACTCAGAGGGAAAAACATCTCGGAACTGCTGCAAAAGGTTAGTCACAGATGCAGGCAAAGTGCTAGGAATATCATCAATAGAAAAGAAAGCATCTTTGCAAACCAAGGCATAGCAACAGGCATCAGTAGCATGAGTTTCAAGAAGATCAGATTTAGTAGCAAGCATGACAGGAGCTTTCAATTTAATTTGTTGCTGAATTTCTGTCTCATTAGTTGGTTCCTTATAGGTACTTGCAGCTCTATCTTTATCAGCTTGTACAATTTCAGCAAGAGTCAAAGGTAGCAAAGTAATGTTTTTATCTTTATGCCTAAAAGTGTATGTATCACTCCTACCATGGTGACGTGCATCAGTATCATATTCCCAAGGTCTACCCAACAAAAGAGAACAAGCTTCCATAGGTACTACATCGTAATCCGCATAATCAGAATACATACCAATGGAAAAATGCACTCGTACCATGTGTGTTACCTTAACCTTGCCTGAATCATTGATCCACTGAATGTGGTATGGATGTGGCCGTGGACGTGTGGTCAGGCCAAGCTTCTTGACCAAATCTGAACTCACCAAATTATTGCAGCTTCCACCATCAATAATAACACGTGCACGCCGATTCTCGATGGTGAAGAAGGTCTGGAACAAATTATGGTGTTGCTGCTTCTCTGATGATTCAGGCTGAGAACTAAGAACACGCTGCACCATGATGCTTCGAAGGTTCACCGTAGCATCAGCACCAAGCATGGCATCATCATTAGCAACAACATCACTGGAGTCATCATCGTCATCCTCACCATCGGAAGCACTAATGTAGCCATCATCCGTAGCAATGTATGTTCGCTGACTCGGGCAATCCTTCTTCACGTGACCAATCCCATGACAACGGTGGCAAACAATACTCGAAGAACGACCACTGGAAGGTGCTGCAGGTGCTGGTGAATTCTGTTTCTTGGCGAGTACCTGCAAAGGAAGTTTACCAACATGTGCAGCAGGTGTCGAGGGAGGTCACGTGGACGCTGGAGTGGTCGAAGGTGTATGACTCGAGGCAGGTGTGTGCGTCCGTGATGTAGAGGAGGCACCAAAAGTAGCCCTAGGTCGATGTTGGCATCCCTGCAATTCCTTCTCTGCAAGCATAGCAAACTGGAACAACTTGTTGATAGTGTTAAATTCTTTATAATCCACAATGTCCTGAATATCATGCCGCAAACCTGAATAAAAACGGCAAAGAGCGTCCTCATGTCCCTCTACTATCCCACAACGCTGCAATCCCTTCTGAAGCTCAACATAATAATCTTGAACAGATTTATCCCCTTGCTCTAAACGCATCAATTTCTTACGCAATTCTCTATGATAAGATGGGGGAACAAATCTATCGCGCATAGCTACCTTAAGATCTTCCCAAGTCGTAGGTGCTCTACCATCCCCAACTAGACCAGTCCACGAGACAATAGCAAAATCTTTAAATTCACTAGTGGCTTGTCTAACTTGATGTCATTCAGGTACAAGGTGGGCAGCAAATTTCTGTTCTATCGTCATCTCCCAATCAAGATATCCCTCAGCATCATAATGACCCGAAAAAGATGGTATAGTAAATTTAATCTTTGCATAAGGGTCGTCAGGAGCACGATTGTTATTACCTAGCTAGCGGTGCATACCTTCTGAGTTTCGATGAAGACGGCGACGTAGGCGCAAATCTCTGGTGGCCGCTTCATCATAATTACCTTCTTCATCAAACACTGCATCATCGGGAAGACGTGGACGAGGAGGTGGTGGTGGCGGTGCTTGTTGTTGCGTCTCCAACACGGCAAGTCTGTCGACGATCTCGGACAATCGTCGATCCAGCCTCTCGTAAGTCTTGCCAAGGTTCATGTCAATGAAGGCATCATGCACTGACTTATGGACCGTCTCCTCCATTTGCTCCTTCAGGAGCTTGTTGTTTGCCACAAGATCTTGGCGGCTAACACATTCATCGAAGTTTGTAGGGATCCCTGCCATCGAAACACAAAAATAGGAAACAAACGGTGAAGGTTATCCCTAATAATTTCACTACACGCTCCTCTCAGGTGGAACACAGGAACATGCTCTATTGTATCTTACCAAGCTCTTACAAGTGTCTGACGAAAATACAAGCAAAGGATGGTACAATCGGAGGCTGGTTCGTGATACTTACCAAGAGGGAGTGAAACCGCGATTGCAAGGTCAAATCTGTATTGATCAGAAGATATAGTATGTGGAGCTGTAGGACAGACACAATATGTATGTGAATGTGGAACAAAATCGAGTGCAGATGAGCGAAGTTCAATAAATATCCAAAGCACAAGTCACAATTGCTGGCTAAGAGATGTATCCGAGGCGTAGCACAACAAGGTTGAAACAAAGAGCAATGGAACTAGCAGAATGGCAGTACCGTAAATATTGTACTAGCGAGGCCAAAAAGGCACTAGTAGGAATCACAGGTGATTTTGCTTTTCTTTTTTGTATGATTTTTTTGATATTTTTCTCAGCACAAGAAGCAACAAAATAGGAGCTACACCAAGTTTGACCTAAAACAGAGATCAGATGTGGTCTACAGAAAATCAGCAAGTTCTCTAAAAAGCGTGCAAGAGCTTTGACAATTTTTTTTCTTTATTTTCCTGATTTTTTGACAATTTTATCGAAACCAAACAGGCCGAAGGCAAGTTTGGCTAGCCTCAGAATCGCGTCACCAAGCTCCTATAAAAATTTCAGATTTTTTGGACACCCGAGCGGAAAGTTATGCCCGGTTTAAGGTAGGTATCTCAAGTTATGTTTTTGGGAGGCACGACTAGAAGGCGGCGGTTAGGGCAAAAAAAATCCCTATCTGCAATCAAAGCGATTAATGGGGTGGATCGACTTGTGATCTAGGTAATGGTGGATGGAATAGCGGCGTATCTGCAATCTATCTACGGCTGGCGCGGCAGTGGCTAGCGAGGGCAAGTTGATTAATGGATGGATCGACTTGTGATCTGGGTAATGGTGGATGGGATAGCGGCTAGCGAGGGCAGTTGATCTATGACGAAGATACACCCTAAACCAGCAACACGACTCGACCACGGACACGAACTGGACAAAGCCAAACTGAAAACGAAATTGCAAAGGCTAAACAAGGGTTCTAGGACAGCGGAATTTTTTTTGTATGGCAATTATCTAGAGTTATAGGATGAAAAACCTAAACTAAACTAGGGTAAGCCTGACGGTAATACCTGAGTCTTTGAATACCACTTGATAGGAACGGGGTGCCCGATCTTCCGTCAGGTGTAGGTAACTATCGATTTGGTGGAGATGTCACACAGACGATCCGACTTCCAATCAACACGACTAGAACCACGCAATCACAGCACCACTTCTCCTCTGGTTATCAACCGTGCGCTGTGCGATTAACCTCGCCACGAGGGCTAATCCTTTCCTACGAATCGAAGACACAAGCAAGAACAAGAAAGAACACAATCTGGAATATTGCGGATGAATGATTAAGCTCACAAGTTGGGGTCTCACAAACCGATATACGGCGGCTGTTCTCGACAGATCTAACTTAAGCAAAACCCGAGCCCTAATGTGGTCGCGGCTACTAATTATATAAGGGTTAGGAGCGGACTCCCTCCCTAGACGTGCCCTAATGGGCACAACAAAGATACACGGCCCAAAGGCCCATTTATGGTGTCGCAGCTCCGAGACAGATTACAGACGTCGGTTTGGTCCTCCACCTTGATCCGAACGTCCTTGCTGGCCTTCCACGCCTCCAAGTCCTTCACCATGTCCTTGCTGGTCCTTTCTTTCATTCCTAAGTACAATTAATTCATTAGGTAGCACACTATTCTCAAATGTGCAAGAATAAGTACATAGGAACAAGCTCACTTGCAAATTCAATTGTCTTGCGCGTGCGCGAGTAATCGGACCTTGAACATCAACTAGGGGAGTGTTGTTTGTATCCATGGTAGTGATGTCCTCATCAGCTTCCACCCCGGGACAAGCACTGGGAGTTCATGAGCCACAAGCCGCCTACTTTCGCGAGCTCACCTGATCCACTGCATGTTGATGATTATTTGAAGTCAGTAGAGAAGATGCTTAACATTGCCCAATGCTCCGACCAGGAGAAGGTTGTCTACGCTTTAGGTCGTCTGACTGGTCCTACTGCTAACTGGTGGGATTCTTATGTTGCTGCCCATGATGCTGCTGATACTATTACTTAGGCTGAATTCACCAGACAATTCAGAAACTACCACATTCCTGCTGGATTAATGAAGATTAAAAAGAAGGAATTTCTATCATTGAAGCAAGGCAACATGTCAGTCAGCGAGTATCATGACAAGTTCATTCAGCTATCGAGATATGCTCCTGATGAGGTGGCTGATGATGAAAGAAAGCAAGAGCACTTCACAGAAGGACTTAATGGAACACTACAGTATGCACTGGTTGCTCACACATTTCCATCATTCCAGAGGCTACTTGATAAAGCTCTAGCTATTGAACACAAGCGTGTTCAACTGGGAGATTTGAAGAGGAAGGCCATTGCACAGGGGCAGGGTAGCAGCAATGTTCATCCTTGCTACGTTCCGCCCCAGGGTACCCCAGCTCGTCCAGGAGGAGGACCACGTCCAGCTCAGTATGCTCCACAGGGGACTCTATAGAAGCCCCACACTCGTCAGGCTGCCCCCAATAGCACCCCGGCAAGGCCTACAGGACAGAAGACTGACCCTACATGCTTCAAGTGCAGTCTAATTAGGCACTATGCTAATACTTGTCCGGTGGGGAATTCTAGTGCACCAGCTCAGAACAAGCAACAAACTCCTGGCAAGGGATTCTCTATTGCTAGGGTTAATCAAGTCAGCGCTGATGCTACGCCTAAAGGTGCTTACATCGCACTTGGTATGTTTTATATTAATGCAATTCCTGCAACCATATTATTTGATTCTGGTGCTACACATTCATTTATGTCTGCTCAATATGCCAACACAAATGAGATACCACTGCAAAATATGAAAACACCAATGATAGTAATTACACCTAAAGGGCCTGTTGAGGCAAATTATATGACACATAGACTGACATTGACAATTATGGGAAGAGAATTTTGGGCTACCCCTATAGTATTAGAGGAAAGCAGTATAGATCTGATCCTTGGTATGTCATGGTTAAGAAAGGCAAAGGCCATTATACAATGTGGTAGGGGTACTGTAGAACTCACCAGCCCTAAAGGAGAAAGATTTCAAGTTGAAATTGCAGTAACTACCTCTACCAGACGTGCGACATTCTTAATAGATGGGAAGTTTGTTGGAGACAACATCCGTGTGGTGAGGGATTTTCCAGATGTCTTTCTAGAGGAGTTACCAGGGATGCCACCAGAGAGGGAAGTTGAGTTTGTCATTGATCTCTTACCTAGGGTTGCTCCTATTTATAAATGCCCCTACCGAATGTCCGTAGAAGAGTTACAAGAACTTAAGAAGCAGTTAATGGAGTTGCAGGAGGCAGGGTACATTCGTCCAAGTTACTCACCTTAGGGAGCACCGGTACTGTTTGTACAGAAGAAGGATGGTTCGCAACGGATGTGTGTGGACTATAAATCACTTAATGATGTCAGCATTAAGAACAAGTACCTGTTACCTCGTATTGATGACTTATTTGATCAGATGAGTGGTGCTAGGGTGTTCTCTAAGATTGACCTCAGGTCGGGCTACCATCAAATGAAGATTAGGCCATCTGATATTCCCAAGATGAATTTTTCTACCCGATATGGTCTATATGAATTCACAGTCATGTCATTTTGCTTAACCAATGCACCAGCTTATTTTATGAATCTGATGAATAAGGTGTTCATGGAGTATCTCGATAAATTCGTCGTGGTATTCATCAACGACATTCTTATTTATTCCAAGAATGATAGTGAGCATGAGGAGCATTTGCGGATGGTGCTACAGAAGTTACGAGATAATCAGCTTTATGCCAAATTTACCAAGTGTGGTTTCTGGCTTGATGAAGTAAATTTTCTCGGGCATATCATCTCCAAAGGAGGAATTGCTGTGGATCCGGCTAAAGTAACAACAATAGTTGATTGGAAGATACCAAGTACAGTCTTGGAGATCCGGAGTTTGTTGGGACTCGCTGGCTATTACCGGCGATTCATTGAATGGTTCTCCAAGATTGCTAAGCCTATGACCTCATTGCTAGAGAAGGGCAAGGAGTTTAAGTGGACTGAGGAATGCCAAGATAGCTTCAATCAATTGAGGTCTAAGTTGATGGCTGCTCCAGTACTGATTATGCCAGATCTATAGAAGAATTTTGATACATATTGTGATGCAAGTCGCCAAGGCCTAGGATGTGTGCTTAGGCAAGAAGGACACGTCATTGCCTACGTGTCTCGCCAGTTGCAGAAACATGAGTTGAATTACCCCACTCATGACTTAGAACTGGCAGCCATTATGCATGCTCTCAAGATCTGGAGACACTATATTATGGGAACCAAGTGTCGAGTCTACCCTGATCACAAGAGCTTAAAATACATCTTCACTCAGAAGGATCTCAACCTTAGGCAACGCCGATGGTTGGAGCTCATCAAGGATTATGACTTGGAAATTCACTATCATCCGGGCAAGGTGAATCTAGTTGCGGATGCTTTGAGTCAGAAGGGGCAGGTCCATACAGCTAGTGTCACCCAGTTACCCAATGAGTTTGCAGAAGATTTTGAGAGGCTCAATCTGGGAATAGTTGCTCATACTGAAGGAATTACCATCGAAGTGGAACCTACTGAGAGCACCTAGAGGGGGGGGGGTGAATAGGTGATCCTGTAAATCTTGAAAACTTAAGCCACAAAAACTTGGTTGAGCGTTAGCACAGTAAATGCCAAGTGGCTAGAGAGGAGTCTCAACAAAACACAATAACCACAAGAAATCAATCACAGAGATGGCACGGTGGTTATCCCGTGGTTCGGCCAAGACCAACGCTTGCCTACTCCACGTTGTGGCGTCCCAACGGACGAGGGTTGCAATCAACCCCTCTCAAGCGGTCCAAAGACCCACTTGAATACCACGGTGTTTTGCTTGCTTTTCTCAATCCCGTTTGCGAGGAATCTCCACAACTTGGAGCCTCTCGCCCTTACACTTGAAATTCACAAAGAAGCACGGAGCAAGGGAGGGATTAGCAACGCACTCAAGACAAGAAATCACAGCAACACCACGCACACAAGTCGCAACGAGAGCTCACAACACAACTCAATGAGTTCACCACTCAACTAGAGCTCTAATTGCTATCGCAAAGAATCAAAGGCGCGGAATCGATGTCTTAGTGCTTAGGAATGCTTAGAGGATGCTTGGTGTACTCCTCCATGCGCCTAGGGGTCCCTTTTATAGCCCCAAGGCAGCTAGGAGCCGTTGAGAGCATTCTAGGAAGGCTGATCATGCCTTCTGTCGACTGGCGCACCGGACAGTCCGGTGCACACCGGACACTATCCGGTGCCCGATTTCCTTCCAAAAATGGCGCAGTCGACCGTTGGCAGCCTGAGAGCCGTTGGCGCACCGAACATGTCTGGTGCACACCGGACAGTCCGGTGCCTCCTTCTAGCCGTTAGCTCGGCCACGTGTCCCGTGCAGATCGCGCGGCCGACCGTTGGCCCAGCCGACCGTTGGCTCACCGGACAGTCCGGTGCACACCGGACAGTCCGGTGAATTATAGCCGTACGTCGCCGTATAATTCCCGAGAGCAGCCAGTTCGTCTGTGAACGGCTCACCGGACAGTCCGGTGCACCACCGGACAGTCCGGTGAATTATAGTCGTGCACCACCGTCGAAGTCCCGAGAGCAGCCTGTTCACCAGAGCCAGCCTGGCGCACCGGACACTGTCCGGTGCATCACTGGACAGTCCGGTGCTCCAGACTGAGCAGAGTCTTGACTGCTCGAGCCAAGGCATTTTCAATTGGATTTTTCCTGTTTCCAGCACTTAGACACAATACATTAGTCCATAAAACAATGTACTAAGTCTGAGAAACATACCTTTATCCTTGATTTGTACTTTGTCCACCTTTTTACACTTAGGCACTTGTGTTGGACACTAAATCACCAAAATACTTAGAAATGGCCCAAGGGCACATTTCCCTTTCACCTACCTTAGAGCAAGAAATATGAAAGGATCAAATTAGTGATGCCAAAATTCAGGAGATCAAGGATCTGATAACGGAAGGTAGAGGCCCAGATTTCACGGAGGATGAGCAAGGCACGATATGGTTCAAGAACCAGATTTGTGTTCCTGATATCGATAGTCTTCGTGAAACCATATTGAAGGAGGCACATGATTCAGTTTATTCCATCCACCCTGGTAGTACTAAGATGTACCAGGACTTGAAGCAGAAGTATTGGTGGTATGGACTAAAGAAGGATGTTGTTTCACATGTTGCACAATGTTTGCTAGAGGGTGAAAGCAGAACATCAAAGACCTGCTGGTTTACTGCACCCGCTTAAGATACCTGAGTGGAAATGGGAAGAGATTGGCATAGACTTCATTGTGGGATTACCCCGCACATCTGTTGGGTATGACTTAATATGGGTGATTGTGGACAGGCTAACTAAAGTAGCCCACTTTATTCCAGTGAAGACCACGTATTCAGGAGCCAAACTAGTAGAGTTGTACATGGCACGGATCGTATGCTTACATGGTGTGCCTAAGAAGATTGTGTCAGACTGGGGATCACAGTTTACTTCTCGGTATTGGAAGAAGTTGCACGAGTGCTTGGATACAAGATTGAATTTTAGTTCAGCCTACCATCCTCAAACTGATGGGTAGACCGAGAGGACCAACCAAGTACTAGAAGATATGTTAAGAGCTTGTGCTCTTAAACATGGTGGTAGTTGGGATAAGAGTTTACCGTATCCGGAGTTCTCTTACAATAATAGTTACCAGGCCAGTTTGAAGATTTGTATGGCAGAAAGTGTAGGACTCCACTATATTGGGATCAAACTGGTGAAAGACAGTTCTTTGGACCAGAAGTTATACAAGAGGCAGAAGAGCAAGTCCGTCAAATAAGGGAGAATTTGAGAACTGCACAGTCAAGGCAGAAAAGCTATGCGGATACCCGGAGAAGACCGTTAGAGTTTAAGGAAGGTGATCACGTGTATCTTAAGGTGTCACGAATCCAGGGTATGAGAAGATTCAAAGTCAAAGGGAAGTTGTCCCCTCGCTTCATTAGACCCTTCTTAATCCTAAAGCGAGTGGGAGAGGTTGCCTATCAACTGGAACTACCTGATCATCTTGTGGATGTACACGATGTCTTCCATGTGTCTCAACTGAAGAAGTGTCTTAGGGTACCCAAAGAGTAGCAACCTATGGAGGATCTTAGTGTTCAAGATGATCTGACTTATACTGAGTATCCTATCAATATTCTCGATACCTTGACTCGTGTCACAAGGAGTAAAGTAATAAAGATGTGCAAAGTGCAATGGAGTCACCATGGAGAATATGAAGCTACATGGGAAAGAGAAGAAGAACTATGAATATATTTTCCCCGCCTCTTTCCTAGTCCTTCCTAAATCTCGAGGACGAGATTCTTTGTAAGGGGGTAGGATTTGTAATACCCAAAAAGTGAGATTAATGGAATGGGAAATATAAGATGTTCATTTGACCACTGGTGTTGTTATTTTCATTTCTTGCATATTTCAAACCATGAGATTAACCCGGACTACCAATAAACATACTAAAATAAAAGAATGTGCATCATGTTGGAGTTTGTATGTTTGTGTCTGAAATAAAAATAATCATGACAATAATAATATAATAATGACTGGAAGTTTGGATTAAACCCTAAATTGAAATTAGGGTTTGAAAATAAGAAAAAGGAGAGAAAAGAAAAAGAGAAAGGATATAAAAATATAAATAATATATCTAAAAATATCTCAAAAATTAGTACTTTTAATTGGACAAATATAATTTGTAATTACTAAGCCACAAGGTTTGAATTTAAATTTGAATTCAAATTGAATTTGGGAATAAGGAAAAATAAGAAAAGAAAATAAAAAGGAGAAAAACTCATCTAGGCCGCCAACCCCCAATTGGGCCCATTGGCTCCTCCCTCTGTGCGGCTCACTACCTATTTCCGCGCTCGCTCACAGCTGTCGACCAGGGCCCACCAGTCGGCCTTGGGCCCTCCGTGCGCGCCTCATGCTTGCCGACAGGTGGGGTCGGGGGACCGGGTCTCCGTCTCTGTCGAAACCGTGTCACGCGTGGCTGTCCGCCTCAGACGTGTGGGGCCGTTTAGTCAGCTCCATCCTCAACGGAAGCTCCGTGCATGGCGGGTCACGCGCACCTCCCCCTCCCTTCGGGTTAGCTAGAACGTGCCGCCAACCTCGCGTGCCCAGAAGCTAAATACGGACCTGTGGCCACCTTGCCCTGTTATTTCCCATCGCACGACCTCGCCACATCGCTCGCACCGCAATTCGCCGCCGCTGTCGTGACGAAGGGAGCGCCGTGGTGTGGACAACCTTAGTTGGCCGTCGATTCAACCCGTGTGTGGGACCGTGTGAAGGCGCGGGTATCCGTGGTGGTGTGGGAGTGAATCCAGGGGCGCACAAAGACCAGAACCTCGGCGATTGCTTGTCGGAGTCTGCAAGATCCACCATGTGGCCATCATCCGTGGCTAGCTACCTCTGGAACCCTCCATCTATGGTACATGTTCCCATTCGGTCCCTATTCATCGCCTCTGTATAAATTTGGGGCTTGCATTGGATTTCACCGACGGTGTGCCTCGATCACTCAGCGTCGGGCTTGCGCCGCCGCGTAGGGAACGCTCCGCCGCCGTCTCGGACCGCGGAGGGGGAACGTAGGCAATGGGCCGTTGATTTTTTTGGTGGACCGCTAGGATTGATCGGCATACCGATTCAGTGGGATTAATCTGGAGCGTTGATCTGAGAGTGGGCGGTCTCAGATCAGCCATGTGACTTAAAAACCGTGGCCGTTGGATCCAATCGGAGCGCTCCTGAGTGATTTTAGGGTAGCTGAATCCGCACCGTCAGTTCCTAATTGGATGGCGGATATCCCGTACCGGTTCGATGTATTGTGGATCTAATCTAGATCGTAGAATCCCGATCGGATGACCAGCGTCTGCCCTACCCCTTTGGCCAGTCAATTTAGTGTTTAGGCCCTGATGAAGTAGGAAATAAACCCGCAGTCCATAGTGTTGTGTTCTGTGTCTTGCGGATTCTTGCGCTGGGGCCCCGCACTTCTCAGTATTTGACGCCCAGTCCAGAGGGGAATAAAAATAGAGAAATAATTATTGAAATTGGTTTTTAATACAAAAATTATGGCAGAACCTCCCAAGTTATTGGGCCCACATGCACCTGCCCTTGTCTCAAAGACCTCAGACGGTTATGCATGTGCACCAGATGACTTAACAGGATCCGTCCGAGTGCCACAAGGACCCCGGATAAATCACTTACAACCAGGATCGCAAGATTAAGTAAACACAAATCACACACCAACATTTTGTAGCGGAATTTATTTATTACAAAAGGTTACAAGTTACAACAAATTTACATTATGTTTATCGGAGTGGTTACAAAGTGATTCAAAGAAATAAACTTTGAGCCCATGCACATCTAGGATGGAAATTTGATAACTAAAATGTCACAGATTAAATAGCAAGAACACGAACTCAAAATTCTAGCTTTAAGCCCATGCACATCTTGTGTTGGATAAAGAAATTATCCAAACATCCATTTGCATGAGTCTAGTCATGGAGGGATAACGGAGAATTCAAATTTTGGGTCATGGTTCACTAAATAAGAACATGGCCTAGTTTTGGATTTAGGCAAACAAGTCACCCATCTTCTATCGGCACATCAAGCACAAGAGCAAACATAATTAATACCTAAGGAAACAGAGAATAACTGTTTCACTAACGTTCATAATACAACATTACACCACATTATCTACAATCACTGGTTACTGGAATAAAGATGAAAGAAGCATTTTGGGTGTATAGGTGACAAACACGATGCAACAATCAGGATGCATGCTCGTCTTATGCGTCCTCACAAGTTTTGCCAACATAATGTGGCAATAACGTTCTATATCGGTGGCATACTTACGATTCTCTCGGTATTTTGCTAGTCGTCAGCTACACATACGTTTTCGAGGTTAGTGTACCTGCAGAAAATTTCATCACAGCCCAATTTCCCATGATGCAAGATCCACACATGACAGTTTATCACAGTTTATACTCTATATATTTCGATATGGAGGCCAGCTCATCATTAAGCGCCGAGCCACGCATAGGCGCCGTTGCCACACTTTAACCATAGGGCAGCTCATTATGGTAACTCACCTTCTTACCTGAGCGTAGGTGCGTCGTTACAAGTACATTACACTTCTCAGTATTCCCATGTCTGTATACCCATACACATCCATGGGGTACTAAATTCCCGGAAAAGTAATTACTGCACATCGCAGCTTTCGTATATACATATGTAGAACATGTATATAGTCAAGCGCCACAATTAAGCACTCCCCTAGACTGATGTTTGTTCGGTCATGCTCTCACATATCACCTTACCTTGAGCGTCGATCCATTCAAGACTGAATAGCCTCAAAACAACATTACACATGTATGCAACCTCCCCAAATTGTGGGTTAGTGTTTTAAACTAAGCCACCTGATAGTCCTTAATTTAGGGCTTAATAGAGGATGTCGCTAGCATTATAGTTTTTCAAATCTGTTTTTCAAAACCAAACAATGTGTTTAGTTGAAAATAAGCTTTTCGAAACCAAAACTTTATTTTGAAAATACGTATGTGACCGTATATACTTAATCTTGCTCTGATACCAGCTGTGGCAGAACCTCCCAAGTTATTGGGCCCACATGCACCTGCCCTTGTCTCAAAGACCTCAGACGGTTATGCATGTGCACCAGATAACATAACAGGATCCGTCTGAGTTCCCCAAGGACCCTAGATAAACCACTTACAACCAGGATCGTAAGATTAAATAAACACAAATCACACACCAACATTTTGCAGCGGAATTTCTTTATTACAAAAGGTTACAAGTTACAACAAATTTACATTATGTTTATCAGAGTGGTTACAAAGTGATTCAAAGAAATAAACTTTGAAATGTTATAAATTATTTATAAGTTTGAAATATATGCTAGCTTAAGTGACCATCATCAATAAGAAGTATAGAAGAGTTAATTAGTCTTATAAGAAGTCTGTGCCGACCAGCGCTTAACACCATCCACAGCAGCACAAATCTAGTACCTGCAACAACATGGGTTCGAAAACCTTGAGTATGAAGTGTACTTTCGCAAGTCTTACCCGTCTAAGGAAAAAGACTCTCAAGGATATGCTGGCTTGAGGGAGTCAAGGTAAGGATGATCAAGCATCAAAGACTCTGTTTGAAGAAATGTTTACTAATAGTGGATCCTTAAAAATCCAGTTTTATTGTAAGGTTAAGTAAAGTTACCTGCATCTAGTGTTCTTTCTATCCTAGTTCAAACACTTGGCCTACACTAGCCGTCTTTTATCATCCCTTCAGTTCACTGGAATGCTACGTGTAGGGCAGTGACCAAGTCTTCATGTCCGAGAAGTAATGGCGATCCGAATCGATTAATACCCAGCTGGGGATCTCCAACCCCATGACATATGTAGCACTTAACCCTTGCATATGTCAACTCGCCACCGGGTTTCTCAAGACCAAACCGGGTTCACGCCAATTGAGAGCACAGATACACCACCGTCCAGCCTCTTGCCACGGAGGGTACACGCTACTCTCGCCATCTCTCCACTCCCATTGCATGTTGGCCTTTTTGGTATTGGTTTGCCTAAGGCAAAGCTTACCCATGACGAGGCATGTGGCCAGTTAAAAGGTCCTGAATCAGCAAGCCTACATCGACACGGTCCTTAATCGACTCAGACAGAGACACTACACCGAGACTTCCTTCTCGTGCAAGTCACCCGCTCGGTCTCAGCTTTATTATTTTAAACCCAAAGTTTGGTACCTGGTAGAGGTACATCTTTTCAGATGTTGAACCCATCAAGGCCATGATGGATCCATCATCACAAGTTTTTTTTTGTAAAAATTCCAATCCAATCTGAAGCATCACCTTTTGTTGTAAAATGAAACATTTTGTTTTTCTAAAGCAAGGCTAAGCATCATAAAAATCCTTTTTATAAAAGGGAATCAAGGAATGGGGATCAATTTTCCAAGGAAGGAAATGCATCGATTGTTTAGCACACAACTCCTATCACCTAATGCATCATATAAAGTGATAAAGATTTTAAAACACAAGGAAAGGGATAATGCACCGGGGCTTGCCTAGATAACACTAGGTTAGTGTTTGTTAGGTGACGTCCACTTGACGACCATCCTTTGTCTTGGCACTCGTTCAGGTCATCCATCTTCAGGTTCATCATTGATCCCAAACCCCCAAAACCCTAGTTTCTTAGAATAAAACTGCCTAACACTACTAGGGTGTTAACCTAGAAGACCCTAGTAACTTAGGTGTTCCATGAAGGAAAGTTGTATTCAAGATACAACTTAATGTATGACTAATATAACTACATATTCATAGCATCACATGAGCATTCATGTTTATATATGGTTATGTATAGAAAACGAAGAAGAAGTAAGTGTTGAAGGAGAGACTACGCCACCAACTGAGACTCCACCTGCCGGGAATTGTTTTTATTTTGATATCTGTGGAACAGATCCCGAATCCCCTACGACACAAGGCAAGCCCCGGTGCATTTACCTTTTCCTTGTGATTTTAAACTTTTTATCACTTGAATGATGCATTAGGTGATAGGAGTTGGGTGTTAAACCAATTGCTGCATTTCCTTCCTTGGAACTGTTTACCCTTCCTTGATTGCCTGTTTTGTTAATAATTTTTTTGATGCTTAGTCTTGCCTTAGAAAACAAAAATGCTTTGGTTTTAACAAAAGATGATGCTTCAGATGAAATGGGATATTTTCAAAAATAAAACTCGATGGTGGATCCATCATGGCCGTGATGGTTTCAACATCGGAAAAGATGTACCTCTACGAGGTACCAAATTTTGGGATTGAAAATGATAAAGACGAGACCGGGCGGGTGGCTTGCACGAGAAGGAAGTCTCGGTGTAGTGTCTCCGTCTGAGTTGATTAAGGACCGTACCGATGTAGGCTTGATGATCGAGGACCTTTTAACTGGCCACATGCCTCGTCATGGGTAAGCTTTGCCTCGGGCAAACCAATACCAGAAAGGCCAACACGCAATGGGAGTGGTGAGATGGTGAGAGTAGCGTGTACCCTCCATGGCAAGAGGCTGGACGGTGGTGTATCTGTGCTCTCGGTTGGCGTGAACCCGGTCTGGACTTGAGAACCCCAGTGGCGAGTTGACATATGCAAGGGTTAAGTGCTACATATGTCGTGTGGGTGGAGATCCCCAGCTGGGTATAAATCGATTCGGATCGCCATTACTTCTCAGACATGAAGACTTGGTCACTGACTTACACATAGCATTCCAGTGAACTAAAGGGTTGATAAAGGACGGCTAGTGTAGGCGAAGTGCTTGAACTAGGGTAGAGAGAACTCTAGCTACATGTAATGACTTAATTTGGCAATAAAACTGGATTTTTAAGGATCCACTATTAGTAAGCATTTCTGCAAATAGAGTCTTTGATTCTTGAATTGCCTTACCTTGACTCCCTCAAGCCAGCATATTCTTGAGAGTCTTTTCTTTTGTCGGGTAAGACTTGCGAAAGTACACTCCGTACTCAAGGTTTTCGAACCCATGTTGTTGTAGGTGAGGAAACAGCAGAGTTTTGTTGTTTCTGTTCAAAGGTGGTACCCAAGGAAGAGCCCCAGCAGTGACGTCAGTCGCGAGAGGATGTTGGCCTCCCACTTTGAAAATAATAAACTTTTGTGCGGGAGGGTGTTTTGCCTCCCTGGTCTGTAATAATACTCTATGCACTCGTAAAACCCTGGTATTGTAATAATAATCATACTCTCTCTATATATTTGATGAAGGTAAATTAAGTTATTGTAATTTGCTCCCGCTTATTCTTTCCTCTGATGTGATGTAATATCTGCATGACGGGTCAAGCGCTCTTGGGAAAAATGACGAGGATACAGTTACCAAACTTATCGAGTGATTATGTGCATCTACAGGGTTGTTCAAGGTCCTTAGGACAAGGACAACTATAGGTGGGCTGAAGGTTCTGTCACAGCCGCGGCCGTTATGAAGCGCTCGTCTCATTGTGTGCTCGGGCCCGTGTGTCATCCCTCCCATAGACGCGGTAACCACTCGAGCACACAGCGCGGAACATCTCCCCCTTCTCCCGGAGCTGCCGAGCCACGTCTTCGACTCCACCGGTCTGGGAGGATAAAGGCACACCACGCCCATGAGCCATCACCCGGACTCAAGCCGTTAGAGCCCTGCTGTGAGAGATTTAGCACGTGCAGCAGAGGTAGGATGTGCGCCGCCGTCGAAGACCTCTTAGCGCCGTGGTTGGGCCTACGACGCACGATTGGGGCGCTGCGGGGGACCCTAGGATCGTGTTCGTGGCATTGGCGGGAGTTGCTGGGCATCGGAACCGGGCGAATTCCTCGCCGTTGTTACACCGCCGCCGTAGACCGCGCTTCGCCTTGGACTGCACGCCTACGCGCACGATTCTCGGTATGGATCCCTTGCCCGTATTCGCCTTCATTTCTTCAACGAGTAGAACCGTTTAATTTGAAGTTGGTGCGCCTTTATCGAGGATTCACCTCGCCGGCAATGGCGTCGCCGTAACTGTAACGCGAGCGTCGTTCTCAGTTTGGGGGGGGGGGGAAGATGAGCGAAGGGGGGAAGATGGGTTTTGGACGGTTGATGGGTAGATCAACGGTCCTGAGTGTGCCACTGCGTAGATGAAACCTGGGCCCTTGGAATCTGATCTGGCGGCATGGGAGTTGGGCGGCCTTCAATCTAATCAGATACGTAGGAATTAGATCGGACGGCCGTTGATCATGCGTACCCCTTCGTCGAGTCCGTTTGTCATATGTGACCCTAGGGTTTTGGTGAATGAACCCGCGATCCATCTCGTAGCAATATGAGTCTTAGGGATAAATGCGCAAAGGCCCCTGCAATCTCTGGTTTTTATGCGCCCAGTCCAGAGAATTAGAAAATCAGGGAAAAATAATTAGAAAAGGATTTTTAATGTAAAAATAAATCCCTAGAACTGGTTTAATTTATATAAAATTCATATGAAGTCCAAATTAACCCATTCCAGTTTCTATAATTTGATAATATTATTGTTTATCAACTAGTGTCTCTGTTTTGACATGAAAACAATAATAAAATTTATTTCTTAGTTAATCTTGTATCAAATACATAAAACATTAGAAATTCATAACTTAAAATCTATAACTCCAAAATTAATGATTCCTGTTCCTATGATCTTATTTTAATATGTAGATTATTAATATATATTTTGTTTACATGTTTGGTGTGATGTTAATTTCTCCTTTATACTATGCTTGTTTGTATTGTGGCGAGTAGAAGAGCCAGTGGCTGAGGATCCCGGTGTTCAGCAGATAGAAGTTGCTGAGCAGGAGCTCATTGAAGGCAAGTTGTGCCCTTGATCACTTATTTTTACCCAGTCATGTTCTTATTATTCATAATGATCTGCCTAGGTTAATTTTGATGGGACCCTTTAGGTTACCCTAGTTTGATTATCTTTATACCTTGACTCGACTAAACTTTTTGGGTAGTACTTGCTATTGCTTTATGTGGTTTTGGGTATGGAGATACATTATTCATGATCACACTTTTATTATTACTGTTCATGTTAAGATCATTATGTTAATTGGAACATGGAGCGACCACCCGGGAAAACAGTGCTACCACAAGGGTGGTATAGGACACCCTTAGCTGATTAATTAGGAAAGCTAGTGGATGACTACCTTACCCGAAAGGGGCAAGGACAATAGGGGAGTGGTCAGTGTAGTTAGGTCCTTGGGTTGATTTTGCTGCGATGGCGGTCAGGTGAGGGATCCTTGCATTAGAGCTTCCTATAAACTGTAGCAGGTTTTCTAAAGCTAGTGGAACTTTGTAAAGTCCTCGTATTGTAACCTTGCCTCGCCTCCTCGGTAGAGGTGTATGAGATTGGCCGTCTCTTGGTAGATGGGTAACATGACTTGTGGGTAAAGTTGTGCAACCTCTACAGAGTGTAAAACTGGTATATCAGTCGTGCTCATGGTCATGAGCAGCTCGAACCCTCACATGATTAATTTATGGAATTAAAATTCAATTTTTCATTTGCATCGCATTTGGGATTATTTTATTATTACTTTTATTTATTATTACTATGGTTTGGTATTTACTTACACTTAGTAACTGCTAATAAAATTTTGAAAAACTTATAAAAGCAATGCTCATCTTCAACCTTAATTTTGTTGATCAGCCTTACACTTCACATGAACTCCCACCTTTCGTGAGTTCATGCACGTTATTCCCCACAACTTGTTGAGCTATGAACGTATGTGAGCTCACCCTTGCTGTCTCACACCCCTCACAAGAGAAGAACAGGTGGTTCAAGAGGAGCTGCCCAACGAGGAGTTTGACTTAATCTAGGTGGCGTCTCCCAGTCAGCTTTGTGGCATTAGGGAAATAAGATTTAGTTCGTTTTATATTTATCATTTATTTGTAAGACTTTCGCTATGTAATAAGTACATTTGTGATATTTATGACATTTATCTCTATGCACTCTGTAATTATATGTGTTGTTCTTCCTTGGCGCACATATGAGATGCACTCGACTTTATCCCTTAAATCCGGGTGTGACAATCTATATTATGGATGGCTTTCGAATCCATCCAGTTCTCTTCGTCTCTCCTGGCAGCCTATTGGCTTCCATGTACAGCGATAGGCCCTTGGTCAGAAGGTATCTTCATGCAAAGATATGCTGGGTGGAGTATTGCTTCGAAGGCGTTCAGCAACCCTCGACCAATAATTGCATTGTAGGGGTACTCCATATCGATAATGTCGAAAACAACCTGTTCTGCCTTATATTGTGAACATAGCCGAAGGTGATCGACATAGTTATCTTGCCAAGCGCCATGATCTGTCTTCCTCCGAAGCCACAAAGGGGGTGTGTTGCATCATGTATCTTATCATCTGGCTCTTGCATTTGCCTGAAAGCCTTCGCAAAGATGATGTCTATCACACTGCCTATGTCCACTAGGACATTGTGGACCAGAAACCCCTTGATGACACAAGATATGACCATTGCATCATTGTGAGGATAATCCTTGAGCTGAAGGTCTTCTTGGGAGAAGGTGATTGGAATATGAGACTATTTCGATTTGATGAAGGGTCCTTGCACTCCAACATGTTGTACCCTTCTGTGAGCTTCCTTCTTCTGCTTCTTATTGGCTGGTTCAGAACTTGAGCCGCCTATGATTGAGAGCACTAGCTTCGTAGCCGAAGGTTCCACAGCTTGGTTGCCTTGCGAAGCCATTGTTGTAATTGTGGAAGTGAGTTCACCGAAGGTGGGCGCCAATGTTGGTCACTTGTTCTCAAATGCTATAAATCAAGAATAAGGCAACACAATCGTTAGTCATTATGGACCTTCGTCTAACCGAAGCATTATCTCCTCGAGGGTATAAGGCTTCGCTAGACGAAGGTTAAGAAGGACATACCTTCATCATTTAATATGCGAGTAGAAATGCAAAAGGATAAATATGATAACTGCATTTCATTAATTGATTTATTCTTATGTTCCATAAAATGGAAATGAATATAAACAATGTCAATATTACATTGATACCTTCGGTTTGCTCGAAGGTGTGGATGCAAGAAAGTGAATACAACCCAGTGTGAACAGTACGGGGTTACTGTTCATCTATTTATAGGCACGAGACATAGTCCGGGTGAAATTACATTCATACCCTTGAACGTTTATTTACAAGCAACTAATGATAATATGGTCTATTTAGTCTTTTATTTCTTTGCTTGTTCCGAGCCGAAGCTATTGAGCTTCGGCATTCCGCAACGTTACTTATACACAAGGCCTTCGTCTTGAGAAACTGAGCCAAGGTTGATGATAGCTTCGGCGAGCTTTTGTATTATCTTGCTGAAGGTGTTTTTGTCTTGAGGACCTTCGGTGGAGGAGAACACCCCCAACAGCGCATATGCATATGATTAATATCAACTAAAAGGAAGGATTCATATGCACTTTTAGTTTTAACGGTAAAATAATTTTAAACTGCATCAAGAGTAGCTATTTAGAAAACGAAGATTACAATCCATATGAATGAGATACAAATTTACCATAATGGATTGTCTTAGTATAACTTACTCAAGGAAAACTTATTTTCTATGACACAAGATATATAATGTGCTCCCACTAGATATGTGCATCAAGTATTTTAATGACTTGCCAAATGCACTTTTAATTCAGTTAAGATTCTCAAGAGGAGTGCATTGCATATATTAGTCAAGGCATGACAAATTTGCAATGAATCAACTAATGCCTAAGAATACTTTCCACCATTTAGAACGTACCATTTTTTATATGAATGGAAAGGTCTTACTATATGAGATGGTGTCATCTAAGTATTCTTATTTTCTTCATTTGTGGAGACTTCCTTCTTTAGCCTGTTATCTCTTTTCCTTTTAAAACTAGTCGAAAAAGCACTTTGAAAAGAGGTATTAGTGGTACAAGGAAGTATTTTTATATATGAATGGCAAACAAATCATCAGTTATGAGGCATAAAGGCATAAATTAAATTCCTTTTAAGTTAATGCACATGGAGGAGTGAATTAACAATATGCACCAATTTACAAATTTAAGCCAAAAGGAATTTAACCTTCATATTGACATTTCCTTCCATAGAATAGATTATTACCAATTGAAAGAATGCCACTTGAAAGGAACTATTATTGATCAACTACCAACTGAAGTAATTAGTTCCACACCTTTGCCTTGAGCATTCCTAATCTTTCTTTTAGGTGAAGATTAACCTTTAATGCTTGTGATTTTACCAATTGAAAGAGCACAATCTCTACTTATTAATTCCCATGAAATACCTTCAAAGAGATTGCATTAGAAACACAAGCAATAGTTTCATGTTTAGCAACCTCTACTATATGAATGATAAGAAGGTTACTAAAATAAGGAAACCTCATGATATGAACTAAATTACCCTTACAAGCATCATGCATAACACCAATTTAAACAAGGTGAAAATAGCATGATTATTTAATTAAGTTTACATAGCAAGTTTAGTTCATAGCATGGTGAGTGATTAATGTAGAAGACTCAAAACCAATTTAAACAAGAGGGAATACATCGCATAGTATTGGATTGATCTTCTTTTAATGTTGAATGGCACACTCCATTTGGGAAACATTCTCATGTTGTGAAACTACATAAATCAATTAAATAAAAACATTAGTCTCACAACTCTAGTCATATAGAAAATTTCCGTTTTGATAAGTGCTTTAAGAATTTGAATTTCTTACTTAGCACCCTATTCATGTAAGAACTTGGGATAATCCTATTTATGTCTAGATCATGGCAATAATACAATAATTAATTTGAAATATGCCACAAGATACACACAATTAAAACATGTATATTGTAACATATAAGAATGATGAATGAGCAATCTACCATATACTTGGAACTTTTCCAAAGCACGGTAAAATATTTTAAGTTCATTCTCAAGTGCTTCATTTTTCCTATGTGGCTACAAAAGACACAAAGGAATATACTAATTAAAGGCAATGCACACTTAAGATTTAATTATTACCATTCTTTGTATATCCCTTAGTTGTAGGCCTTTTGCTTGAATCCTGAAAGCATCTAGGCCCCTAGTTGGTTTTAGTGATTAATGACAACATAAGATTATATGTGACTAATGTGTCTTTTGTAGAGCAAATGGTAAGTTAGGTCGCATTATAGGAAGTTGTGTTGCAATGGTGAAAACAATCCCTGAGATGGGAACTTGAAGCGACGGCTAAAAAGACGAATTAAAAGATGAAGGTCTTCATATTCTGAGTGTCGAAGGAGTTGCGGACACTTGGTATAGAATTAGGTCTTCAATTTTTATTTTAGTCGTACTATAAAGAGGGGTTGTGGATGAGTAGTTTGACCAAGAGATTTCTAGTGTAGAGTTGGTGCATATTCACACTCACATCTAGTGCTAGATGCCACTCTATAACAAAAACGGTTTAGAAAAACCAAAAGAAAAGAAATTACGGACCGGACTGTCCGGTGTGCATTAGACAGTCCCGTGCGCCCTCTGCCCCAAGAAAACCCAAGAGCAACGAGTTCGAGAATTAAATTTTAGCAGCCACACCGGACTGTCCAGTGTGCACCGGACAACTACTGCTCATTGTCATGTGCACTGTCAGCACAACAACTAGCTGTTAGAACAAGCCGTTGGAGCCAACCGTTGGTGCACCGGACTGTCCGGTGCACCCATGCGCAGAACAGTTTAGCAACGACTAGTTTGGTGGGTGGGGCTATTTATACCCCCTCCACGTACCTCATTGAGTGTCTTGCTACCCATATTAAAGCCCACTCATTGCTAGAGCATTGCAAGCACCACAAAGCCTAGTGAGGTGATTAGAAAATCTTAATCCCGTGTTAGGACCTCATTAGTGCAAGTGAGAGCCACCTAGAGCACACACCACATGCATTAGGATTCTCTTGGTCAAGTGAAAGTCTATGACTTGTTACTCTTGGTGATCGACATCACCTTGATGGCTTGGTGGCGATTGGAGCACGGTGATCACCCCGGAGGATTTGTTGGTGACTCGGCTCAAGTTTGTGCACGGTCGTGAGGGATCCACCGCGCCGAAGTGGCAAAGGATCACCTCATAGTGAGCTCTTGGTTCTTGAGAGAACCAAGGGGGAGCGATACCCTTACGTGGGTGCTCCAACGAGGACTAGGAAAGAGTGCCGTCTCTTCGATACCTCGGCAAAAAATTGGAGGAGTCTTCTTAACCTTGCTTTACATTCCACATTTAATTTGAGCATTTCACTTTGTTTAATTGCTTAGCAAGTATTTGAAGTAATGGCTTAGGATTGTTGTTTTTCTAGTAGTATTTACTTATGCTAGTAGTTGGGTGAAGTTGGGCTCTTGCTTAGGGTTTAATTTGTTGAATTTTTAGAAAAGCCCAATTCACCCCCCCTCTTGGGCATCGTGATCCTTTCAATTGGTATCAAAGACTTGTTGCTCCTAGTTTAGCTTAACCACTAGAGTAGCGATGTCCAGTGGGGATGGACCTCCTCCCGTTTTTGATGGTGACGATTTTCCTTATTGGAAAATTCATATGGAAGCTTACTTAGAGGCTATAGACATTGGTGTATATAAAGCCGCCACTTAAGGGTTCCCCGAACCAACAGATCCCACAAATCTTGTAGGTGACGAGTATAATTATGAAAAATGGAATGCTAAGGCCAAAAACACTCTCTTTAGGGGCCTTTGCAAAGATGTTTTTAATAGAGTAAGAAATCATAGAAATGCTCATGTTTTGTGGATGGATATTTGTGGTCTACATGAAGGAACTAAAAGTGAGCGTGAGGAGAGATATCATATTGCAATGAAAAAATTAAATTCTTTTGAAATGCTTGCAAATGAGAATGCTAATGATATGTACCCACGACTAAACATTCTTGTAGTGAAAGTCAATGGCTTGGGGCTCACCCAAATTTCACAACCGGATGTTGTGAGGAAGATTCTTAGTGTCCTCCCAATTGACAAATATGGACACATTGTAATTGTGCTACATCAAATGGATCTATCAATTACTACTCCAACTCAAATATTGGGAAAGATCAACGCTCATGAAATGTATATGCACATAAATGACAAGGATGGGTCTTCTTCCAAGAGAAAAGACTTGGCTCTCAAAGCTAGCCAAGAAAAGAAAGGGAAGGCCAAAATGCAAGTTGAGGAAGAATCCTCAAGTGATAATGACCTTGATGCAAACATTATCTTGATGTTGAGAAAGACCACCAAAATGTTGAAGAAACTCAATCGAGAAGGTATCAAGTTTGATTCAAGAAAGAAGTTCTTCTCCAGCAAAAGAAAGCCCATCTCTGAGATGGACTACTATAATTATGGAGAACTTGGTCATCTTGCTCATCAATGCAACAAGCCCAAGAAGAACAAGTTCAAGGGCAAGAAAGATGATGACAGTGATGATGAGAAGAAGGAAAAGAAATTCTTCAAGAGGAAGGAAGGCAAGCACAAGAGATTCCATAAAAAAATGGAAAAGCATATATTGTTGGTGATTGGCTCACTGACATTGAATCCTCAAGCGGGTCTTCTTCAAGTGAAGAAGAGAATGATGAAAAGGTTGTCGCCATCGCTCGGGATTTCTCTTCACCACCACCATCACACTCTTCCACTTCTCACCTATGCCTCATGGCTAAAGGTGAACGGAAGGTACAACCAGAAAATGATATTATTAATGATTGTGATAGTGATAGTGATGATGAGTATGCTTCTCCTTCCTATGACGAATTAGCTGACTTACTTAAAGAATACACACAAATCATTACAAAGTCAAAAGCTAAACGTGAAAAGTTAAACGATGAAAATGAGTTCTTAACTGCCAAGTATGACATAGTTGTTAAAGCTAGTGAAGAAATGAAAGAAGAAAATAAAACTATGTCATCCACTAAAATGAGCTCAAAACCTCCCTTAAAGATGCCAAAGATAAATGTGAAAAATTAAGTGAAGCAAATAGGGAGTTGAAAGATAGACTTGTCAAAGTAAAGGAAGATCATACAAAAATTAAAATTGACTATGATAATCTTCTTATTGCAAATGAGATTTTATCTTGTAATACACATGAGGCTATTAACCCTATTGTTAAGATTATTTTAGCAACCTCATGTGATGATTTGAGCTAAGTTGATCAGTCTAGTCTTCACGATGAATTGATTGAAAAAGTTGAAGTCACGACACTAGAGAACCAGAAATTGAAGAAGTACTTGACAGATGCAACCACTAGAGGAAAAGTTGCCATAGAAAGCAATGATATTAATAATGATTTGGCAATGGACAATGAAAGCCTTAGAGATGAAGTCAAGAAACATAAGATTGAGAAAGAACATCTTGCCACAAGTGTACAAAAGTTCACTTGTTATGAAAAATAATAAGAGTGGTATTGGATACAATTCTCATGAACACTGTTATGAAAAATAATAAGAGTGGTATTGGATACAATTCTTTTGTGCAAAAGAAAGCAACAAGTCAATACAAGGCAAGACAGACTCCTAAGCCAATCAAGTGCTTTGAGTGTGGAAAAGAAGGACATTTTGCCCACAACTACAAAGCCACACCACCAACTCCCTTGCCAAAGCACTCAAGACCATTTGATTTCAATGCTCATTATGTTCTAAGAAAAGTAGCAAATGGAAAAGTCAAAGAAACATTCCTAGGTCCACCAAGCAAGAGTAGACCTAGACAAATTTGGGTTGCAAAGTCCTTGATTGAGAAAGTTACTGGTCCTATGCAAAATAGGGCCCTCAAACTTGAAGCTTAATTTATTTGTTCATGTAGGTGAACTACAAGACAGGTGGGAGCCATTGGGTAATTGACAGTGGATGCACTCAACATATGACTGGCAACTATAAAGCCCAAAATTTGTAGAATAAAAAAATATATAAAATAAATAAATTAATATATTTATAATGAAGTTAGGAGAATTGATGAAACCTTTGGAACTTCATTAGGACCCTTCCTATTTATAATCACCAAAGGGTATTAAATCAATTAAGTAACCAATAAGTAGATAAAGAAAAGTTGAACTCTTTCTTATGATTTTGTGGTAATACATTTTATTGAAAACATAAATTAGACCTCCAATTTTAAAAGAAAACATAAAATAGAAAATGAGAAAAGGAATTTTAATGAAACCATTTGTTCCTTCCATAAATAAATGACAAGGAAAAGAATAAATGATAATATTAAATTTAGTAGGACTAATATTAGGATGGTGTTTGATATTTGGAAATCAGAAATGTAAATTAGGAATTCAAAAGTTAGTTTGAATTTTTATCTTTGGAACTTGAAAACAAATAGGAATGATAAAAGAAAAAGGAAAAAATCTACCCTGGACTGAACTTCCCCTGCAATTGGCCCAATCTGCTTCCTTAGCCCACCTACTCGCCCGGGCCGCTTTGACGCTGACAGGTAGTCCCAGTGGTAAGCCTCTCATCTTATTAGCATACATCTAATGGACTACTGACGTGTGGGGCATCCGTGCCAGGTCCTCTTCCTCGTCGAACCGAACGTCGCCTGGGCGCTGGGTTGTTGAGATCCTCCTTGTTCTCCGGACCGGCCCGCTGAGCCTTTGGGGCTATGAAACCGCACCCCTAGGTTGCTTCTCCATTCTATCTTCGCAGACCATTAACCACCGTCATGTGTGCAAGGGAGGTGGGGCTGCGCGTGCCGCTGCGGTGGGGATAGGACCGCCATCGCGGTGGGGATAGGACCGCCGCCGTGTTGCATGCCCTTGGCATTGTCAGGGACTCGCTAACGGGACCAACAACTCCATTGCGCCCCCAGGATTGTGCTCGGGCCTTGGCTAGCAGGGAAAGTCGTCGGGTGCATGTTGAATCACTCGCCGTAGTTGCTTCGCTGCCGCGGCGCCGCAGAACACCATCGTCAGCCCACTGCTTGACCCGACTGCCGGTAAGTAGCCTGTGACCACGATCGCCATGTTACTCCTATTCATATAGCACCATCGGATCTCGTTATGGGGCAATTGAACTCGGAAGCGTTGTGCTCCGGCGGCAGTCCGCCACAGTCTGCGGGCGGCGCCGCCGTGACCTGTGGCGCTGGGAGGAAGAAGAATTGCGCTAGCCGTTGATCATAGGATAAATGGCAGGGATTAGATCTCAATTACCATGTCAATCTTTTGACCTTGGCCATTAAAACCGGATCGAGCGGCTGAGATTGAATCCTGGGCGTACCGCTTGGTCAAGGAATCTGGGCCGTTGTAACCGGATCGGAGGGAGTGGATCAGATTGCGCCTAATAAAATCTGTGTCGTTGATGTTGGATCGTGTGGTCCACATCGCATAATGATTCATAAAGTACTCGATATAATCTCGAGCGCCCAATTTCAATCGTGCGGCCCATATTAGATCATACCCCTTCGGCCGGGGATAATTGCATATGAGCCCTCGTAAAACTATCAAATGAACCTGTCGTCCACTCACGTGGAAAATTAATTAAATCTAGGTCCTGAGTTTCGCAGTTTAGACTCTAACCTCTCATAGAATAGTGTCCCCAGTCCATATATCGAATAAAGGGAGGAAATTAATAAGGAAAATGGGATTTTAGTATAAAAATAAATCTGGAAACTTATTTAATTCATATCTAGCTCATTTTAACTCCGATTCGATCCATTCAAGTTTCATTAGCTTCATAATAACATTATCTATGCAATGACAACATAGTTTTATTATAACACATATTCTTATAATTGGATATTGTTTAATATGTGTTTAGTGGATTAAGCTTGCTAGTTAAAGATAACCTATCTATAATTATAATCTGACTAAAATATGATATTTAATCAAGTCATAATCCAGATCAAAGTTGAGTTAATTAATTATAGTATATTTTCTCATATGATGTATAATCACCAATTTATAATATAAGTTTAATATTTAATCACGTAGATCTTTAGAAAATTGTATCTTTATAACCGTAACTCTTATTTTAGTGATTCTCGAACCAGCGATCTCGTAGCGATGCGTAGAATATTATTATGTAGTTTGTTCTTATGTTTGGTGTAATGTTAATTTTGCCTATACCCTATTTGTTTGTATTGCTATGACTAGCGCGAGGTTATGAGTCACCTGAAGAGCAAGTTGGTACCTGGAATCTCAAGTCCTAGGCAAGTTGTGCCCTTGATCACATCTTTTTACCCAATCATGTTCTTATTAATCATAATGATCTGCATAGGTTAATTTTGATGGGACCCAATTGGTTACCCTAGTTTTACTATCTTTATACCTTGTTTACCACTGAATTTTTGGGTAGTACCTGCTATTGCTTTATGTGGTTTTGGGTATGGAGATATACATTATTCATGATCATACTTTTATAATCAGTTTGTTATTTACTGTTCATGATAAGATCATTATGTTAAATGGAACATGGAGAACCACCCGGGAAAACAGTGCTACCACAAGGGTGGTATGGGACGCCCTTGGCTGACTAATTAGGAAAGCTAGTGGAGGACTACATTACCCTAAAGGGGCAAGGGCAGTAGGGGAGTGGTCAGTGTAGGGAGGCCCTTGGGTTGATTTTGCTGCGATGGCGGTCAGGCGAGGGGTCTGTCGGTGTTTTGGGTCCGACCGCACACCCGGGGTTGCCCCTTAAGGTGTTTTAGGAGTAGGACGGTGTCGACAACTGTAGCAAAATGGTTCGTGCTGATCGCACGAGAGACGGTAGACAAGGTTTACAGGTTCGGGCCGCTTAGTGATGCGTAATACCCTACGTCCTGATGAGTATGCTTGGTGGGTATGATTACAAGAGAACTCTCTGGATTAAGAATACAGAGAGTTGATGTGGGTGGCTAAGTAATGGGTCGATCGTTCTGAAGGGGTGCCCCCTAGGCCTTATATACTCGACCGTGGGGCAGTACACACGGATAAGAAAACAACAAGTGGCTAAAAGATAGCGAACCTCTTGAAATTATCCTTTACGTAACCCTCGCCGACTTATCCTCACGTGGCTTCGTTGCATGGAGGCTCCAACGCGGGAAAGTCGGATCTCTGTTGCAGCCACTCGCTCGACGCTATGGGCCATCCGGGTTTGCACCAATCCGGCCTCATGTCGCTCTGCGTTGCTGGTTGTTTTTCTCCAGGCCCACGAAAGAATAACCTTACGATTTATTGGGCCCTTGGGCCTTCCGTGAGGTCCTTTACTCTTTTAGTGGACCCGGGGGATATCTATCCCCCACAAGCCCCCGATCTTTGGGTTAATTTAGAGGTAATCAACCCGAAGATCTCAGGTCCAGCTTGTAGGTGATTTGAAGAAAGATGGCTTCCTGTTGTTCTCTCCTGCTTCGATCACTTGTTGACCAAAACCTAGCTTCGTGCCTGTGCCTTAGAGATCGGCATTCCTGTTTGTAGGATTCTGAACTTCATTGGGTGCACCGGAGGTGCACCCAATGGGTGTAGCCCCCGAGCTTCGAGTATATTTTAGAAAATAATCTACTCGAAGGTCTTCAGCAGAGATTACTTCCATTTGTGTTCCTTCATTTCAGTTGAGGATCGGCTTTTTAATCTTGTCCCATGCCCTTAGAAATTGGTGCTATCTTGGCTTAGAATGACAATCCATGGGGTGCACCGAAGGTGCACCCAACGGGTGTAGCCCCCGACCTTCAAGTGGATTTTTTGAGGATAATTCGCTTGAAGGTCTTCTTTTTGTGTCCTTTTGCTGAAGATTACTCTTTCTGCTCATAAAAAGGTTGGAATGATGTCATCCGTGCTATGTCATCAATATTATGCTTCAGAGGTCAGCACGTGTTTTGTCTTTTGCAGCCGAATTTGCAATCCTTCCATATCTTGCTAGGTAGCGTAGTTTATTTGCTCTGCAACTGATTGGACATTCGATGGACGTTCTCTGTCTAGTCTTCAAGTCATGTCTGTCGACCATATTTTGCACTCTGCTGGCTATACTTGGCTTCTCTCTAACCCTTGTTGATATCTCATTTTTGTCTTGAGGCATTCACTGCATGCTCTGCACAGATGTGACCAATTTGAAAAATATACTGACAATTCCTGGGCGTCCCCCCCAATGGGTGTGGGCAAGGGACGGCTTGGTACGCTGAGTGTTTTAACCGGCTGCTTCTGAGTTGTAATGTGATGGGACGGCAAGTGTAATCATATCCTTTGCGCTGTTGACTGGAGTCCCAATGGGTGTAGTGCTGCATGAAACGGCGTCAGCCGCCTGACGTGTCTTTGGACAGGTGGAAGTGCATAATGAATGCTTTGCGACTGTTCAGTGACCGCGGTTGGAGGTGAGCGGTTGTCTTTCTCTTCTATAAATAACGCTGTTGCCCCTCTGGTTTCTTCACATCTCTTCGCTATTCCTTACTGCTTCCTTCTCTTCTTTCCCGCTTGCTTCCACCATGGGAAAAAACAACAAGCGCAAGCGCGAGCCGACTCCTCCATCGGAGGACTTCGGCGACTCGGAGTACTCGGAGGAGGAGTTCTCCTCCGAGTCCGAAGGGTCTCCGGCTCCCGTCTCTCCCCCGGCGTCGTCCGATGACTCGGACGACTCCCAGGGGATAGCCGCGGAGGTCTGGACGTACATCCGGGCCGTCGAGCGCTCCGGGCTCGAGGGCTCGGATGAGTCTGAGTACTCCTCGGATGAGGAGGACTCGGACGGCGGCGGCGAGGGCGAGGACGACGACGACGACGACGACGACGACGACGACGGCAGCGGCAGTGGCGGGGGCGGCGGCAACGGTAGTAGCAAGGGCAGCACCAAGGGCGGTAGCAGCAGGGGCAGCACCAGGGGCGGCGGCAGCAGGGGCGGCACCAAGAGCGGCGGCAGCGGCAGGGGCAGGGCCAGTGGCTAGATGCCACTGGTCTTTTTAGATATTAGTATAGATTAGAAATAGTATAGTTAAATAATGTAGTAGTATTAGTAATGTAGAGTAGTATAGTGTAGCGTAGTAGTAGTAGTAGCAGTAGGGGAGTATCAACTCATAATGAGTTGATTTGTAAGTATTGCCACTTCCCTTAAATGAAGAATGAATTTGGTTTCCTCTTGATGACTCGTTTTGTTTGACTATAAATCTGATTCTTTTTGAGACCATAGACGAACAGCTTGATCATTATGCTGACGCTTCCGAGCAATATTGCAGTCCGTATCAATGTTTTTAGAAGTAATGCTGAGCGATTGAAGGTCAACGTTGGCATTTTAGAAGTAATGCCGAACGATTGAATTCGAGATCAACGTTTTAGAGGCGACGCCGAGTGACTGAGTAGTGACGCCGGCATTTTAGAGGCAACACCGAGTTATTGAACTCGAGATCAGCGTTTTAGAAGCGACGCCAAGTTATTGAACTCGAGATCAGCGTTTTAGAGGCACGCCGAGTGATTAAAGGTCGACGTTGGCATTTTAGAAGTAATGCCGAACGATTGAACTCGAAATCAGCGTTTTAGGGGCAACGCCGAGTGACTGAGTAGTGACGTCGGCGTTTTAGAGGCAACGCCGAGTTATTGAACTCGAGGTCGGCGTTTTAGAGGCAACGCCGAGTTATTAAGGGTCGTTGTCGGCATTTTAGAAGTAATGCCGAGCGATTGAGCTCAAGATCGACGTTTTAGAGGCAACGCCGAGTGACTGAGTAGTGACATCGGCATTTTAGAGGCAACGCCGAGTTATTGAACTCGAGATCAGCGTTTTAGAGGCAACGCCGAGTGATTGAAGGTCAACGTTGGCATTTTAGAAGTAATGCCGAACGATTGAACTCGAGATCAGCGTTTTAGAGGCAACGCCGAGTGACTGAATAGTGACGTCGGCATTTTAGAGGCAACACCGAGTTATTTTGAGGATTAACACCCGAGTAAGGAGATGGCCCACCAGTTTTTTGGAAATAACTGCCGAATGACCACGTGGCATGCTGGGATTTCGGAAATAACTGCCGAGTGATGACTGGGCACTTTTTGAAACGGTATCTGGTCCGAGAATATCCCATAAGAGCTGCACTTTTAGCCGCCTTTGCTTTCCGCGCCCTAGTTCTTGCATTCCTGCTTCCAAATCCTCTCTGCGCTCGCCTCCAATCTGCTCACTGGTGAAATCGAGATGGCTCCCAAGAGGAAAATCACGAGCTCTTCCGCTGTGGTGATTCCTCCAATTGATCCCAACAGCCAGTTGCCTTTTGCAGGTAACCACATGTCCATCATCTCTGAAGCCGAACTCCTCCACCTCGTGTCCATCGGGGTTCTTCCTCCACGGGAACTCTGTTCTTGGCGGATTTGCCACGGGACTACGGTCCCGACGGAGGATACCCACGAGTCCGTGGTTTACGCTCCTTTTCTTCTCCGCGGCCTTGGCCTTCCTATTTCTCCCTTTTTCCGTGGTCTTCTTGATTTCTACCACATCAACCTAACCCATCTGAACCCTAACTCGATTCTGCAAATTTCTATCTTCGTCCACTTATGTGAAGCCTTTCTTGGCGTGCTGCCGCATTTTGGCTTGTGGAAACACCTGTATCATTGTCGCCCTGGGATGGCCGGGGGACAACATCAGTTGGTTGGAGGTGCCAGTTTGGAGATGCGCCGGGGACGGAAGACTGAATATCTTGAGATTCCCCTTAAAGACAGCATTAAGGGATGGCGCCTGGAGTGGTTTATAGTTGATAACTATGGAAATTCTCTCCCCCCCGGTCGGGAAGACAGCCAGATGTTCGCACCCCAAGCTGGACCGAGTCGCCCACAGACGAGGAGGTAGCCGAAGCCAGTGTGCTGCTAGCTGAAGTTGGACTATTGAAAGAGAGAGGTTTAACTGCTGAAGCTGTAGTTGCTGACTTCGTTTTCAAAAACATTCAGCCACTGAAAGATAGGGTCCACCCGGCTTATCTGTATCAAGGCCTAGCCGACCCAACTCGAGTTACCAATAGAAGAATCCCTTCTGCAGATTTGGTGAGCCGACTGGAGATGATTCTCAGAGGCAAAGTATCCAATGTTGGTGCTCCGGTGGCGTACTCGGCCTGGAATCTGCCTCCTGCCAAGGCCTTCACTCTTTTCGTGTCCAATCCACCTGCGACTGATGGCAATTTGGGCCTTAGAACGCGGCCCTCTGATGAGGAAGTTAATGCTTTGGTTGCCTCACTTGGGAAAATTCCTGATGATGAACGACAAGTCCACTTCGAGGTGCCTTTGGATCCTAATGACGCGGAAATGAATGTCATGCTTGATATGTTGGCTGAAGATTCTTCTGACGCTATTCCTGCTGAGACATTGGCAGTGGCACCTCTCCCCGAGGTCGGTATAACCTTGGATGTTCAGAGACCTGTCCGTGCTCGCTCGAGGCGTCCCTGCCGAACCAATCAAACTGATCTATCTGTTGATGAGCGGAAAAAGAAAAAGAGACGTATTCAGCGAGTATCTAGTTTGGATCAGGGTGCTGGTCCCTCGGTTCTTGCCGATGAGGAGGTTCCTGTGCCTGAATTTACTGATGCTGATCCCAATGGGTGTGGTATGTCTGTTGCTGATCCCAATTGGTGTACTCCATCCGTCGTTGATCCTAATGGGGGTGTTGCCAGTGTTGCTGATGAAGACGACGAAGAGGAAGAGAATGAGGTCCCTCTGACTCGGAAGAACAGTCGGCAATTCCTCGCCAGTGGGGAAAGTAGTGGAGTTCCTTCTCCTGCTTTATCTGCCCTTGTTGGTCTGCAAAACATATCCCTGGCCGACTTTGATCAAACTCTCGAGGATATGGTCCCAGAGGACTTGTTATCAGGGCCAGTGGATGATGATGTAACGGAAGCTTGTGGTGCCGTGCCGGACGCTGGGTTGAGGTCATCCCGTGCCTCGTCAACCTTAGAACGCGATCTCGAGGGTCGGGATGCTAACTTGGATTGTCCTGATTCCATGGAAGTAGCCGAGGGCCCATCAACCTTAGAGGTGGTTACTGCTGAAAGTTTGGGCCTCAAGAATGGTGTTGACACATGTCCAGCCCCCGAGGGTGTCGTCGGGGATGACTTAGCTCGGGCGAAGAGTGCGAGCTACTGCCCAGCCCCCGAGGGTGCTGCCGGGGATAATCCAGCTCAAGTGGGCAGTGCCAACTATGGCCCAGTCCTCGAGGGTGCCCAAACAGGGTCTCTTTCCGGCACTTCCATGGACGTTCACGCAGGGTCACCTCCACACTCTGGCTGCATGGTGGTGGCCCAAACTTTGGACCGGGGCGTCGCTTTGGAGGGCAGCGTCCCCGCTGATCGGGTATCCGGCTCTGTTGAAGGCGCTGAACTGATTCCCACTGTTCCGTTGCAAGCTGCTCCGGGTGATGACCTTGCGCCTGGTTATCATCTGATTTCTCCTGATTTGGGGATCCCTTCGTTCTTCTCCAACCTCCAGGTACTGTGCTGTTTCTTAGCTTGATTTTTACGTTGCATGAACTTTTGCCATTATGCTCATTTGTTCTTCTCATCAGGTTTTGGTGGATGGGATGACCAGCCAGCTGAAATTGCATGGTGCTCCTGTCCCAGAAATGGCTTCGTCTTTTTCGTGTTGGAATCCAGTGTCACTTCATCGTCGTGTATCCGAGTTGGAGGCGACTAACGCTGGTTAGTGCCCTTTTTTCTTTTCTTCGCGCTTGTTGTGGACTGTTTTACCTTCTGACCTCGTTTTGTTTGGTTATCCTTTGCTAGGAATGACTCGACAGATTGCGCTTCTTGAGGAAAAACATTCTCAAGATCGGGCTGAACTGTCTCAGCGATGCACTGATCTTGAGGAAAAGTACTCTCAAGGTCAGATTGAGCTGAGTCAGGTCTCTGCCGCCTTGGATGATGCCAATGCGTTAAGTTCTTCCCTGCATGCTCAGCTCGACTGTGAAAAGGTGATATACGAAACTGCGCTTTTGTCTTGCTGTGCTCCTATTATTTGCCTGGTTTTCTGAAGGAACTGATTTGTGCTTGCAGGAAGAAAAACGTATCCTTGCCGCTTCTCGTGACAATCTTGATAGGTTGTATCGAGATTCTAGCAATTCGTTGACTATTCTGGAAAGGAGTCATCGCTTTTCCATGGAGGAGTTAGACAATCTTCGCTATAAGCTGCAGGAGTCCTTGGATGATGTGATTCGCCTTAGGGAGTTGATATCGGCCAAAGACGTTGTCATCAAGAATCTGCGTGCTTCCAAGAAATCTGTTACCCAGGAGCTAGAGGCTGCCCGGTTGGCTGTCAAGGTTGCTGAAGAGACTTCCAGTACTCTGAGAGCCCAGCGCGATAGGGCCATGGATAAGGCCATTCGAGCGGGACGAATCCTGATGAGGAGACCTGGCGTAGTCGTTCCTGAAGATATAAGGGCTGACGTGAACGCTGCCCCTGATTCCTCGAGTCGTCCTTCTTCGTCAATTGCTCCTGGAAAAGATATTGCAAAATAGAGAAACCATTTCGCGTGCTCCAGGCGCGCAGTTTGCATGATTGAATATCTGTTAGAGGACACCGGTTTATTTGAATAACATAGTTACTCTCCCATTGTATCAGAATTTTTTAGTTAATGAGTTTGGTAGTTATGATGCATGATGACTATGAATTTTGTCTGTGGGATATGGAAATCATCCCCTGAATTATATAGGCGCGAGCATGTTGCATCGGTCTTAAGTAGCCGCCAACTTAAGTTGATTGCTCCGTTAGTAGGGCATAGTGGTCACCCCGAGTTAAGTAATCGTGAGCGTGTCACACCGCCTTAAGTCGTTGCCGACTTAAGTCGATTGCTCCGTTAGCAGGGCATAGTGGTCACCCCGAGTTAAGTAAGCGTGAGCATGTTGCACCGCCTTAAGTCATTGCCGACTTAAGTCGATTGCTCCGTTAGCAGGGCATAGTGGTCACCCCGAGTTAAGTAAGCGTGAGCATGTTGCACCGCCTTAAGTCGTTGCCGACTTAAGTCGATTGCTCCGTTAGCAGGGCATAGTGGTCACCCCGAGTTAAGTAAGCGTGAGCATGTTGCACCGCCTTAAGTCATTGCCGACTTAAGTCGATTGCTCCGTTAGCAGGGCATAGTGGTCACCCCGAGTTAAGTAAGCGTGAGCATGTTGCACCGCCTTAAGTCGTTGCCGACTTAAGTCGATTGCTCCGTTAGCAGGGCATAGTGGTCACCCTGAGTTAAGTAAGAATGCAAGTCAATCGTAAATAAATTGAGTATCCTTGAAACCTTTTCTTTATTGATGACATATTTCCGCTTTACAGAGTACATCATCGTTATCCCAGCAGTTTTGAGGTACGGCTAAGGATAAAACTTTCTCAGGTGTTCTATGTTCCAGGAGTTCCCAACTTCCGTGCCGTCCATCTGAGTGAGGCGATATGATCCGGGCCGAGTGACTTCTGCTACTATGAAGGGTCCTTCCCATAAGGGTGATAACTTGTGTCGTCCTTCTCCCGTTAGAATTCGGCGAAGGACGAGCTCCCCTACTGAGAAGAATCGTTGCCGCACAGCCTTGTCGTGATAGCGCCTTAGAGTCTGCTGGTATCTTGCTGATTGGATTACTGCGCTTAACCGTTCTTCCTCGAGTACGTCTATGTCCTCCAGCCTGGTGGTCTCAGCTTCTGCTATACTTTCAAAGATCAGCCTTGGCGCCCCGAACTTGAGATCAGCAGGCAGCACTGCCTCCGACCCATAGACCATGAAGAAAGGAGTGTTTCCATGCAAAGCTCGGCTAGGTTGGGTTCTTAGGCTCCAAACAACATAGGGTAATTCCCTTATTCACTTTCCTGCGAATTTTTCGTTCTTATCGAAAATCTTTTTCCTGAGTGCATCCAATATCATCCCGTTGGCTCGCTCAACTTGCCCGTTGGCTCTTGGATGAGCTACAGATGCATACTTGATCTGAATGCTCTTTTGCTCGCAGAAGTCAAAGAATTCTGAACTCGTGAAGTTGGATCCTAAATCAGTTATGATGCTGTTTGGTATCCCGAATCTGAATATTATGTCTTGTATGAATTCCACGGCCTTAGCAGAAGTTAAGGAGGCAATGGGCTTGAATTCTATCCATTTAGTGAACTTGTCAATCGCTACCAATACATGAGTGTATCCCCCTTGAGCTTTCTTGAAAGGTCCAATCATATCCAGCCCCCAGCATGCAAAAGGCCAAGTCACTGGTATGGTCTGCAGCTGCTGTGCTGGCAGGTGTTGTTGCTTTGACAAGTATTGGCAGGCTTCGCACCTCTGAACTAACTCGACTGCATCATTCTTTGCTGTTGGCCAATAGAATCCTGACCTGAAGACCTTCCCGACTAGTGTTCTGGAGGCTGCATGTATTCCACACTGCCCAGCATGGACTTCCTCCAGAAGTTGCTTTCCAGTGGATGGGAGAATGCACTTCATGAAGACGCCTGATGCACCCCTTCTGTATAATGTCTCCCCAATAAGTGTATAGTGAGCTGACTGTCTTGCAATGCGCTCTGCCGAGTTCTTATCGTCTGGTTCTTCTTCATTCCTTATGTACTTAATGATTGGCTTTCTCCAGTCATCGGGATCTGACTCGAGTTGATCTATGACGTTGCACTCTTCCATTTGATCCATTGAGATACTTGGCTGCAGAATTTCTTCTTCGTCCGCTACGAATGAGATTGTTCCGAAGCAGAACATAGATCTGGGGCGTAGGGCGATCCTGCTGTAGAAGGAGATGGCCATTGAGCTAGCTTGGATTGTCGACACACCCCCTACCTGGCGCGCCAGCTGTCGGTGTTTTGGGTCTGACCGCACACCCGGGGTTGCCCCTTAAGGTGTTTTAGGAGTAGGACGGTGTCGACAACTGTAGCAAAATGGTTCGTGCTGATCGCACGAGAGACGGTAGACAAGGTTTACAGGTTCGGGCCGCTTAGTGATGCGTAATACCCTACGTCCTGATGAGTATGCTTGGTGGGTATGATTACAAGAGAACTCTCTGGATTAAGAATACAGAGAGTTGATGTGGGTGGCTAAGTAATGGGTCGATCGTTCTGAAGGGGTGCCCCCTAGGCCTTATATACTCGACCGTGGGGCAGTACACACGGATAAGATAACAACAAGTGGCTAAAAGATAGCGAACCTCTTGAAATTATCCTTTACGTAACCCTCGCCGACTTATCCTCACGTGGCTTCGTTGCATGGAGGCTCCAACGCGGGAAAGTCGGATCTCTGTTGCAGCCACTCCCTCGACGCTATGGGCCGTCCGGGTTTGCACCAATCCGGCCTCATGTCGCTCTGTGTTGCTGGTTGTTTTTCTCCAGGCCCACGAAAGAATAACCTTACGATTTATTGGGCCCTTGGGCCTTCCGTGAGGTCCTTTACTCTTTTAGTGGACCCGGGGGATATCTATCCCCCACAGGGTCCCTGCATTGGAGCTTCCTAGAAACTGTAGCGGGTTTTCTAAAGCTAGTGGAACTTTGTAAAGGCCTCGTAGTGTTACCCTGCCTCGCCTCCTCGGTAGAGGTGCATGGGAAGTCGTAATCCCTTGGTAGATGGGTAACATGACTTGTGGGTAAAGATGCGCAACCTCTACAGAGTGTAAAACTGGTATACTAGCCATGCTCACGGTCACGAGCAGCTCGGACACTCACATGATTAACTTATGGAATTAAATTCAATTTGTCATATGCAACGCATTGGGATTATTATTATTTTTATTTACTATTACTATGGTTTGGTATTCACTTACATTTAGTAACTGCTAATAAAATTTTGACCAACTTTAAAAGCAAGGCTTAGCTTTAACCATCCTCTTTAGTAAGCATTACACTTCACATGAGCTCTCACCTTTGACGAGTTCATGCACATTATTTCCCAGAACTTGTTGAGCGATGAACGTATGTGAGATCACTCTTGTTGTCTCACACCCCCCACAGGTCAAGAACAGGTACCACAGGATGAGGCACATGAAGGACGAATTCGTGAGAGGTCTAGGCCATCGTCGCCCAGTCAACTTTGGGTTGCTAGATCGTTGTCTCCTTATGATGTAATTATTTATTTATTTTGTACAGACCTCCTATTATATATTAAAGATGTGACATTCGTTTCTATACCATGATTCATCATATGTGTGAGACTTTGTCCCAGCACACCTGGTGATTATTTCGCTCCTAGGTTTTGGACCCCTAAAATCCAGGTGTGACAGAACCCACATATGTTCACCTCACTTGATGAAAATGTTGATGAACAAGATAAAATCACTTTTGGGGATAATTCAAAAGGAAAAGTTCAAGTGCTTGGCAAGGTGTCAATTTCAAATGATCTTTCAATTTCAAATGTTCTCTTGGTTGCACCATTAAGCTTCAACTTGATATTAGTGGGTCAACTTTGTGATCTTGGCCTTCAATACTTATTCACTCCTACAGAGGTTGTTGTGTCTAAAATGGATGATGAGTCAGTGGTATTCAAAGGATTTAGATACAACAACCTATACTTAGTGGATTTCTCTTCTGAAGATGCAAACCTAAGGACTTGCCTCTTTACCAAAGCATCTCTTGGATGGCTATGGCATAGAAGTCTTGCATATGTTGGAATGAGCACACTCAAGACGGTTCTAAAGAAAGACATGGTTAGAGGATTGAAGGATGTTGTATTTGAGAAAGACAAGCTTTGTAGTGCATGTCAGGCTGGAAAGCAAGTTGCTAACACTCATCCTACAAAAGCTTTTATGTCAACATCAAGGCCACTAGAGTTACTTCATATGGATTTATTTGGACCAACAACTTATGCTAGTGTTGGTGGCAACCTCTATTGTCAGGTAATTGTTGATGATTTTCAAGATATACTTGGGTGTTCTTTCTTCATGACAAGTTTGAGGTTGCATCAATATTCAAGAAGTTTGCCAAGAAGCCTCAAAATGAATTTGACTGCAAAATCAAGAAAATAAGGAGTGACAACGGAAAGGAATTTGACGACACCAACATTCATGAGTACTATGATGAAATTGGGATCAAGCATGAAGTTTCTGCAACATACACACCTCAACAAAATGGAGTTGTTGAAAGAAAGAACATGTCCTTGATCAATCTTGCAAGAACAATGATTGATGAGTATAACACACCGGAGAGGTTTTGGGCTGAAGCTATCAACACTACATGCTATGCATCAAACAGACTATTTCCTCACCGGCTACTTGAGAAGACTCCCTATGAACTGCTAAATGGGAAAAAGCCAGACATCTCCTTCTTTTGGGTGTTTGGATGCAAATGTTACATCTACCAGAAATGCCATCACCTAGGGAAGTTTCAAAGACATTGTGATATTGTTTTCTTACTTGGTTATTCATCAAAATCCAAAGCATATCGAGTATTCAATCATGCCACTACCGTGGTGGATGAAACATATGATGTGGAATTTGATGATACTAATGGCTCCCAAGGAGCACTTGAAAATCTTGATGATGTAGGTGATGAACCACTTAGTGAAGCTATGAAGAACATGCCAATTGGAGCCATTGAACCAAAAGAAGATGAAGAAGAGGTGCAAAATATTGATAGGCCTTCTTCATCAAATGTACCACATGATGATGAAAAAGATGAGAGGCATGCAAATGAAGATACATTTCTCTCTCATGAACAAGCAAGGGTACAAGCTGAAGATGTTGATTCTCCAAGATCTTCTTCCCAAGTGGTTGACAAAAGGAACTCATCACTACTTCAAGCATGTCCACAAGATCTAATCATTGGGAGTCCTTCACAAGGGGTTATTACTCGTTCTCACAGATATGCTTCAATTATTGAACATCACTCTTTTGTTTCGTGTGTTGAGCCTACATGTATAGATGAGGCGCTACAGGATCCTGACTGAGTGAATGCCATGCATGAAGAATTAAACAACTTCACCCGGAATCAAGTTTGGACCCTATAGAAGCCTCCACAAGATGCAAGGGTCATTGGAACAAAATGGGTGTTCTGAAACAAACATGATGATCAAGTGTAATTCTGTGGAACAAGGCAAGGCTTGTTGCAAGTTGAAGGTTTAGATTTTGGAGAGACCTTTGCACTGGTTGCTCGACTTAAAGCCATCTATAAGGCATATGCATCATGCTATGACATAAAACTTTACCAAATGGATGTAAAAACTGCATTTTAAATGGCTTCATAAATGAACTAGTATATGTTGAGCAACCACCCGGGTTTGAAGACCCTTGATATCCTAATCATGCTTACAGGTTGTCCAAGGCGCTATATGGTCTAAAGCAAGCTCCAAGGGCTTGGTATGAGCGTCTTCGCGACTTCCTCATTGAGAAGGGGTTCAATTCGGGACCGTCAACACAACTCTATTCACAAAGAAATATAATGATGATATTTTAATTTGTCAAGTTTATCTTGATGATATAAACTTTGGCTCGATAAATGATTTGTCATTGCAAGGAATTTGGTGTGTTGATGTCGAAGGAGTTTGAGATGTCAATGATTGGTGAGCTAACCTTCTTCCTCGGCTTTCAAGTCAAGCAAATGAAAGATGGAAACTTCCTCTCACAAGAGAAGTACACCAAAGACTTGTTGAAGATATTCAATATGGAGAAGTGCAAACCAATCAAGACACCCATGCCTACTAATGGACATCTCGACCTAGATGAGGGAGGTAACCCGGTTGATCAAAATCTCTACCATTCCATGATTGGTAGTTTATTGTATCTTACCGCACCTAGGCCTAATATCATGTTTAGTGTTTGTATGTGTGCTCGATTTCAAGCAAATCCTAAGAAAGCTCATCTTCACGCTGTTAAAAGGATTATTAGGTATCTTAAGCACACCCTAAGCATTGGCCTTTGGTATCCCAAAGGAGCTACTTTTGATTTAATTGGCTATTCCGATTCGGATTATGCCGGTTGCAAAATTGATAGAAAAAGTACATTAGGAGGATGCCATTTGCTTGGGAGATCACTAGTTTCATGGACCTCTAAAAAACAAAATAGTGTTTCCTTATCAACCGCCGAAATGAAATACATTGCCGCCTGTGCTTGTTGCACCCAAATTCTTTGTATGAAACAAACTCTTCTAGACTATGGTGTAGTTCTAGAAAAGGTACATTTGTTGTGTGACAATGAGAGTGTTGTTAAAATTGCTAATAATACTGTACAACACTCTCGCAGCAAGCACATTGATATCCTTCATCACTTCCTTAGAGATCATGTTGCTAAAGGAGATATTATTTAGGAGTGAGATCGGAAGATCAATTAGCGAATATTTTCATAAAGCTTTTAGACAAAACCCGCTTTTGTATGTTGAGGAATGAGCTAAATATTCTTGATCTTAGAAATTTTACTTAATTAAAAAATGGTGATGTCAAGCATGAATTGCATATTTAAATTTCTTATATTGCATCTAGAGCTTGTCTAACCTAGTTAAGATAACCGCTAACAAAGCGAGTGAAAAAGCTTAACTCGGGCTCCAACTTAACAAGTCCTAGCTTTTAAGCTTTTGGTACTTAAATTTCATTTACTATGCAATTGTTGGTTCTTGAGATATGTATGTGGTACTGCACTTAGGGGGGGGTATTCACAACTCAATTTGTTCATGAAACCTCTAGTGCGATACCCAAATGCAAAATCTCACCATTTGCCTATTTTCTCTAAAAACTATCTAGCCTATGGCACAATATTTTGAAAAATATAAGAGAATATGTGAGGGTACCAATACCTGTCACAACATGTGTTCTTTTGTGTGCTTATAAGTTGGGATTTGGTTTGGTTCAAAACTTCCTAGAAAATTTCAAAATTCCCTCTGTCTGGGCTCACCGGATAGTCTGGTGTGCACCGGACACTACACTATGCAATGTATGGTGCACCGGCAGGGCGCGCGCAGATATGCTGTTGTGCTGCCCTGTCCGGTGGTTCACCGAAAAACTACTGTGCAATGTCCGGTATGCACCGGACAAGCACTATAGACTGTCCGAAGTGCCCATGATGCGTTTTTAAAAAAGGTTTCCCCTGCCCGAGCTCAAGGGCAGCTCTTTCTCTAGCGCGCTGCTTCTGTCTCTGGCTTCTCCCTCGCGGCGCCCCCTAGTTCTCCCGCCGGTGATCACCATCGTTAGGTCTCCAGCGTGCTTCCCCTGCCTAAGCTCGGCCTCCCTCTTCTCTCTGGTGAGCACATCTTAGTCTCTTCCCTCCTCTCTCTCTGGTTTATCTCCTGTGAGGCTCTCTTCCCACCTCTTTGAAAATCCTCAAATCCACTCAAAAATCTTGTGAAATCCTTGCATCCATGTGTGATTGAGTGTTCCTTAAGCTTCCCCTGCAGGTATTGAGCTCCCTAGGGAGGGTTTCACATCTAAAATAGTCGTTTCACCGCCGTTTCAAAAACTCGCAGACCACGTGTTCGGTGAAATGTCCAAACTAGTCAAAATAGCTCAAATCGACCCCAACTTTTTCCAGCACACTCTTGCTACTACCAGTACCTCACACAGCAATTTTCACGCCTATCTGATATCCCAGACACCTGTTACACCACCACTTTCCCTTTATAGCGATCCTTTTTTGAGCCGAGTGTCAAAAATACTTTTCCTTCGCCAAACTTGAAACCAAGCACCCACTTCACTCATATTCACTCATATATACCTATACGTGAAGTATCTATGGCTCAATTCACTGTTCAAAATGGAGTACAAATGCAATGTTTTCCTCCATTCTCTTCTATTTCATTTTCAAACTTGTCTCACGAATTTGGATACAAATGCAATAATACAAGAACTTTAGCATGCAATGAATATTTCTGTATTTTTTTTATTTGACCAATATAATTCCATTAATTGAATATGCACCAAGAAAATAAAACTAATATCCTCTAAAGGTTCCCTAATCCCAAAACACCAACATATTAATATATTTGTTTATTTACATTATTACTATTATTATTCTTATACAAATTTTGTGCTTTACAAAGGTTAGGCCCACACACTAATCTTTGCTCAAACAAGCAGGTAATACAAACTTTCTTGTGGTCTTCTACAAAATTTGGAGACTCACAAGAGACACCTAGTCGTCAAGGAACTAGAAACTCCAAGAGTAATGAATCCACAAAGAACTCGATGTAGTACCAAAGCTTGAATCAAAAAGAACAAGAAGGATTTAGAGATGAAGCATAAAAACCGTAGCTCTTCAATCTCACTCAAAGATTTCTCTCCAAAGATTTGAAATGGGAGAGGCAAGAGGTGTGTGTGAGAGAGAGTGGGAGGTGTTTCTCAGATTAGAAATGGAGTTCAAGTTGTGTTCTTGTGTGGGGGAGAGAGGTAGGAGTGAGTATATATAGGTGGGGCTCCAAAACTAGTCGTTTTGACCTTTCTGCTCAAAAACCGGTTGAGCCGGTATTAAAAACCGGCTGAACCTGTTTTCTGCAGAACAGATCCTGACTGACCCTCCGGCTGAGTAGCAGAGTGGACCAGGCCCAAAACCGACTGAGCTGGTCCAAAACCGACTGAGCTGGTTTTCAAAAAATTGCACAAAGATTTGTGGCTGGCTGAGTAGAAAGGTGGACCAAGGCAAAAACTGGTTGAGCTAGTCCAAAAGCCAGCTGAGTTGGTTATTGAATACCATCTAAACGAGCCTGAAAACCAGCTGAACCAGTATTTTCTATAAAGCAATTTTGTCCAAGATAAACTTAAAAAGGTTGTACTACATACTTTCACTAAGGATTAACAAGGTTAAAATAGAAGTTTTGGATCATGGATTTTGAGCTTTATTACCAACACCAACCTTCTTTTTGGACGCCCCTTGATAGTACGACGATTGCTATATTCAAGTTAAATAAAATATAATTAAGTAAACTCCTTGAGTCATTGGTGTCCCATGTGTGATTTCTCCATGGCGTTGCTTCATAAGGATCACAAACATCTTTGTCTCACATATTGAAGCAAACACAAATCGAGCCTATGACTTGAACCATTTCACCATATATGAGCTCAACTCATGGCTTCAAGTCACCTTATTGATGCATCAACACAATATAACTCTTCATATCTGATTAGTTCATCGACTTAGTGCATGTACTCTCTTCTTCACCTTAGCAATGCTACCTTGGTCCACAAGCCATCGCTTGGCCTTCACCTTCACTTAGTTCCTCGAAGCCCTTTCCTTGCTATCTTCACCCTATCAAGCCATTCTTGAGTCACATCATATTGAGCATCCATTGAGAGAATCATTTCTTCGATATTGTGAACCTTGCTTGAATGTCATCTAGATATAAATGCTAAGGTCAATCAAGCTCTACTTTGATTCTCATAGAAGCATATATGGACTAATTGTAATATGGTCAAGCCAATTCACGATTCCTCATATCTCATTCACTTTGGCTTGACCAATCCTCGTAATCACTTCAACCTCTATTTTGATCATATTTATGTATAGTGATTTCTTAGGTCTTGTCCATATATTCAAACCAATATAGAGACCATATTATATCCATTTGCATTGTCTCACTGGTTATTTAACCTTGTGTTGAACATTTGTTCACTAATCATTATACACTATTCAAGTATGTTCATCATACTGAATTTCCTATTCAACACTTAGCAAACTTGTTAGACCTTCAAATGTGTTGTTATCCAAATCACCAAAACCCACAAAAGGGATGAAAGCACTTTCATATAGCTGATCTGGAATATGCCTTATCTATTCAAGTTGGGTTGCACAGATCTAAAGTAGCAGGATTGGAAAAGAAATTTGATGAAGTTACTGAGAATTTCAATGTGGAGCAATTGAAACGCGAGATATCCGACACTGAGCGATTGAGGCTTCAAAACAATGTTGAAGAGCTTTGGCACGCGAAGGAGGAATGCTATAACATTGCCATGCAATGCTCAGACAAACTAAAAATGCTTTTACTTGTGTTGGCGCATTCTCGGCTGAGCGGAATTTCATTCGTGGTGACCCTGAGGGTGTAATCAAATGGATTGAGGTTGAAGTCGAAGCTTTTGATGAAGTTCTTTCTAGCAGGGGGGATTTTTGTGCCTCCGTTGGTGCTCGGAGAGCTGTATCTTTACTTGAAAAAGCTGGCTGTGATCATGCGATGGTTGTAATTTAACCAAACTTCTTAGTTTCAGCGATTGACATCAAAGAGCCTTCAGCCGAAGCTACTACCTTTAGTGGATGAATGGTGGCCGAGAGATAGCGGACAAAGCCATTAGGCGAAATGAAGAAGAGTCTCATCTTGCCTTAGAAGAAGCAAGAAAAGCTGAAGAGGCCGCTGAGCACGAAAGACGTATAGGTACGTTTGTCATATTTTAGCTTCGTAAGTATTTTAGCTTTGTATCTGACAAAAAACTTATATTTTGGTGTAGCTGAACTCTCTCCTCCTCCAGAGCCATACAACCCTGACACTGATCTAGTCCTGAAGGGTACTCTCGATGAAATCAGAATAGCGAATGCAACAATTGATGAAGCTATAAATAGACTTCTGAACGAAGCTGCTGAGATAGTCCTGAAGGAGGATGATTAGACTATAAAAACATTTGTGGAATTTTGTATGATGTAAAAAACAATTGCAAACTATGTGCCTTATGATGTAACATATTTCTTTGTGTAGCATGAAATTGTCACACGTACCTTTTTTTAGCCGAAGGCGAAAAAACACCTTCCCTTCTTTTCATGCTTCATAAAGAAAATCCCCTTTTTCGCCGAAGCGACATTATTAAACCCGTAGCTCTTGCCATAGATCTTGCATAAGGAATACCATTGCCGAAGTGACAGTATTAGTCCTGAAGGCCTTGTTGTAGATCTTGTATGAGAAATTCTTTACCGTTTAATAGCAACGGGTAAAGTTGCAGCATCCTTTCATAATTCTTTGTCACAGATACACATAGCTTCGTAGGTTAACCATTATGGACGAAGGAGAAATTTCCCTTCTTTTCCACTATTTTGAATGATGCAAGATGATGAATGATGGGATGTTATTGTAACACCCCGGGATCCACAAACACCCTAGAATGCTACTAAACTACACCTCCATCATTCGTATATAAAATTTCGACAGCATCTCCTTTGAAAATTGCATAAACGGGGAAGCAACAAAGTATAAATAGATATCATGATAAGAAAACATAATCGACATTAATAATCTGCTAGCAATGGGAAGACAACCATAACGGCATGAACTAAATTAACCAGTGCGCATAACTAGTTAGAAACAAACATCCTTTGACAAGAAGCTTCTAATTAAATCATGACTATGCCTAAGCAGCGCTATTATGAGAGTGAAGGTGGATGTGCTGCTACTTTCCACTTCCCTGGATGAGCAACAAGCACCTGCATTGAGTAATGCAAGAGTGAGATAAAACATCTCAACAAGCGAATTGTTTTGATGAGATATTTAAACCACAAATTGAATTAACCAACATTTTAAAAGAATCACAATTAAGATCAGAAGTACTTGTAGATATAGAACTCAGTAGTCCCAATATAACCAATACCATCTCATTTCCTTGAACAACTACAATAGGTTCTATAACACTTCCCTGCGTCAACAAAACCTGCAAATATCACTTCAATGTATGCATAGGAATGCAAAGTGTAGGTACTCTATCTTCATACCTCTGAAGGTATAAAACCACATCATCTGCAAATATCACTTCAATGAATGCATATGAATGCAATGCATATGTCCTCTGCCTTCATACCTCAAAGGGTATGAAGCCGCATCGTACCCCTCCTCGGGCAACGTACGATGCTAAGTGGTACCGGTACGGTCGGACCATAGGTCACGACCCAACTTCAGATGCAAGTGAATCATGCAATGTATATGGCATGCCACATTTATCAATATACTTCACTTCCTTAACATACAATACAACCTCAAATAATACTTCATTTACCTTCAGATACAATACCAACCTCAAATAATACTTCATTTACCTTCAGGGGTGTGAATTAATCTCATGAGTCATACTCAAATCATAATCATCATCAATATATGATTGAGCATCAGTATAATGCAAGCAAGTAAAGCATCACCATAGAGTCCAATTATGAAAGAATCTGATACTTCTGAATATTAGAGTGTAGGCAATAGAAATAACAGGTCAGAACGGAAGCAACCACCGCTACATTCACTTGCCTTCATCGAAGAAGAAAAATGTACTAGTCATGATCTGGAGTGTAGCCACCTAGGGTTTTCCCCAAGAAAATCTTCAAGAGATGGAGAAGAACATCTCCTTGATCCTCTCTTCCTCTTCAATTCAACGTGCTCCTCCTCTTCTCGATCCTTGCTGCGTGGGGGGATCTAGAGGGAGGAGGAAGCCATGGAGAGGGTAGGGGGCGACTGCCAATGGGGAGGAGAGCAAGAAAGGGAGGGGGGAGGCTGCAACTAATTGGGGAGAAGGAGAGGGGGGGCGGCTAGGGTTGGGAAGGAGAGGGGGGGCTCCCATCCACCGGATCGAGATCAATGGCCCAAACTCGCTCTCCCCTTTGAGCTCCCAACCCCAGCGGAAAAATGCCAAAAGATCTACTGTTTTCCGAGGAATGCCTCCTGAAACTCCAAACCCCAATGCCACAGAACATTAAAGAAAAGAGAGAAAGAAGTTTAACTTCTTTTCAGAAAATTGGGATATCACACTCTACCCCCCTTAAAAAGAATTCGTCCTCGAATTTGACCACTCCAACAAAACATCCATGGTACCCCATATAGCAGCACCATGCAAAACATGGGTCCATTATTGGTCTTAATTAACACAAGAACTTCTACATCGACTAATTGTCTAAGGAAACTACACCACCTGACATCAAGCATGAACCAACATGTAAGGAAGCTCAAACCAAGTCATAGATGTAATAAACACTACGATTTCACAACATTAAATTTGGATGCAGCCATACATCAGCATCAATGTCTTAAAACAACACTCTTTTATGAAGGGATAATACGCACTAAGCACAACCTTTACCAACTTTAACAATTCATTTTAATTCAATGGTGAAACATCCACACCAGATGAATGTATAAGAAGATCAAACTCCTCACCTCATAGCACCACGAAACAAGTAGTTCTGTTGAAACAAAAACTCCTAATCTTCCTAAACATTGTTCTTGCCATAATGAAAAGATAATCATGTAATCTAACATACTTTGCACCCCACCAAAAGGGAGAAAATCTATAGAACTAATGGAGCAATAAAGCCGAAAGAAGCCAATAACATCTTGTGCGGCATAGTTCATCGAAGAAATGCCAAAAACTCTACATAGAGCACTGACAGCCCAACAACAACACAATACTTACTTAACCCATGTCACTATACTTCATTCAACATCTCAACTAAGAAAAATATCCAACTAGTAAGGTTAACCTACACATAATATAAGTCTTCATCTACTGTAGTTCAGAAACTTACATTTCATTCTATCATATGATGCACTCAAAGTACCAGACCTAAAGGGTCAATACTAACCCCGTAATCCTTCACACATTTGGCAAACATCTCAAGCTGATGTAAAAACCACATCATTTAGGAATAGGTGACTAACCACACACAACCAACTCTAGGCTAGGCAATGACTTCATTCAAACCAATAGATAAGTGGTCCAACAATGGCTCCACAAACATGCATCGGGGAGAGAACCATCAGATCCTCAAGGTATTAATACATAATCAATGGATCAAGAAAATCAAAGATTTTATTCTACAATTAGCATGACTAACATGCAACCACTTTAAACCACATCTAGGCTTTGTGGCTACTAAAACACATGATAGAAGAGAGACATGTAAGCCATTCTGGCTATGTAAATACTTCCCCCAAAATCCATATAAAAGTACCAATATTCATTTCTTTCAGAACTGGTTTCTCGACATAAACAATCATTCTTTGCAAAGATAGTTGGAGCTATCCACCCACCGCCCAACAACTTAAATTCAAATTAATGGTTACCTTGTAACCCAAAACACGCAATTCACACTCCTCTTATAAACATCCTCAATCAAGCATATATAACAATATTATTGTAATAAAACTCAACCATGAAAAACATGTTGAAAACAACATAGGCATACATGTATATCACCAGCATAATAGCAACTTCAATCTCACAAAAGACCAGCAATATCAATCGCATTAATAAAACAATATCAAAATTTAGAAATGAATTATATCATGCATTAAGTCATAAACAACTTACCACATCACCGTAAAGGAATAAGGAGGGTAAAATTATTTCATCTGCACTTCAAAGACATAAAGATATATCAAAGATATTTGAACCCATACCCTTCCTATATGTGCAAGTGTGTCAAATTTATCTTCAAATTGCCAAGAATCTAAAGCCTATGCTTTGATACCAACTGTAACACCCCGGGATCCACAAACACCCCAGAATGCTACTAAACTACACCTCTATCATTCGTATATAAAATTTCGACAGCATCTCCTTTGAAAATTGCATAAACGGGGAAGCAACAAAGTATAAATAGATATCATGATAAGAAACCATAATCGACATTAATAATCTGCTAGCAATGGGAAGACAACCATAACGGCATGAACTAAATTAACCAGTGCGCATAACTAGTTAGAAACAAACATCCTTTGACAAGAAGCTTCTAATTAAATCATGACTGCGCCTAAGCAGCGCTATTATGAGAGTGAAGGTGGATGTGCTGCTACTTCCCACTTCCCTGGATGAGCAACAAGCACCTGCATTGAGTAATGCAAGAGTGAGATGAAACATCTCAGCAAGCGAATTGTTTTGATGAGATATTTAAACCACAAATTGAATTAACCAACATTTTGAAAGAATCACAATTAAGATCAGAAGTACTTGTAGATATAGAACTCAGTAGTCCCAATATAACCAATACCATCTCATTTCCTTCAACAACTACAATAGGTTCTATAACACTTCCCTGCGTCAACAAAACCTGCAAATATCACTTCAATGTATGCATAGGAATGCAAAGTGTAGGTACTCTGTCTTCATACCTCTGAAGGTATAAAACCACATCATCTGCAAATATCACTTCAATGAATGCATATGAATGCAATGCATATGTCCTCTGCCTTCATACCTCTAAGGGTATGAAGCTGCATCGTACCCCTCCTCGGGCAACGTACGATGCTAAGTGGTACCGGTACGGTCAGACCGTGGTACCGGTACGGTCAGACCATAGGTCATGACCCAACTTCAGATGCAAGTGAATCATGCAATGTATATGGCATGCCACATTTATCAATATACTTCACTTCCTTAACATACAATACAACCTCAAATAATACTTCATTTACCTTCAGATACAATACCAACCTCAAATAATACTTCATTTACCTTCAGGGGTGTGAATTAATCTCATGAGTCATGTCAGTGTTTTGGTTCCGATCGCACACCTGGGGTTGCCCCTCAAGGTGTTTTTAGGAGTAGGACGGTGTCAACGACTGTAGCAAAATGGTTCGTGCCAATTGCACGAGGGACAGTGGACAATGTTTACAGGTTCGGGCCGCTTATAGATGCGTAACACCCTACGTCCTGATGAGTATGCTGGGTGAATGAGGTTAAAAAAGCGCTCTCTGAATTGAGAATGCAGAGAGTTGAAGTGGGTGGCTAGGTAATAGAGTCGATCGATGTGAAGGGGTGCCCCTTAGGCCTTATATATTCGACCGTGGGGCAATACATGTGGATATGATAACAACGTGCGCCTAAAAGATAGTGAACTGCTCGAGTCTATCTCCCTATGATTCTGCCGACCTATCCTCGCGTGGCTCCGTTGCATGAGAGCTCCAGCGCGGGAAAGTCGGATCTCTGTTGCGATCACTCGCTCGACATTGTGGACCGTCCAGGTTTACACCGATCCGGCCTCGTGTCAACCTGCTCTGCTGATTATTCTTCCCAAGGCCCACGAAAGAATGGCCTCACGATTTATTGGGCCCTTGGGCCTTTCGTGAGGTCTTTTACTCTTTTAGTGGACCCGGGGGATATCTGTCCCCCACAAGCCCCCGATCTTTGGGTTAATTTAGAAGTAATCTGCCCAAAGATCCCAGGTCCAGCTTGCAGGCGATTTGAAAAGAACGACTTCTTACTGTTTCCTCCTGCTTTTGATCCTTCACAAACCGAAGCTTTGTTTCGTGCCCGTGCCTTAGAGGTCGGCATTTCGCTTTGCAGGACCCTAAACTTCATTGGGTGCACCGGAGGTGCACCCAATGGGTGTAGCCCCCGAGCTTCGAGTAGATTTTTAGAAAATAATCTACTCGAAGGTCTTCACCAGAAATTATTCCCGTTTTTACTCCTGCGTTTTGGTTGAGCGTCAGCTTTGTCTTTAATCTTGTCCCATGCATTAGAAGTCGGCACTATCTTGGCTCGGAATGATGATCCATGGGGTGCACCAAAGGTGCACCCAATAGGTGTAGCCCCCGACCTTCAAGTGGATTTTTGAGGATAATCCACTCGAAGGTCTTCCTTTTGTGTCTTTTTGCTGAAGATTATCCTTTCTGCTTGTAAAAATCGGCATGATGTCATCCGCATTATGTCATCAATATTATGCTTCAGAGGTCAGCATGTATTTTGTCTTTTGCAGCCGAATTCGCAATCCATCCATATCTTGCTAGGTAGTATAATTTATTTGCTCTATGACTGATTGGACATTTCATGGACGTTCTCTGTCCAGTCTTCAAGTCGCTTCTGTCGACCATATTTTGTACTTCACTGGCTATATTTGGCTTTCCTCTAATCCTCACTGATATCTCATTTTTGTCTTGAGGCATTCACTGCATGCCCTGCATAGATGTGACCGTTTTGAAAAATATGTTGGTAATTCCTGGGCGTCCCCCCCAATGGGTGTGGGCAAGGGACGGCTTGGTACACTGAGTGTTTTAGCCGGCTGCTTCTGAGTAGTAATGTGATGCGACAGCGAGTGTAATCATATCCTTCGCGCTGTTGACTGGAGTCCCAATGGGTGTTGTGTTGCGTGAAACGGCGTCCGCCGCCTGTCGTGTCTTCAGACGGGTTGGAGTGCTTATTGAATGCTTTGCGACTGTTCAGTGACCACTGTTGGAGGTGAGCGGTTGCCTTCTTTTCCTATAAATAGTGCTCTTGCCTGCCTGGTTTTTTCACATCTCTCGCTGTTCTCCACTGTCTGCTTTCTTTCTTCTATCTGCATTTCCACCATGGGCAAGAAACGCAAGCGCGAACCAACTCCTCCGTCTGAGGATTTCGGTGACTCGGAGTATTCAGAGGAGGAGTTCTCCTCTGAATCCGAGGGGTCTCCAGCTCCCGTCCCCCTGCGTGCTCGCGGCGGAGGTCTGGACGTACATCCGGTCCGTCGAGCGCTCCGGGCTCGAGGGCTCGGATGAGTCGGAGTACTCCTCGGATGAGGAGGACTCGGACGGTGGCGGCGAGGACGAGGACGGCGACGACGACGACGAAGGCGGTGGCGGCAGTGACGGTGATGGCAGTGGCAGGAGCGGCAACGGCGGCAGTGAGGACGGCGACGGCGACGGCAGCAGGGGCGGCAACGGCGGCAGCGAGGACGGCGACGGCGACGGCAAGAGGGGCGGCGACGGCAGCGGCAGGGGCGGCAGCGGCGGCGGCAACAACAGGGCCAGTGGCTATATGCCACTGGTTCTTTTAGATGTTAGTATAGTATAGTTAGTATAATGTAGTAGTATTTAGTAGTGTAGAGTAGTATAGTGCAGTGTAGTAGTAGTAGTAGTGTAATGTAATGTAGCAGTAGTAGTAACAAGGAAGCATCAACTCATAATGAGTTGATTTGTTAGTATGATATCTTCCCTTTTAATGAAGAAATGATGTTGGCTTCCCTTTGTCGATGTTCACGACTCAAAGTTCTTGAATCATTCCTCTTCCCGCCTTTTTTCATGAAGTTGACTCCTTTGGAGTAGTAGGTGAATAACTCAGATATCATATCGACGCTTTTAGAAGTATCCGTCGAGCGACTTGTAGATGATGTCAGAGTTTTAGGGATAACTGCCGAGCGACTGAATGAGATGTCGGAGTTTTATAGTTAACTGTCGAGCGATAGCGGGCTACGTCGGCGTTTTAGAAATAACTGCCGAGTAACTTGAGGGCGACGTCGGCGTTTTAGAGGTAACGCCGAGTAACTTGAAGGCAATGTCGGAGTTTTAGAGGTAACGCCGAGCGACTGAATACGATGTCGGAGTTTTAGAGTTAACTGCCGAGCGACCGAACACGACGTCGGAGTTTTTTAGAGTTAACTGTCGAGCGACTGAACGCAATGTCAGAGTTTTAGAGTTAACTACCGAGCGACTGAATACGACGTCGGAGTTTTAGAGTTAACTACCGAGCGACCGAACACGACGTCGGAGTTTTAGAGTTAACTGCCGAGCAACTGAACGCAATGTCAGAGTTTTAGAGTTAACTGCAGAGCGACTGAATACGACGTCGGAGTTTTAGAGTTAACTGCCGAGCGACCGAACACGACGTCAGAGTTTTAGAGTTAACTGCCGAGCGACTGAACACGACGCCGGAGTTTTAGAGTTAACTGCCGAGCGACTGAACGTAATGTCGGAGTTTTAGAGTTAACTGCCGAGCGACTGAATACGGCGTTGGAGTTTTAGAGTTAACTGCCGAGCGACCGAACACGACGTCGGAGTTTTAGAGTTAACTGCCGAGCGACTGAACGCAATGTCGGAGTTTTAGAGTTAACTGTCGAGCGACTGAATACGACGTCGGAGTTTTAGAGTTAACTGCCGAGCGACCGAACACGACGTCGGAGTTTTAGAGTTAACTGCCGAGCGACTGAAACACAATGTCGGAGTTTTAGGGTTAACTACCGAGCGACCGAACACGACGTCGGAGTTTTAGAGTTAACTGCCGAGTGACTGAAACGCAATGTTGGAGTTTTAGAGTTAACTGCCGAGCGATAGCGGGCTACGTGGGCCACTTTGAGGTTAATAGCCGAGTGATGATGTGGCGCGCCGGTGTTTTGGAACTAACTGCCGCGTGCTGACTGGGCGCTCTTTTGAAACGGTATCTGGCTCGGGAATATCCCATAAGTGCTGCGCTTTTAGCCGCCTCTGGTTTCCGTGCCCTAGTTCTTGCCTTCTCGCTTCCAAATCCTCTCCGCATTCCGCCTCCTACTCTGCTTGCCGGTAGAATCGAGATGGCGCCCAAGAGGAAAACCTCGAGTTCGTCCGCCGTGGTGATTCCTCCAATCGATCCCAACAGCCAGTTGCCTTTCGCAGGTAACCACATGTCCGTCATCTCTGAGTCCGAACTTCTCCACCTCGGGGTTCTTCCTCCGAGGGAACTCTGCTCTTGGCGGATTTGCCATGGGGTTACTGTCCCAACTGAGGATACCCATGAGTCCGTCATTTATGCCCCTTTCCTTCTCCGCGGCCTTAGCCTTCCCATTTCTCCCTTTTTCCGTGGCCTCCTTGATTTCTACCATATTAACTTGACCCATTTGAATCCCAATTCTATCCTGCAAATCTCCATTTTCGTTCATTTATGTGAAGCCTTTCTTGGCGTGCTACCTCATTTCGGGTTGTGGAAGTATTTGTATCACTGTCGCCCCGGGATGGCCGGGGGACAACATCAATTGGTTGGGGGTGCCAGCTTGGAGATGCGCCGTGGGAGGAAGACGGACTATCTCGAAATCCCTCTTAAAGACAGTATTAAAGGGTGGCGCTTGGAGTGGTTCATAGTTGAGAATTATGGAAACTCTCCCCCCCCCCCCCGGTCGGGAAGACAGCCGGACGTTCGCACCCCCAGCTGGACCGAGTCTCCCACAGATCAGGAGGTAACTGAGGCAGGTGCTTTGCTTGCTGATGTTGGATTGCTGAAAGAAAGGGGTCTGACCGCTGAAGCCGTGGTTGCTGATTTTGTCTTCAAGAATATTCAGCCATTAAAAGACAGGGCATACCCAGCTTATCTGTATCGAGGCCTAGCCGACTCAACTCGGGTCACTAACAGAAGAATTCCCTCTACGGACCTGGTGAGCCGACTTGAGATGATCCTTAGAGGCAAAGTGTCAAATGTTGGTGCCCCCGTGGCATTCTCAGCTTGGAACTTGCCTCCTCCCAAAGCCTTCACTCTTTTTGTGTCGAATCCTCCTGCTACTGACGGCAGTTTGGGCCTTAGAGTGCGGCCCTCTGCTGAAGAAGTTAGTGCCTTGGTTGCCACACTCGGGGGAATTCTTGATGATGAACGGCAGGTTTATTTTGAGGTGCCCCTGAACCCTAGTGATGCGGAGATAGGTGCCATGCTTGATTTGCTGGCTGAGGACTCTTCTGACGCTGCTCCTGCTGGGGCATTAGTGGTGGCGCCCCTTGTGGCGGAACCGCCCGAATTATTCCAACTTAAGTGCCTAAGTCCCGCCTTAAAGGCTAGACCACACTTAAATAGGAATAAATCGTCAGTCCCTCGGATCTAGTCCGACGAGGCCACTTATCCAGGATCGAATACCACTAGCTCACACGAAGGTGAGGCACAGAGAAATACAATAAAACATAATACCACAAATTTAATAAGTATCATTAGTGATTACATTATCGGAGTTTCAGAAATAATAACCAAAACTTTTAATGCAACGGAAATAACTAACGGAGAAGAACCGAGCAACATGGCGAAGCCTGGCCACGCTACTCCTCCTGGTCCTTTCCTGCGGAAGCAGTAACCCATTCGACCGTCTATCCCGGTGGCAGGGATGAGGGCCAAGTCACACCATCAACCAAATCAAGGAGGTACCTGCAAAAATTGTGCCACAAGCAAGGCTGAGTATACTAATACTCAGCTAGACTTACCCGGTGTGAGGAGTCTACTCCTCTACCTCTAGACATGCAGCTGTTTGGCTGTGGGGTTTGGTTGCCAAAAGCACTAGCTGAGTTTCTAAATCAAGTTTTTAACTTTGTCAAATTTAAGTGTGACTCTCTTAAGGCTAAATGTGTACTATCTACTCATACATGGTAGCAAGCATTTTTATCAATCAACATCTTGTATCAACTCATCATATTTCCACTTGTTACTCAATGTAGCAGCATGGATCAAGCAGTCTCATTAGCTGCGAGAAGCAGACGATTCGAATCGAGTTTTTAAACCTTGCAAGGTAAACCTAAACACACGACATGCAGGGGCACTCCGTCCCCACACACATCAACCGTCCCCATCGATTCCCTGGCAACAGATCAGGGCTCACCGCCTTGGCGTACAATGCCTCACTGACCCCGACTGCCGTCGTGCAGTGACCGCACTTGTACCCACCATAACCGGAATGGGAGACCACGTCTCAGGTCGCGTGAGGGGTAAAGTCTGCGGGCAGGTTCACTCAGGTACTAGGCTTACCGATTTACCATATTTCTCGGTATGTGTTTAGTACGTTCAAACGCTTGACTCACGGTACCACACCATAATCCTTATTCAAATTTTTATCCCGTGGACAATCAATCCCCATGGATTGTTGCCCACAAACCAGCATCATTATGAGAAGAAAGTGGATTACAACCAAATTCTTGACCTCGCGCGAGTGCTAGAAAAATCACTCGACTTCTACCGAGATCCTAATTAATAAAGCAGCTACTCGACCTAGCATACTAGTATCCATCTCAAAAGGGAATCCTGAGTTCATGCAACTAAGGTTCCAAACAACTCCTACACTTAAGTGCACAGTACAAGCCTACAAACATTAAGTGCAGTAAAATAGCATATATAATGGTTATGCATAAAACCGGGGCTTGCCTTTAATTTAACACTTATATAGTGTTTGCTGGGGGAGGTACTCGCTTGGCGAGCAAATCCTAGTTATGTCCATTCTTCAGGTCGTCCACCAAAGGCATCTTGTGGTTGGCACCACACCACTAGCTCGATCATCATCTCTCGGTCCTATATGAGGTGCAAGATGCATATGTATGAATATAATGAAATAGCACAAGATATTTTAAGTACCTGCTAGCGAATTAAACACCAAGTAGCGAGACATCACAAGTAACCACACACACTATCGTTAGCGCACTACATATCGTCGATCGCACAACATTAACACACCTAAAAAGGCGACCAGCATTTTGGATATTTACGCAACACAACACTACATCACAATTAACTAGAGAAAGAAACGTATAAAAAAAATATGACACATATGTTATCTCAAGCTTAGTCATGATAATTCTATATGAATTTAGTGCCAACCATCCATTTTTAGCCAAAAGGGTGAACTAACAATTAATTGAGCACATGCAGATTTTTAGGACAGCAGCACAGCAGCTACTTATTTTAATTATAACTTTTCGAATATTAATCCAAAAATAGCAAACTAAGATTTTCTGGAAAGCTTAAAACGTGCTTTACAACTTTGTTATTTTCTTCACAACATGATTCAACACTTAGCAAGGTCAAAACGTGCTAATACAACAGCGCTGTCCAGATTTGGACAGATTCAGGTTAGCAACTTAAAAAATTCACAACTGAAAATTCAGACATCCAAATAAGGTGATCCTAGACTTTCTGAAAAGCTAATTAAATGTTCTACAAATTGTTTATAAACATCACAGGGTGATTCAACATTTAACTAAGCGTAAATATCACTAAAAGACCTTGCTGTCCAGAACTGGACAGATTCAGTCTTTATATTTGAAACATTCATAACTTAAGCTTCAGACCACCAAAAAGGGTGATCTAAGACTTTTTGGAAAGCTTAGCAAAAGTACTACACAACTTTTATAATCACCAAGAGGTGATTCCAGGTTTAGCCAAATCAAACATTACAGTTTTTGAAATCTGTTCTGACAGAGGACAGAACACAGCAAGCAGTTTATAAAATTCATAACTCTTAAACCGTCAGGCCTTTAGTTATGAAATTTTAACACAAGCAAGATCAGAAAAGCATCTACAACTTTCTTATAATGACGATGAACAGATTGCAAAATTAAATTGAGCAAACCATGCAGTTTCTGAAAGCTGTACAGAATTTGGACAGATTCAGTTACTGAATTTGTAAAAAGCATAACTCCTAAACTATCAGACCTGTGGCTGTCAAATTTTAACACAAGTAAGATAATAGAGTTGTCTACAACTTTCTTGTGAACACCAATAACTGATTTCCACATTAACTTAATCATCCATTGCAATTTCTGAAATCTGTTCAGAAATTCGACATATTCAGGTGCTGGGCTTGTGAAAAGCACAACTCTTAAACGATCAGGTTTTGGGCTGTAAAATTTTAGTACCAGCAAGATAATAAGGTTATCTACAACTCTTCTATACAACTTTTCTACAGAAAACATAATTTAATTCATCAAACAAACAGCACAAAGAAAACAGTGTGTGCAGTCCAAAACAGCAATCCTCAAAATTCAGCTTCTATTTACTTCTAAAATTGTCGCGTTCTAGGGACTCGAATTATTCTAACGCTTTACTATTTAATTAAGTTAAGACAATCAAATCAGAACCAACACATCAACTTACCAATTTTTATTCAAGTCATTTAGTGCACTAAAACTACTACAACCAATCAACGACGCATTCTCCCCGATAATCACCCAACTCGTTGCCTTTTAAATTAGACATCATATGAGCACTAATACTTTTCATCCGCGACCGTAACCATATGCATTTAGAATACAACAAGCAATTTACCGTGACTATAAGCTTAACTAAAGTCATCTAAGAGTCGGTTAGCTAGAACAACGACACCGGTAATACCTACCGACCAATGGTTTACCACCCGAGCACAGTTACACGCCGCACCTTAGTTTCTAACATGATTCTCGCATAACTCGTAATTCGACTACTTACTAACCATAAATCACGCACGACGACTATCACATTGACCGGTTAATTATTTGGACACCGCCTAGCACACCACTAGTATCCCGCATTTTGGCTCGACTTATAACAGAGAGGAATTGATACAACGACCAAGTATTCATGTCGAGCACAATTATTTATGACCACATTTATCGACTAGAAAAGTGAAACACTAACCGATTATTCGCACATCTCTCCTTTAAAACACGAATCACATGTCATATAATTTATATTTTCAACCCACGCTATCCTACGTCACGATGAATACATAAGATATATTCAACATAGACTAACCCATTAGCCAGCTACGGAAGTCATCAAGCATGCTTTAGGCTTTATTAATTTTTTTTTTTTGCCGTGCAAACACCACATTTCACGACGAAGCATTTTAACAATCCAATAATACATCCGCGACAAATCCCTACGACGTACAAAATAACTATCGCAGCCACATATACACTTATTGACATTCCAATCGCAAACACATCTACGCGTACCACTTTCTCTTCCATGAGTTTTAATTCGCATACAACATATTCACATACATGTATATATATATATTCAGGACAATGACAAATGTGCAAGTAAGTCAGTCACATGGATTCAACCTGAACGAGTCGGGATTTAGCCGCATGAACTATCCACAAGGCTCGGCGTTTCGTCGAACGGGCAAAGCGCGAAGCGCGGCGTCGACCACTAGCTGCGATAACACAAAACATTGTTGACGATAGTTCTTGAACATCATAAACGCCAGAAAAACAGCGAGGATAATGAGGTTCTCTCCGAGGGTCGACGGCATCACGGACGGGGTTGCGCATAACACATTATTTCTCACGGGTATTTCGTCGAACAGCCAAGGGGCATTGAAAAGAACAGTTCGGCGCTCAGCTATGGGATGGAAGCAGGGGCGTCGTATGGAGAAGAGCTGTTGCGGCTGCTATTTTGGGGAGGGGTACCGAGCATAGGGTAGAGGTCCGGCCATGGGAGGAGCTCCTGCCGGCAACCCACACACGCAGCGAAGGTAGCGACCAAGGGGAAGGGGCTCGGCGCACAGGGGGCTGGAGATCCCACGCCACGATGAAAGAAGACATTTTCGGACGAGCTGCTGCTTGCTGGGGCCTCGGCGCGAGCATGGCGCGTCTGGAGGAGTGGAGGGCACACGGCAAGGAGGAGCAATGGAGGGGGGGAGCGTACGCAGGGGGCTGTCGGGTCCTGGGTGTAGCAGGGCGCGCCATAGAGACAGGGAGGGGCGTATCCATGGAAGAGGGTGCGCCGGCTCACCTGCTCGAGCTTGGACGCTGGAAGGGAGCCCCAAGGGAGCTAGAGCCGGCTGGGAGAAATGGCGCCGTGGAGGAACGCAGGCAGGGCGTCGGGGCCTGGGCGTCCATGGCTGCTGGCTTTGCTGTGCGCCGGCCAGGGAGAAAAAGGAATGGCGCTGGGCAGAGATCCGGCCAGAGGTGGAAGGGCTTGGGCGCCATCCATGGGAGCGCTGGAGGAGAGGGACGCCATGGCTGCAAGCCTTGCTCCCTGCTTGCTGCCGTGGGAAGAAGGCTCCCTGCCCTGGCGTGCGTGCAGGAGGAAGAAGGGTGCCTGCAGCGCGTGGGAGGAAGCAGCCAGGGAGAAATGCAAGTGGCGGCTAGGGGAAAAATGGAGGGGTGGGAGTGGAAAATGACCAAGTGAGCACCCCTATTTATAGAAGTAGCCCTAGGGTTAGGGTTCCCAAGTGGGCCAAATGGGCTGGGTTTTAAATGGGCTTGGCCCAAAACGTGTAATTCGGGCTGCGCTAAATATTTTCCGGAAAAAAAATTCTCGTGCGGATTTCGCCGGTACGCAAAACAGAGTGAACGAGAGTTCGGACGATCGGGCGAATGAGCGATTAATTTCAGCCGAGAGTCTGATTTGAACTTTGCTCGGAAATAATTTCCCTATGCGTGATTCGAAAATAAAATGCCTCGGGATACGACCAGCTTTCGGATTTTTAGCCGGAGAAATCGGATCGTGACATTTTAAAATCACAGTCGATACGGGGTTTTGAGTTCGGTTTGGACATGAGATATTTGGTCGAGCGGAGTAAGAATTAATTAGAGGACGATGTACTGAGTATTCCGTTTGAGAGTACGGATCCAGATAAAATAGTCAGACATAGATCAAGTTCGAGGAATTAGACTCAGGCTCAGATCAAATAACAGCCATCGAGAGTTTGATTAAATGAGCCTTAGATGAGATTTATAAAGCGAGATCGACTATCGAGTTTGCATTAGTTCCGAGAATTAAAAGTTTTAACACGCTCCAAAATTGGTTGTTTCTCGCGATCGATTAACTCTGAATTCGGTGAACTTCCGAGAGAAAGCCTGATAAACAGAGATAGGCACGATCGAAAAATAGAAATTTTTACTGAGCATTCGCGTTAGGGACAAATCTCCCGACATAACACGAAACTGACACCTGGGGTGTCACAGCCTTCCCCCCTTAAAAAGAATCTCGTCCCGAGATTCGGATGAGGATATTTAAGGGTGGAGAAGCATGTAACTCCCAGGCTAGAGATAGATGCAAATTCATGAGATGGGATCTGACAAGATAATGAAGATAGATTTGGATAGAATATCGCGGCATGCTGAGACAAAATGCTGCGATCACTTTGAGGGAATATCCATAAAAGATAGCGCATCGGTATAGTCTCGTGATGGATCACGACTATTAACCGTGATACCCGCACGTGCCGAGCAGCTCAACCATGTGTGCACCATAGTGGGCTCTCGGTTTCGTCGCGGCACCGTCAGTCGTTAGTCATAAAACCATTACCAAACGTAACCAACGAGAAATTCACATAGCACAGATAGATGGAGCCCACGAGAGCATGGCTCAGAAAAATTAAGATCATGACAGGAGTTGAAACATAGATTTTTGGCAAAAGAGCATCACATGAGAATTTTCTTCAACTCAGAGAACTATTTTTTTTTTTGATCAATACGGAGATTATCAGGTCAGAGATTTATACGAGAGTGGATATGAGGGGAACCAACCATGAGATCAAGATTGGTAACTTGCTGAGACATGAGAGAACTAGAGTCAACAACATAATCCATTGAACCAAATGGATACACTGCTTAGAGATAAAAATTGACAAAACAACGTCAAGATCCTTGGAGAAGGGGTAGGGGAATGATCAGAAATGAGAGATTTAGGCAAGATCAACATCTGATACCTGAGAGCGGGTTACAGCAGATAACCAGATAACGGGGCAGAATCATTAAGGGATCTAGAGGTTCGGATGATAAGGTCACAACATGATTCACAAGGAAAAAGATCACTAGATCCATGCGAAAGGAGAGGTAGGCAACAAGATCAGCTGGATGGTCAACAGGAATGCTATGAGGTTTTTTTTTGGGGCCAGGACTCATGGAAAGAAACATGGCCTTGATAGGGTTTGCGCAACTAGACAACAAACGATGTTTTTTTTTAAATAACCACGTGCACAAGGAAGTTTTAGTCGATTTAGGGGTCAAGCTATGGGTGTCTACAAGCCGTGTAGGTGCAACTTCAAGGGGGAAACACATAAGGGTTTGAAAACACCAACACAAGCATGTTTTTTTTTCTACAAGGGTTTCACTTGCTAACTCAAGGTTGTTTGGAGGGGGAAATCTTTTCATGAGTAGAACAGACAACATTTTTTTTTGTAAAAGGGGGTGAACCTTTAGAATACCACCTAGATAGCAAGGCAAGACAAACACATAACACAACCTAGCAAGACTTACTAATTAGGCGAGAGATAAGGCATTTCTTATATTTCATAACATAGCAATACAACCCATTATTCAAAAATTCTTATTATTGGAATAAAGGTGAGAGAAGCATGTTGGTGCAGAAGAAACAATTATGCGACAATCATGATGCATGCTCATTCTAGTCGTTTTCTCAGACCTAACTAATTTTCGGGTGCTTCTACAGCATCCCTATTAATAGTAGTAGAAGCCTTTATGGCCTATATAAATAGCCACCTAGCTACCCATCTATTTCCTAAGGCTTCACGTCCTAGGTCTATCCTTATCGTCCTAACATCTATCCAACATTGGTTTCTAGCAGTTTTACTTTAGAAAAGGTTGGTAATCATGACTTATTGACTTCTCTGTGATGGTATTCGCTCCGATACCAGCTGTGGCGGAACCGCCAGAATTATTCCAACTTAAGTGTCTAAGTCCCGCCTTAAAGGCTAGACCACACTTAAATAGGAATAAATCGTCAGTCCCTCGGATCTAGTCCGACGAGGCCACTTATCCAGGATCGAATACCACTAGCTCACACGAAGGTGAGGCACAGAGAAATACAATAAAACATAATACCACAAATTTAATAAGTATCATTAGTGATTACATTATCGGAGTTTCAGAAATAATAACCAAAACTTTTAATGCAACGGAAATAACTAACGGAGAAGAACCGAGCAACATGGCGAAGCCTGGCCACGCTACTCCTCCTGGTCCTTTCCTGCGGAAGCAGTAACCCATTCGACCGTCTATCCCGGTGGCAGGGATGAGGGCCAAGTCACACCATCAACCAAATCAAGGAGGTACCTGCAAAAATTGTGCCACAAGCAAGGCTGAGTATACTAATACTCAGCTAGACTTACCCGGTGTGAGGAGTCTACTCCTCTACCTCTAGACATGCAGCTGTTTGGCTGTGGGGTTTGGTTGCCAAAAGCACTAGCTGAGTTTCTAAATCAAGTTTTTAACTTTGTCAAATTTAAGTGTGACTCTCTTAAGGCTAAATGTGTACTATCTACTCATACATGGTAGCAAGCATTTTTATCAATCAACATCTTGTATCAACTCATCATATTTCCACTTGTTACTCAATGTAGCAGCATGGATCAAGCAGTCTCATTAGCTGCGAGAAGCAGACGATTCGAATCGAGTTTTTAAACCTTGCAAGGTAAACCTAAACACATGACATGCAGGGGCACTCCGTCCCCACACACATCAACCGTCCCCATCGATTCCCTGGCAACAGATCAGGGCTCACCGCCTTGGCGTACAATGCCTCACTGACCCCGACTGCCGTCGTGCAGTGACCGCACTTGTACCCACCATAACCGGAATGGGAGACCACGTCTCAGGTCGCGTGAGGGGTAAAGTCTGCGGGCAGGTTCACTCAGGTACTAGGCTTACCGATTTACCATATTTCTCGGTATGTGTTTAGTACGTTCAAATGCTTGACTCACGGTACCACACCATAATCCTTATTCAAATTTTTATCCCGTGGACAATCAATCCCCATGGATTGTTGCCTACAAACCAGCATCATTATGAGAAGAAAGTGGATTACAACCAAATTCCTGACCTCGCGCGAGTGCTAGAAAAATCACTCGACTTCTACCGAGATCCTAATTAATAAAGCAGCTACTCGACCTAGCATACTAGTATCCATCTCAAAAGGGAATCCTGAGTTCATGCAACTAAGGTTCCAAACAACTCCTACACTTAAGTGCACAGTACAAGCCTACAAACATTAAGTGCAGTAAAATAGCATATATAATGGTTATGCATAAAACCGGGGCTTGCCTTTAATTTAACACTTATATAGTGTTTGCTGGGGGAGGTACTCGCTTGGCTAGCAAATCCTAGTTATGTCCATTCTTCAGGTCGTCCACCAAAGGCATCTTGTGGTTGGCACCACACCACTGGCTCGATCATCATCTCTCGGTCTTATATGAGGTGCAAGATGCATATGTATGAATATAATGAAATAGCACAAGATATTTTAAGTACCTGCTAGCGAATTAAACACCAAGTAGCGAGACATCACAAGTAACCACACACACTATCGTTAGCGCACTACATATCGTCGATCGCACAACATTAACACACCTAAAAAGGCGACCAACATTTTGGATATTTACGCAACACAACACTACATCACAATTAACTAGAGAAAGAAACGTATAAAAAAAATATGACACATATGTTATCTCAAGCTTAGTCATGATAATTCTATATGAATTTAGTGCCAACCATCCATTTTTAGCCAAAAGGGTGAACTAACAATTAATTGAGCACATGCAGATTTTTAGGACAGCAGCACAGCAGCTACTTATTTTAATCATAACTTTTCGAATATTAATCCAAAAATAGCAAACTAAGATTTTATAGAAAGCTTAAAACGTGCTTTACAACTTTGTTATTTTCATCACAACATGATTCAACACTTAGCAAGGTCAAAACGTGTTAATACAACAGCGCTGTCCAGATTTGGACAGATTCAGGTTAGCAACTTCAAAAATTCACAACTGAAAATTCAGACATCCAAATAAGGTGATCCTAGACTTTCTGAAAAGCTAATTAAATGTTCTACAAATTGTTTATAAACATCACAGGGTGATTCAACATTTAACTAAGCGTAAATATCACTAAAAGACCTTGCTGTCCAGAACTGGACAGATTCAGTCTTTATATTTGAAACATTCATAACTTAAGCTTCAGACCACCAAAAAGGGTGATCTAAGACTTTTTGGAAAGCTTAGCAAAAGTACTACACAACTTTTATAATCACCAAGAGGTGATTCCAGGTTTAGCCAAATCAAACATTACAGTTTTTGAAATCTGTTCTGACAGAGGACAGAACACAGCAAGCAGTTTATAAAATTCATAACTCTTAAACCGTCAGGCCTTTAGTTATGAAATTTTAACACAAGCAAGATCCGAAAAGCATCTACAACTTTCTTATAATGACGATGAACAGATTGCAAAATTAAATTGAGCAAACCATGCAGTTTCTGAAAGCTGTACAGAATTTGGACAGATTCAGTTACTGAATTTGTAAAAAGCATAACTCCTAAACTATCAGACCTGTGGCTGTCAAATTTTAACACAAGTAAGATAATAGAGTTGTCTACAACTTTCTTGTGAACACCAATAACTGATTTCCACATTAACTTAATCATCCATTGCAATTTCTGAAATCTGTTCAGAAATTCGACATATTCAGGTGCTGGGCTTGTGAAAAGCACAACTCTTAAACGATCAGGTTTTGGGCTGTAAAATTTTAGTACCAGCAAGATAATAAGGTTATCTACAACTCTTCTATACAACTTTTCTACAGAAAACATAATTTAATTCATCAAACAAACAGCACAAAGAAAACAGTGTGTGCAGTCCAAAACAGCAATCCTCAAAATTCAGCTTCTATTTACTTCTAAAATTGTCGCGTTCTAGGGACTCGAATTATTCTAACGCTTTACTATTTAATTAAGTTAAGACAATCAAATCAGAACCAACACATCAACTTACCAATTTTTATTCAAGTCATTTAGTGCACTAAAACTACTACAACCAATCAACGACGCATTCTCCCCGATAATCACCCAACTCGTTGCCTTTTAAATTAGACATCATATGAGCACTAATACTTTTCATCCGCGACCGTAACCATATGCATTTAGAATACAACAAGCAATTTACCGTGACTATAAGCTTAACTAAAGTCATCTAAGAGTCGGTTAGCTAGAACAACGACACCGGTAATACCTACCGACCAATGGTTTACCACCCGAGCACAGTTACACGCCGCACCTTAGTTTCTAACATGATTCTCGCATAACTCGTAATTTGACTACTTACTAACCATAAATCACGCACGACGACTATCACATTGACCGGTTAATTATTTGGACACCGCCTAGCGCACCACTAGTATCCCGCATTTTGGCTCGACTTATAACAGAGAGGAATTGATACAACGACCAAGTATTCATGTCGAGCACAATTATTTATGACCACATTTATCGACTAGAAAAGTGAAACACTAACCGATTATTCGCACATCTCTCCTTTAAAACACGAATCACATGTCATATAATTTATATTTTCAACCCACGCTATCCTACGTCACGATGAATACATAAGATATATTCAACATAGACTAACCCATTAGCCAGCTACGGAAGTCATCAAGCATGCTTTAGGCTTTATTAATTTTTTTTTTGCCGTGCAAACACCACATTTCACGACGAAGCATTTTAACAATCCAATAATACATCCGCGACAAATCCCTACGACGTACAAAATAACTATCGCAGCCACATATACACTTATTGACATTCCAATTGCAAACACATCTACGCGTACCACTTTCTCCTCCATGAGTTTTAATTCGCATACAACATATTCACATACATGTATATATATATATTCAGGACAATGACAAATGTGCAAGTAAGTCAGTCACATGGATTCAACCTGAACGAGTCGGGATTTAGCCGCATGAACTATCCACAAGGCTCAGCGTTTCGTCGAACGGGCAAAGCGCGAAGCGCGGCGTCGACCACTAGCTGCGATAACACAAAACATTGTTGACGATAGTTCTTGAACATCATAAATGCTAGAAAAACAGCAAGGATAATGAGGTTCTCACCGAGGGTCGACGGCATCACGGACGGGGTTGCGCATAACACATTATTTCTCACGGGTATTTCGTCGAACAGCCAAGGGGCATTGAAAAGAACAGTTCGGCGCTCAGCTATGGGATGGAAGCAGGGGCGTCGTATGGAGAAGAGCTGTTGCGGCTGCTATTTTGGGGAGGGGTACCGAGCATAGGGTAGAGGTCCGGCCATGGGAGGAGCTCCTGCCGGCAACCCACACACGCAGCGAAGGTAGCGACCAAGGGGAAGGGGCTCGGCGCACAGGGGGCTGGAGATCCCACGCCACGATGAAAGAAGACATTTTCGGATGAGCTGCTGCTTGCTGGGGCCTCGGCGCGAGCATGGCGCATCTGGAGGAGTGGAGGGCACACGACAAGGAGGAGCAATGGAGGGGGGGAGCGTACGCAGGGGGCTGTCGGGTCCTGGGTGTAGCAGGGCGCGCCATAGAGACAGGGAGGGGCGTATCCATGGAAGAGGGTGCGCCGGCTCACCTGCTCGAGCTTGGACCCTGGAAGGGAGCCCCAAGGGAGCTGGAGCCGGCTGGGAGAAATGGCGCCGTGGAGGAACGCAGGCAGGGCGTCGGGGCCTGGGCGTCCATGGCTGCTGGCCTTGCTGTGCGCCGGCCAGGGAGAAAAAGGAGTGGCGCTGGGCAGAGATCCGGCCAGAGGTGGAAGGGCTTGGGCGCCATCCATGGGAGCGGCTGGAGGAGAGGGACGCCATGGCTGCAAGCCTTGCTCCCTGCTTGCTGCCATGGGAAGAAGGCTCCCTGCCCTGGCGTGCGTGCAGGAGGAAGAAGGGTGCCTGCAGCGCGTGGGAGGAAGCAGCCAGGGAGAAATGCAAGTGGCGGCTAGGGGAAAAATGGAGGGGTGGGAGTGGAAAATGACCAAGTGAGCACCCCTATTTATAGAAGTAGCCCTAGGGTTAGGGTTCCCAAGTGGGCCAAATGGGCTGGGTTTTAAATGGGCTTGGCCCAAAACGTGTAATTCGGGCTGCGCTAAATATTTTCCGGAAAAAAAAATTCTCGTGCGGATTTCGCCGGTACGCAAAACAGAGTGAACGAGAGTTCGGACGATCGGGCGAATGAGCGATTAATTTCAGCCGAGAGTCTAATTTGAACTTTGCTCGGAAATAATTTCCCTATGCGTGATTCGAAAATAAAATGCCTCGGGATACGACCAGCTTTCGGATTTTTAGCCGGAGAAATCGGATCGTGACATTTTAAAATCACAGTCGATACGGGGTTTTGAGTTCGGTTTGGACATGAGATATTTGGTCGAGCGGAGTAAGAATTAATTAGAGGACGATGTACTGAGTATTCCGTTTGAGAGTACGGATCCAGATAAAATAGTCAGACATAGATCAAGTTCGAGGAATTAGACTCAGGCTCAGATCAAATAACAGCCATCGAGAGTTTGATTAAATGAGCCTTAGATGAGATTTATAAAGCGAGATCGACTATCGAGTTTGCATTAGTTCCGAGAATTAAAAGTTTTAACACGCTCCAAAATTGGTTGTTTCTCGCGATCGATTAACTCTGAATTCGGTGAACTTCCGAGAGAAAGCCTGATAAACAGAGATAGGCACGATCGAAAAATAGAAATTTTTACTGAGCATTCGCGTTAGGGACAAATCTCCCGACATAACACGAAACTGACACCTGGGGTGTCACACCCCTCCCAGAGGTTGGTATGACCTTAGATACTCAGAAACCTGCTGGTACTCGCCCGAGGCGCCCTTGCCGAGCCAATCCATCCGATCCTTCTGCTGATGAACAGAAAAAGAAAAGGAGACGCCTTCGGCAGGTACCCAGTTTGGGTCGGGACGTTGGTACTTCGGTTCCTGATGCTGAAGAAGTGCCTGCGACTGAATTTACTAACGCTGATCCCAATGGGTGTACCCAGTTTGTTGCTGATCCTGATGGGTGTATTGAATCAGTTGCTGATCCCAATGGGGGTGCTGCCTGTGTTGCTAATGTGGATGATGAGGAGGGAGAAGATGAAGTTCCTTTGACTCGGAAAAACAGTCGGCAATTCATTGCTAGCGGTGAAAGTAGCGGAGTTCCCTCTCCAGCTTTGTCTGCTCTCATTGGTCTGCAAGAACTGTCCTTGGCCAATTTTGATCAGACTCTCGAGGATATGGTTCCGGAGGATTTGTTATCGGAGCCAGCAGATGATGGTGTGATGGAGGTTTGCGCTGATGTGCTTGATGCTGGGTTGAGGTCATCCCGTGCCTCGTCGACCTTAGAGCGCGATCTTGAGGATCGGGAGACTGTCTTGGGTCGTCCTGGTCTCATGGAAGTAATTGAAGGCCCATCAGCCTTAGAGGTGGCTACCACGGAGAGCTTGGACCCCAAGGATGGTGTTGACACGTGCCCAGCCCCCCGAGAATGTTGTTGGGGATGACTTGATCCGGGTGGGAATTGCAAGCCACTGCCCAGCCCCCGAGGGTGCTGCCGGGAGTGATCCGGCTCAAGTGGGCAGTGCAAACTATGACCCAGCCCCCGAGGATGTCCGAGCGGGGTCTTTCTCTGGTACTTCCATGGACGTTCATGCGGGGTCGTCTCCACACTCCGGCTGTATGGTGGTAACCCAAACCTTGGACCAGGAGGTCGCTTTAGAGGATAGCGTCCCCACTGACCGAGTGTTGGGTTCTGTTGATGGCACCGAATTGATTCCTGCTGGTTCGTTGCAAGCTGCTTCGGGTGGTGGCCTTATGCCTGGTTACCAATTGATCTCTCCTGATTTGGGGATCCCTTCGTTCTTTTCCAACCTCCAGGTATTGTGATGTATTTTAGCTTGGCTTTTTACATTACACGAACTGTTGTCATTACATTCATCTGCTCTCCTCATCAGGCTTTGGTGGATGGGATGGCTGGCCAGCTGAGGCTACAGGGTGCTTCTATCCCAGAAGTAGCTTCGTCACTTGCATGTTGGAATCCAGTGTCACTTCAACATCGTGTCTCTGAATTGGAGGCAACCAACGCTGGTTAGTGCCCTTTTGCTTCTCTTTGCCTTCACTGTAGACTGCTCTACATTTTGACCATTATTTTGTTTGATTATCTCCTGCTAGGCATGACTCAGCAGATTTCCACTCTTGAAGAAAAACATTCCCGAGATCAGGCTGAATTGGCCCAGCGATGCACTGACTTTGAGGAAAAGTACTCTCCAAGTCAGATTGAGCTGGGTCAGGTCTCCGCTGCTTTAGATGACGGCAATGCACTGAGTTCTTCTCTTCATGCTCAGCTCGACTCTGAAAAGGTGATTTATGAAACTGCGCTTTGCCTTGTTGTGCTGCCATTACTTGCTTGGTGTTTGAGGGAGTTGACTTTTGTTTGCAGGAAGAAAAACGCATCCTTGCTGCTTCTCGAGACAATCTTGAAAGGTTGTATCGTGATTCTAGCAACTCGCTGACTATCTTGGAGAGAAGTCATCGCTTCACCATGGAAGAGTTAGACCACCAACGTTGTAAGCTGCAGGAATCCATGGATGAGGTAACCCGGCTCAAGCAGTTGATATCAGCAAATGATGCTACTATCAAAGAGCTCCGAGTTTCTAAGAAATCCATCGCCCAAGAGTTAGAAACTGCTCAGCTAGCTGCCAAGGTTGCCGATGAAACTTCTGTTACTCTCAGAGCCCAGCGTGATAGAGCCATGGACAAGGCTATTCGGGCGGGGCGAATCTTGATGAGGAGACCCGGCGTGGTTGTTCCCAAAGACATAAGGGCTGATGTGAATGCTGCCCCTGATTCCTTGAGTCGTCCTTCCTCGTCGATTGCTCCTGAGAAAAATATTATGAAATAGAAAAACACTTTGCGTGCTTTGAGCGTGCGGTTAGCATGGTCAGACATTTGTTAGAGGACGTCATTTCAGTATTTGGACGATATTGTTATTTTCATATTGTTTCAGAATTCATCAGATCATAAATTTGTAGTAGTAAAATGATGTGCGGTGGTTTGAAATTTGTTTGCGGGATATAGAAGCCGTCCTTATATGAGTAATTGTGATCTCGTCAAATCGCCTTAAGTCGCCACTGACTTAAGTCGATTGCTTCTGCTAATAGGGCGTAGTGGTCACCCTGAATTGTGTAGGCGCGAGCATGTTGCACCGACTTAAGTTGCTGCCGACTTAAGCCGATTGCTCTTGGCAGGGTATAGTGGTCACCCCGCATTAAGTTAGCGTGAGCCTGTTGCACCAGCTTAAGTCGCTGCCGACTTAAGCCGATTGCTTCGTTAGCAGGGCATAGTGGTCACCCCGAGTCAAGTAAGCATGAGCATGTTGCACCGCCTTAAGTTGTTGCCAACTTAAGCCGACTGCTCCGTTAGCAGGGCATAGTGGTCACCCCGAGTCAAGTAAGCGTGAGCATGTTGCACCGCCTTAAGTCGTTGCCAACTTAAGCCGATTGCTCCGTTAGCAGGGCATAGTGGTCACCCCGAGTTAAGTAACATAAGGAGTAGGTGTTGTGGTTCCTCGACCGTCCCCGGGCAGTTCCACCAGTCGAGGCCGTCGTTGATTCGGTTCTGGTGGCTTGACTCCGAGTGGGGATGCCATGATCCCTGTCGTATTCCTCCCGGCGGCGTATCTCGTTCTCATGCCGTCGTTCGCGCGAAGCGTTGATAGAACTCCGCGCGTCCCGACGACTGTTGATGGCGTGCCACAAGTAGTTCAGCGGGTGAGCGAGAGCTAGAAGATGGTTGGCTGCCTGGGTGAGCAGGCGTCGATAGCCCTCGGCGTCTGGAGTCCGAGGGAGTCCGTCAGCTATCCGAGCTAGCACTCCTCCGACTTCACTCGGCGTGTTCATGGCTCGGGCGAAGTCAGGGTTCAGGTTACGGACGAGTAGTGGATTTTCTCGGCGTTGCCTCGCGTCTTGCTTGGCTTGTTCCTGAGCTCGTCGACGATCACGTCGTCGGGAGTTCCTTCGTTCCCTGAAGACGCGTTCTTCCGGAGTTTCTCCCATCTCCGAGACCTCGTCTCGCGAGACGGGCTGCTCCGGATCCCGTTCTCCGGCTTGGTGATGTCTCCGGATGTTTCGGTGCCGATTTCTTCGTCGACGGGATTCCCGCTGAGGTGGTTCTTCCCCAGGTGCGGTCGGCTCGTCGTCAGAGACGGGAGGTGACTCCGCTCTTCCGATGAAGAGAATGTCGGGGTAGAATGGCGTAGCCGTCGTGGCGATCTTCTTTCGGAAAGCTAAGGGTAATGCTTCCCCGGTATTTTCGGAGTTCGTTGGAGGAGGCTTCCTTCCCGGCGGATCTGCAACGCGGTGTAGGATTCCCTTTTCGTCGGCTATGGATGAGATCGTACCAAAGCAGAACATGGATCCAGGACGGAAGGTGATCCTGCTGTTGATGGTGATGGCCATTGAGCTAGCTTAGATCGTTGACACCACCCCTACCTGGCGCGCCAGCTGTCGGTGTTTTGGGTCCGACCGCACACCTGGGGTTGCCCCTCAAGGTGTTTTTAGGAGTAGGACGGTGTCGACGACTGTAGCAAAATGGTTCGTGCCAATTGCACGAGGGACAGTGGACAATGTTTACAGGTTCGGGCCGCTTATAGATGCGTAACACCCTACGTCCTGATGAGTATGCTGGGTGAATGAGGTTACAAAAGAGCTCTCTGAATTGAGAATGCAGAGAGTTGAAGTGGGTGGCTAGGTAATAGAGTCGATCGATCTGAAGGGGTGCCCCTTAGGCCTTATATATTCGACCGTGGGGCAATACATGTGGATATGATAACAACGTGCGCCTAAAAGATAGTGAACTGCTCGAGTCTATCTCCCTATGATTCTGCCGACCTATCCTCGCGTGGCTCCGTTGCATGAGAGCTCCAGCGCGGGAAAGTCGGATCTCTGTTGCGATCACTCGCTCGACATTGTGGACCGTCCAGGTTTACACCGATCTGGCCTCGTGTCAACCTGCTCTGCTGATTATTCTTCCCCAGGCCCACGAAAGAATGGCCTCACGATTTATTGGGCCCTTGGGCCTTTCGTGAGGTCTTTTACTCTTTTAGTGGACCCGGGGGATATCTGTCCCCCACAAGTCATACTCAAATCATAATCATCATCAATATATGATTGAGCATCAGTATAATGCAAGCAAGTAAAGCATCACCATAGAGTCCAATTATACAAGAACCTGATACTTCTGAATATTAGAGTGTAGGCAATAGAAATAACAGGTCAGAACGGAAGCAACCACCGCTACATTCACTTGCCTTCATCGAAGAAGAAAAATGTACTAGTCATGATCTGGAGTGTAGCCACCTAGGGTTTTCCCCAAGAAAATCTTCAAGAGATGGAGAAGAACATCTCCTTGATCCTCTCTTCCTCTTCAATTCAACGTGCTCCTCCTCTTCTCGATCCTTGCTGCGTGGGGGGGATCTAGAGGGAGGAGGAAGCCATGGAGAGGGTAGGGGGCAGCTGCCAATGGGGAGGAGAGCAAGAAAGGGAGGGGGAGGCTGCAACTAATTGGGGAGAAGGAGAGGGGGGGCGGCTAGGGTTGGGAAGGAGAGGGGGGCTCCCATCCACCGGATCGAGATCAATGGCCCAAACTCGCTCTCCCCTTTGAGCTCCCGACCCAGCGGAAAAATGCCAAAAGATCTACTGTTTTCTGAGGAATGCCTCCTGAAACTCCAAACCCAATGCCACAGAACATGAAAGAAAAGAGAGAAAGAAGTTTAACTTCTTTTCAGAAAATTGGGATATCACAGTTATGATGCAAGATGATGCGATGATATGTTGCAACAAATGTTAACAAAAAACATTTCATAATAGTGAGACTCTGCATCCCCTTAGGAACGAATTTGGAGTCTCTTCACCTTTTACTTAGGTGGCATTTAAGATCTACATCCCCTTAGGAATGACTTCAGAGCTTCTTCACCTTTTACTTAGGTGGTATTTTAGCTCTGCATCCCCGTAGGAACGACTTTGGAGCTAAGCTCTGCATCCCCTTACGAACGACTTTGGAGCTTCTTCACCTTTTACTTAGGTGGTATTTTAGCTATGCATCCTTGTAGGAACGACTTTGGAGCTTTTTCACCTTTACTCTTACACTTGATGGTGCAACCACAGATTTATTACAACATGTCGAAGGTTGTGCTTTCTCAAATTGTCTCTGAGGCAAGAACATGAAAACGAGAGAAATGGAAATTAAAATAGGTGTATATGAAAGTTTCTAACCTAGCGCCTCTGTGGCTTTAGTAAATGTGCATTGATTCTCGAATATTGCTATTATCTGTCCGAGCTTCGGAATCTTCCCTTGCATCATGTTGTTGCTGAATTTGGCGCTGCCCTTCAGGCTGTTGGTTGTGGGACGAAGTTGGAGTCATGACCGGTGGTTGTGGCAAGGCCCATGCAGCTGGAGAGTGGTTTGCCGAGGCTACTAAAACTGTGGGTTGTGAAAATGGCAGTTGATTGCCCACATACTCAAGAATGTACGGGGAATAACACGAAGCAATATGTAGGACTTGCTTCAGCTGATTCTACAGTGCTTCGGCCTCAGCTATCTCTTTTTGCTTCTGTAGTGTAACTTGGCATGTCCTAGTTATGTGCCCCTTATCCTCTCCACAGAACAAGCAGAACAACCTTCTTGGTTGTGAATTGAATCTTCCTCCAAAGCTTCGCCCCCTCTGCCTCTTCGGGTTGGTGGTCTGAAGGAGCTTTGATGCGTCCCAGTTAACTGGGAGTTGTGTTGATGCCCTTGGTTGTGATTGCCTTTGTCTTCACTTGGGCTGGGATTCTGTATCGTCCTGACATGCCTTTGGTGGAGCCTTCCTTCGAAGCCCCTAGTCATCTTAGAATATCTGTAAGCTTCTTCCCTTCTTTGCTAGAAGTCATTGTCGGCTCTAATATACTCATCCATCTTCTGTAGAAGCTTCTCCAGGGTTTGTGGGGCTTCTTGGCAAAATATTGCGCTGTTGGTCCTAGACGAAGTCCCTTGATCATGGCTTCAATAACAATCTCATTTGGCACCATTGGCGCCTGAGCTCTGATACGTAGAAACCTTCAGACGTATTCCTGCAAATACTCCTCGTGATCCTGTGTGCACTGAAATAGGGCTTGAGCAGTCACTGGCTTCGTCTGAAAGCCCTGAAAGCTAGTGACTAGCATATCCTTCAACTTCTGCCATGATATGATTGTTCCTGGCTGAAGAGAAGAATACCAGGTCTGAGCAACACTCCTGACTGCCATGACAAAGGATTTCACCATGGCAGCGGTGTTGCCACCATATGATGATATGGTTGCTTCATAACTCATGAGAAATTGCTTCGGGTCCGAATGCCCATCATACATGGGAAGCTGTGGTGGTTTGTACGAAGGTGGCCATGGAGTAGCCTGCAATTCTGTAGCTAGGGGAAGCATCATCAAAAGCAATGTTATCATGCTGAAAATCGTCATACCATACGCCATCATAGCTTGGGCTTTCTTGACGAAGCTCTCTGCGCTGTGGCTTATGCCCTTGCTCGTTGTCTTGTGTGATGTGACACATCTCTTCGGCTGCTTCATCAATCTTTTTCTGGAGTTCAGCCAGCCTAAGCATTGTAACGCCCCGAATTTTTGCAGTTGAATTTTTTCTTTTCTTCACTCGCCAAATTCGGGCGTTACCTTTTCTTTTTCTTTTTCCCCTTGCTAGACCTTGATCTTTTCCAAAGTTAGCGGGATTCGGTTTGGAATTCCCGTATAAAGAAAAACCCTAAATTGCTTTATGTTGATTGATGCACCATGCCGAACTATGCATTTTTTGATTGCTTGAAAGTGTAAATGCATTCATCTAGGAAGATCGGATTTCGAAAATGAGAGAAACCTTTTCTTTCTTTTTCTTTTTCTTTCTCTCTCTCCTCCCTTTTCTCTCTCCCGTGCCGTGGGCTGCTCCTGGCCGGCCCAGCCGCCCACAGCCGGCCCAGCCGCCCCCCCCCCCCCCCGCGCGCCCCCCTTGGGCCCAAGTGGCCCAGCCGCCCCCTCCTTTCCCCCCAACTCCCTCTCTCTCTCCCCCATTCTCCCTCTCCCCACCCTAGCCGCCGCCCCCTGCCCTAGCCCCGCCCCTGCAGCTCGGCCGCCGCCCCTGCAGCTCGGCCGCCGCCCCCTGCAGCTCGGCCGCCCCTGTAGCTCGGCCGCCCGTCTCCGTCCCCGGTGAGCCCTCCCCCTCTCCTCTCCTCTCCCCTCTCCCCTCCTCTCCCTCCCCAGCCCAGCCGCCCCAGCCCAGCTCGGCTGCCGCCGCCCCTGCGTGCCCCCGGTTCGGCCCCTGCTCGGCCGGCCCAGCCGCCTAGCTCGGCCGCCCCCCCCTGCGCGCCCCTGCTCGGCCGGCCCAGCCGCCCAGCTCGGCCACCCCCGGCCGGTTCAACCGCTCGCCCTCCCCGCCAGCTCGGCCGCCCGCCGCCGGCTTGGCCGCCCCCGCCCCTGCCCTGGCCGGTTCAACCGCCCCCCCTTTTTTATTTTTTTTATTTATTTTATTTTACTTCCTGTTATCATAGTTATTTTATTTTAGGTAGGCTAATCATTGTTGATGTTATTGAAGTAGGAAACTTAATTTAGCATTCCGTTACGCTAGTTATTTCATATGTAATCAATTGTTCATCTCATACAATGTTGATTAACTAAAAATGACTAGGTTTCCATTAGTGCATATAACTAAATTCTTTTGTTAGAACCAATTGTAACTAATCATTAGTGCATAAGATTTAACCCCCTGCGAGACCCTTTCCCGTTTCTTTCTAACCATAACAAATGCGATATCGAATGTCATACTTGATGCATATTCACTTTATTTGTTCCCTTGTATGGTGTACTGTTCTTTCGTATTGAATATGTGGATGTATGTATGTTTGCGCTCGCATAGAGAACGATCCGATCGAAGAGCCCGAGGAATTCGCAGGAGAAGCCCCTGAGCAGCAGTCGGTTGGTGGAGGCAAGTGTCCTTTGACCTATCTCTGTCCTATTCATTCTTTAATTCACCTCCCGCATTACACATTTATACCTAAGGATTGACTAGCTTTTGTTATCCATGTCCTTGTTTACCTATTTGGGTCGGATTATTACTGCTTAGTTTGATGCTATTGCCCAACTCTAATCAATGAACATGATGTGATTATCTATGATACGCTGTTTTCCCTTCTTATTTATGATTATATTTGTGACCTTCAAGGGGACTCAAGCGGTTTCTCGAGTGCCTCTCCGTAAGGACCTGTTCAATGGATGACCGCCCGGGAAAACAGTGCAACCATGAGGGTGGAATGGGACGCCCTTAGCTGAATAATTAGAGGAACCGGGGTGTAGATCACTTAGCCGTCGTGCCGTCAATGGGGCTCGGTGTATGCGGCTCGCTCTGCCAAGGTTGATTTGTCCCTTGGGGAGGAGTGCGGTACATTTAGGAAACCTAACGGGTGGCTACAGCCCCGGGGAATCTTTGTAAAGGCTACGTAGTGAGACCCTGCCTATTCACCTTGGTAGTGTTTAAGGGTTTGATCGGCCCGAGGCAAGAGGGAATCACGGCTTGTGGGTAAAGTGCACAACCTCTGCAGAGTGTTATGAAAACTGATATATCAGCCGTGCTCGCGGTTATGAGCGGCCAAGGGAGCTCCAGAGATTAGTGATACTTGATCAGAGATATTTTGGTACAGGTGGCAATGGGATTGATGATTCTGGTTATGATTATGGTTCTGGTAAGTGGTATTCTTTCCGTTTGGAAAGGATACGTTGGGCTAATAACTTGGGTTAATGTTAAAACCTGGCTTTCTACTAGTAAGTAATAACCTGACCAACTAAAAGCAACTGCTTGACTTATCCCCACATAAAGCTAGTCCACTACAGCCAAACAGGATACTTGCTGAGTATGTTGATGTGTACTCACTCTTGCTCTACACACCAAACCCCCCCCCCCAGGTTGTCAGCATTGCAACCACTGCTCAGGAGAAGATGAAGCTGTGGAAGGAGACTTCCAGGAGTTCCAAGACTACGACGAGTTCTAGGCGTGGGTTAGCGGCAACCCCCAGTCGGCTGCCTGTGAAGGCCGCGGTTATCTATGTTTCTTTTCCGCACTTTGATTTATTGTAAGGACTATATGGACGTCTCAGACGTATGATGTAATCGACTATTATTTCCCCTTTTAACACTATTTGAGCACTGTGTGATGATGTCCATGTTATGTAACTGCTGTGTACGTGAATAACTGATCCTGGCACGTACATGGTTCGCATTCGGTTTGCCTTCTAAAACCGGGTGTGACATAAGTGGTATCAAAGCCGTGCTGACTGTAGGACCGCTAACCTAGAGTAGAATGGTCGTTCTAAGGATTATAGACCTCTGTCACTGCCTTGACTTTGGTACCCCTTCAAAAGTTGGTCATACTGACCAAACCTATGTTCTACTATATATTATACCTTGCTGAAAATTATGTTTTATTCTGATCCTTCATTTAGTTATGATTCATTACTTGCTGGTCATATTAATTCTGTTCTCACCCTTTTGCTTGCGATGTCTTTTATAGATGGCTCGTCTTAGACACACTGCACGAAAGTCCGTCATCCCCTTCTTACCCTCTCGCCTTGCTGAGCGTCCGCTTCGCCGTCCCGTGGCCGGACAGTCCAGCCACTTGGAGAGACTGCACCACCGCCTGCATGAGGAGCAGGAACGTCGACGACAGGAGCAGCAGGGCTCTTCCTTCTCGCTCTAGCAGGAGATAGAGTCTGTGAGGAGCTGCTCCCCTTTGCTTCCCCTGGAGGCGCCCCCTGCACCACCACTGGGCGCCCCAGCTTCTGGAGTAGCTGCTGGAGGAGACCCAGACGACGGAGGTGGCGACGACAGCCCGAGCCACGACACCGACTTCCCTGCTGACCATGAGCCGGAAGGATGGGTTGCTCGACCCATCACTCGCGACGCTGCTCGCGGGTGTCACTTCCACGACGCGCTGGACACCCTGCTACGTCGGGCACTTGACCGGCGTACTTGGTCCATCGAGTATCGTTGTGTGGTCTACCAGCATAGTCGCGGGGTTTACCCGGACTGCTGGGAGGCGACCTGTTTGGTGCGCCGTCCGGAGAACAGTCTCCAGGGCGTGGAGGCTTGCTCAGAGCACTATTCTATCTCTGAGCGGGACTCAGCTGAGGCAGCCATGCAGGATGCTGCACGGCGTGCGCTTTCGCACTACTGCTCGATTCTCGGTGGGGTAGCTGACGGTCTCGACCTGAAGTACTACCCCCGCCGTCCATCTGGCAGCACAGGAGGCGTGATTGTTTCACCTGCTGGTGAGGACAATCCTAGGTTGAGCAGCACAGTCAACCTAGCCGCCGTGCTAAACACGGAGCTGGACCATGCATTAGACGAGCTGAGTAGGGCTCGTGCTGAGATCGTCCTGCTGCGGGCTGAGCGCGCGGAACGTCGTCACTTGGATGATGGTTCCCCCGCTCCCGTTGGGACTCAGCACCCGTACCGCTCACCTCGGCGTGGACACCAGTCTTATGGCAATCCCGACTGCAAGACCAAGATAAATCTAGGACCATAGATTGTTAGAGTTGGATCTTGTGATTAATACAAAATATATACATAGAAGCTTCAGTCTTAGCGTTAATCTCGGTCTTAGTTAGTCTTAGTTAGACAGGGTAGTTTGCTATATCCTGTGCATTTATGTTTGTCATGATGAACTATGTTTGGTTTGGATCTTTGTAATGATTGTCACCAGAGTGTGGGTATCCCCTGCATTTTGGTTTACCTATTATGTTAATGGAGTTAGTTATATAGTTGGGAAACCCTTTATTCTACTTTCCTCTTTATCTGAGAAGCTGTGTGGTCTGTGTTGGAGATCAGTGAAGATGCTCATCTGTTCAGTGCTGTTGGAGAATTCTATACTCTTTTCTTATGCTGCAAGATTTGCCAGATCAGTTCTGATGTGTGGTTGCATTCTGCAGATGTCAGAGAACAGGCGCAGAGGAGGAAGGCGTGCTCAGCTGAAGCGAGCCGCTCCGCAGGATGAGGTGCCTCAGCAGCAGCACCTGCCACCCCTGCCCCCGATGTCGATCGAGCAGATGTTTCTGATGCAGACTCAGGCAGTTCAGGCCATCGGTCAGACTCTGTCCGCCATTCAGCAGCAGCAGCAGCAACAGCAGCAGGCTCCACCCCAGCCTCAGATGCCCAGAGACAAGCGTGCTGAATTCATGAGAGGCCATCCCCCAACGTTCGCTCACTCTTCTGACCCCATGGATGCTGAAGATTGGCTGCGCACTGTGGAGCGGGAGTTGCATACCGCTCAGTGTGACGACAGGGAGAAAGTCTTGTATGGTCCCCGTCTGTTGAGAGGAGCAGCCCAATCATGGTGGGAGTCTTACCTCACCACCCATGCCAACCCCGATGCCATCACCTGGGAAGAGTTCATAGGTAGCTTTCGTCAGTACCATGTGCCTGCAGGTCTGATGACAGTGAAGAAGGAGGAGTTCCTGGCCCTTAAGCAAGGGTCATCATCTGTCAGTGAGTATCGAGACAGGTTTCTGCAGCTGTCTCGCTACGCTCCTGAGGATGTCAACACCGACGCCAAGCGACAGTACCGTTTATTGAGAGGCTTGGTTGACCCTCTTCAGTACCAACTGATGAATCATACCTTCCCGACATTCCAGCACCTGATTGACAGAGCAATCATGACAGAAAGGAAGCGTAAGGAGATGGAGGATCGTAAGCGCAAGATCAGTGGACCCCAGCCTGGAAGCAGCAGCCGCCCTCGTTTCTCAGGCAATCAACCTCAACAGTTCAGGCAGAACCAGCGTCCACCTCAGCAACATCAGCAGCGTCAACAGTATCAGCAGTTCCAAAGGCAGTATCCTCAGCACCAGTACCAGAACCGTCAGAGCAATCAGTCAGGAGGTCAGTTTCAGAGGCAGAATCAGCAGACACCTCATCTTCCTGCCCCAGCAAGCCAGCAGAACAATCAGGCAGCACCAGCTCAGGTTGGAAACAGAGCATGTTTCCACTGCGGAGAGCAAGGCCACTGGGTGATGCAATGTCCGAAGAAGGCAGCCCAGCAGCAGTCAGGCCCCAATGCCCCAGCAAAGCAGAATGTGTCTCAGCCTGGAGCAGGCAACCGCTCTCAACCGCGCTATAATCATGGGAGACTGAACCACTTGGAGGCTGAAGCAGTTCAGGAGACCCCCGGCATGATAGTAGGTATGTTCCCAGTCGACTCCCATATTGCAGAAGTGTTATTTGATACTGGAGCAACACATTCTTTCATTACTGCATCATGGGTAGAAGCACATAATCTTCCAATTACTACCATGTCAACCCCCATTCAAATTGACTCAGCCGGTGGTAGAATTCGAGCTGATAGCATCTGTTTGAATGTATGTGTGGAAATAAGGGGGATAGCGTTTCCCGCTAACCTTATAGTAATGGGTACTCAGGGAATAGATGTCATCCTAGGGATGAATTGGCTAGATAAGTACCAGGCAGTTATCAGTTGTGATAAAAGAACAATCAAGTTGGTGTCCCCACTAGGAGAGGAAGTGGTGACCGAGTTAGTCCCGCCTGAGCCGAAGAAAGGAAGTTGTTATCAGATGGCTGTCGATAGCAGTGAAGCAGACCCAATTGAGAGTATCAAGGTTGTGTCTGAATTCCCAGATGTGTTTCCAAAGGATTTACCGGGTATGCCACCAGAGCGGAAAGTTGAGTTTGCCATAGAGCTTCTTCCTGGAACCGCCCCTATCTTTAAGAGAGCTTACAGAATATCTGGACCAGAGTTGGTTGAGCTTAAGAAGCAGATTGATGAGCTGTCAGAGAAAGGTTACATCCGGCCAAGCACCTCGCCTTGGGCCGCCCCTGTCCTGTTTGTGGAGAAGAAAGATGGCACCAAGAGGATGTGTATCGATTATCGAGCTTTGAATGAAGTCACGATCAAGAACAAGTATCCCTTGCCCAGAATAGAAGATCTGTTCGACCAGTTGAGAGGAGCCAGTGTGTTCTCCAAGATCGATCTGAGGTCAGGTTATCATTAGCTCAGGATCCGACCTTCGGACATTCCGAAGACGGCATTCATTACCAAGTATGGTTTGTATGAGTTCACAGTGATGTCTTTTGGTTTGACCAATGCACCAGCGTTCTTCATGAACTTGATGAACAGTGTATTCATGGATTATCTCGATAAGTTTGTGGTGGTATTCATTGATGACATTCTGATTTATTCTCAAAGTGAAGAAGAGCATGCAGATCATTTGAGGATGGTATTGCAGAGATTGCGAGAGCACCAGTTGTATGCAAAGTTGAGCAAGTGTGAGTTCTGGATCAGTGAAGTCCTGTTCTTGGGTCACATAATCAACAAAGAAGGATTGGTTGTGGATCCGAAGAAAGTGGCAGACATTCTGAACTGGAAAGCGCCAACGGATGCTCGAGGAATCAAGAGCTTCATTGGAATGGCCGGATATTATCGGCGATTCATTGAAGGGTTTTCGAAGATTGCGAAACCAATGACAGCGTTTCTAGGCAACAAGGTTGAGTTCAAGTGGACCCAGAAATGCCAAGAGGCCTTCGAAGCGCTGAAAGGGAAGTTGACAACAGCGCCTGTCTTAGTCTTGCCTGATGTGCACAAGCCCTTCTCTGTGTATTGTGATGCTTGTTACATAGGTTTGGGATGCGTATTGATGCAAGAGGGAAGAGTTGTGGCTTACTCGTCCCGACAGCTGAAGGTTCATGAGAAGAATTACCCAATCCATGATCTAGAGTTGGCAGCAGTGGTTCACGCACTGAAGACATGGAGGCACTATCTGTATGGACAGAAATGCGATGTTTACACAGATCACAAGAGTCTGAAGTACATATTCACTCAGTCAGAATTGAATATGAGGCAACGAAGATGGTTAGAGTTGATCAAAGACTATGAGTTGGAGATCCATTACCATCCAGGCAAAGCGAACGTAGTGGCAGATGCTTTGAGCAGAAAGAGTCAAGTCAATCTGATGGTCGCTCGTCCGATGCCTTATGAGTTGGCCAAGGAGTTCGACAGGTTGAGTCTCGGATTTCTGAATAATTCGCGAGGAGTCACAGTTGAATTGGAACCTACCTTGGAGCGAGAAATCAAAGAAGCGCAGAAGAATGATGAAAAGATCAGTGAGGTCCGGCGACTGATTCTAGATGGCAGAGGCAAAGATTTTCGAGAAGATGCAGAAGGCGTGATATGGTTCAAAGACCGCTTGTGTGTTCCCAATGTCCAGTCCATTCGGGAGTTGATTCTCAAGGAAGCTCATGAGACAGCCTATTCGATTCACCCTGGTAGTGAGAAGATGTATCAGGATCTGAAGAAGAAATTCTGGTGGTACGGAATGAAGAGGGAAATCGCAGAGCACGTGGCTATGTGCGATAGTTGCCGAAGAATTAAGGCAGAGCACCAGAAACCAGCTGGATTGTTGCAACCGTTGCAGATCCCTCAGTGGAAATGGGATGAAATCGGTATGGATTTCATAGTCGGATTGCCTCGCACTCGAGCCGGCTACGATTCCATTTGGGTAGTAGTGGACCGTTTGACCAAGTCAGCCCACTTCATACCAGTCAAGACCAACTACAGCAGTGCAGTACTGGCAGAGTTGTATATGTCTCGGGTCGTTTGTCTTCATGGTGTGCCAAAGAAGATAGTGGCAGACAGAGGAACGCAGTTCACCTCTCATTTCTGGCAGCAGTTGCATGAAGCCTTGGGCACACATCTGAATTTCAGTTCAGCTTATCATCCGCAGACAGATGGCCAGACTGAAAGGACCAATCAAATTCTTGAAGACATGTTGAGAGCCTGTGCGTTGCAAGATCAGTCCGGATGGGATAAGCGATTGCCTTATGCAGAGTTTTCCTATAACAACAGTTACCAGGCCAGTTTGAAGATGTCACCGTTTCAAGCGCTCTATGGAAGGAGTTGTAGAACTCCGTTGCAATGGGATCAGCCTGGAGAAAAGCAGGTGTTTGGGCCAGACATTCTGCTTGAAGCCGAAGAGAACATCAAGATGGTTCGAGAGAATCTGAAGATAGCGCAATCAAGGCAGCGAAGCTATGCAGACACAAGAAGAAGAGAGCTGAGTTTTGAAGTCGGAGACTTTGTCTATCTGAAAGTGTCACCGATCAGAGGAGTCAGAAGATTCGGAGTGAAAGGCAAGCTAGCACCCCGCTACATTGGTCCGTACCAAATCCTCTCAAAGCGTGGAGAAGTGGCTTATCAGCTCAGCCTGCCAGAGAATTTGTCTGCTGTGCATGATGTCTTTCATGTGTCTCAGTTGAAGAAGTGCTTGCGTGTGCCAGAAGAGCAGTTGCCAGTGGAAGGTCTGGAAGTCCAGGAGGACTTGACCTACGTTGAGAAGCCAGCTCAGATCCTTGAGGTTGCAGACAGAGTCACCCGAAGGAAGACCATCAGGATGTGCAAAGTCAGATGGAATCACCACTCTGAGGAAGAAGCAACCTGGGAGTGTGAAGATGATTTGATGGCCAAGTACCCAGAGTTCTTTGCTAGCCAACCCTGAATCTTGAGGGCGAGATTCTTTTAAGGGGGATAGGTTTGTAACGCCCCGAATTTTTGCAGTTGAATTTTTTCTTTTCTTCACTCGCCAAATTCGGGCGTTACCTTTTCTTTTTCTTTTTCCCCTTGCTAGACCTTGATCTTTTCCAAAGTTAGCGGGATTCGGTTTGGAATTCCCGTATAAAGAAAAACCCTAAATTGCTTTATGTTGATTGATGCACCATGCCGAACTATGCATTTTTTGATTGCTTGAAAGTGTAAATGCATTCATCTAGGAAGATCGGATTTCGAAAATGAGAGAAACCTTTTCTTTCTTTTTCTTTTTCTTTCTCTCTCTCCTCCCTTTTCTCTCTCCCGCGCCGTGGGCTGCTCCTGGCCGGCCCAGCCGCCCCCAGCCGGCCCAGCCGCCCCCCCCCCCCCGCGCGCCCCCCTTGGGCCCAAGTGGCCCAGCCGCCCCCTCCTTTTCCCCCCAACTCCCTCTCTCTCCCCCCCATTCTCCCTCTCCCCACCCTAGCCGCCGCCCCCTGCCCTAGCCCCGCCCCTGCAGCTCGGCCGCCGCTCCTGCAGCTCGGCCGCCCGTCTCCGTCCCCGGTGAGCCCTCCCCCTCTCCTCTCCTCTCCCCTCTCCCCTCCTCTCCCTCCCCAGCCCAGCTGCCCCAGCCCAGCTCGGCCGCCGCCGCCCCTGCGCGCCCCCGGTTCGGCCCCTGCTCGGCCGGCCCAGCCGCCTAGCTCGCCCCCCCCCTGCGCGCCCCTGCTCGGCCGGCCCAGCCGCCCAGCTCGGCCGCCCTCGGCCGGTTCAACCGCCCGCCCTCCCCGCCAGCTCGGCCGCCCGCCGCCGGCTTGGCCGCCCCCGCCCCTGCCCTGGCCGGTTCAACCGCCCCCTGGCCGGTTCAACCGCCCCCCCCCACCTTTTTATTTTTTTTATTTATTTTATTTTACTTCCTGTTATCATAGTTATTTTATTTTAGGTAGGCTAATCATTGTTCATGTTATTGAAGTAGGAAACTTAATTTAGCATTCCGTTACGCTAGTTATTTCATATGTAATCAATTGTTCATCTCATACAATGTTGATTAACTAAAAATGACTAGGTTTCCATTAGTGCATATAACTAAATTCTTTTGTTAGAACCAATTGTAACTAATCATTAGTGCATAAGATTTAACCCCCTGCGAGACCCTTTCCCGTTTCTTTCTAACCATAACAAATGCGATATCGAATGTCATACTTGATGCATATTCACTTTATTTGTTCCCTTGTATGGTGTACTGTTCTTTCGTATTGAATATGTGGATGTATGTATGTTTGCGCTCGCATAGAGAACGATCCGGTCGAAGAGCCCGAGGAATTCGCAGGAGAAGCCCCTGAGCAGCAGTCGGTTGGTGGAGGCAAGTGTCCTTTGACCTATCTCTGTCCTATTCATTCTTTAATTCACCTCCCGCATTACACATTTATACCTAAGGATTGACTAGCTTTTGTTATCCATGTCCTTGTTTACCTATTTGGGTCGGATTATTACTGCTTAGTTTGATGCTATTGCCCAACTCTAATCAATGAACATGATGTGATTATCTATGATACGCTGTTTTCCCTTCTTATTTATGATTATATTTGTGACCTTCAAGGGGACTCGAGCGGTTTCTCGAGTGCCTCTCCGTAAGGACCTGTTCAATGGATGACCGCCCGGGAAAACAGTGCAACCATGAGGGTGGAATGGGACGCCCTTAGCTGAATAATTAGAGGAACCGGGGTGTAGATCACTTAGCCATCGTGCCGTCAATGGGGCTCGGTGTATGCGGCTCGCTCTGCCAAGGTTGATTTGTCCCTTGGGGAGGAGTGCGGTACATTTAGGAAACCTAACGGGTGGCTACAGCCCCGGGGAATCTTTGTAAAGGCTACGTAGTGAGACCCTGCCTATTCACCTTGGTAGTGTTTAAGGGTTTGATCGGCCCGAGGCAAGAGGGAATCACGGCTTGTGGGTAAAGTGCACAACCTCTGCAGAGTGTTATGAAAACTGATATATCAGCCGTGCTCGCGGTTATGAGCGGCCAAGGGAGCTCCAGAGATTAGTGATACTTGATCAGAGATATTTTGGTACAGGTGGCAATGAGATTGATGATTCTGGTTATGATTATGGTGCTGGTAAGTGGTATTCTTTCCGTTTGGAAAGGATACGTTGGGCTAATAACTTGGGTTAATGTTAAAACCTGGCTTTCTACTAGTAAGTAATAACCTGACCAACTAAAAGCAACTGCTTGACTTATCCCCACATAAAGCTAGTCCACTACAGCCAAACAGGATACTTGCTGAGTATGTTGATGTGTACTCACTCTTGCTCTACACACCAAACCCCCCCCCAGGTTGTCAGCATTGCAACCACTGCTCAGGAGAAGATGAAGCTGTGGAAGGAGACTTCCAGGAGTTCCAAGACTACGACGAGTTCTAGGCGTGGGTTAGCGGCAACCCCCAGTCGGCTGCCTGTGAAGGCCGCGGTTATCTACATTTCTTTTCCGCACTTTGATTTATTGTAAGGACTATATGGACGTCTCAGACGTATGATGTAATCGACTATTATTTCCCCTTTTAACACTATTTGAGCACTGTGTGATGATGTCCATGTTATGTAACTGCTGTGTACGTGAATAACTGATCCTGGCACGTACATGGTTCGCATTCGGTTTGCCTTCTAAAACCGGGTGTGACAAGCATCTTCTCCCTTCTCCTCTCCACATGTTGGTGGATAGCTTCTAGATCTCTGATTGCTTGGTCCAACTCTACTTCCTATGGTGTTGGGCTAATATCTTTCCTTTTCTGACTTCAGGTCTCCCTTAGAAGGAGCCCCTCTTGATTGGTGTCCAGCAGCACAAGGACAGCCCCTGGCGCTGTTGCCTTCTTCGGCGACATGACGAAGATAGTTGTTCGAGTTCTTCTTGTCGAAGGTGGTCGTTTGAGTTAACTAAAGGTGGGCACCAATGTTGGTCACTTGTTCTCAATTGCTGTGAATCAAGAGCAAGGTAACACACTTGTTATGCATTAAAGACCTTCATCCTTCAAAACATTATTCCCCTTCGGGTATAACAAGTCTTGGACAAAGGTTCTGAAGAACAAGTCTTCATCATTCACAGATATAAAAACATAATTACAAATGTAATATCATGACACACATTTATTCTATAAAGAATGTATTAATAATATCAAAGTTCATATTACATTGATACCTTCGACTTGCTTGAAGGTAATGACGTGAATGAGATTACAATCTAGCGTGAACAGTACGGGGGTACTGTTCATCTATTTATAGGCAATTGTACAACTTCGTACGTTATTACATTCATGCCCTCAACAACTACATACAAGGTTTATGTCGTTGTTTTGGGTCCGACCGCACACCCGGGGTTGCCCCTCAAGGTGTTTTAGGAGTAGGACGGTGTCACCGACTGTAGCTAAATGGTTCGTGCCAGATGCACGAAGAACAATGGACAGTATTTACAGGTTCGGGCCGCTTTGAGATGCGTAACACCCTACGTCCTGGCGAGTTTGCTCTGTATATGAGTTACAAGGTAGCTCTCTAAAGTGAGAACACAGAGAGTTGAGGTGGATGGCTGAGTGGTGGGATCGATCGTTTTGAAGGGGTGCGCCCTAGGCCTTATATATTTGACCGTGAGGCAATACAAGCTGATATGATAACAACGTGCACCTAAAAGATAGTGAACTGTTTGAGCTTATCTTCCTATGACTTGGCCGACTTATCCTCACTTGGTTCCATCGTACGGGGTCCCAGTGCGGGAAAGTCGGGTCTTCTGTTGCGGTTGCTTGTTCAACGCTGTGGGGCCGTCCGGGTTTGCGCCAACCCGGCCTTATGTCGATCTGCTTCGCTGGTCATTCCTCCCTAGGCCCATGAAGGAGTGACCTCACGGGTTATTGGGCTCTTGGGCCTTTCGTGAGGTCTTTTATCCTTCAAATGGACCCGGGGGATATCTGTCCCCCACAAGCCCCTGATCTTTGGGTTGATTTTGAGATAATCGGCCCAAAGATCCTAGGCCCAACTTGCGGGCTTCGTTTATGATAAGAAATGCTTCTCGGGCAGTTTGGTAAAAACGATTTCTTACTGTTTTCTTCTGCTTTGCTTCACTCGAAATCTGGAGTTTTGCCTCATACTTGTGCCTTAGAGGTCGGCATTTCATTTTGTAGGACCCTGAACTTCATTGGGTGCACCGGAGGTGCACCCAATGGGTGTAGCCCCCGAGCTTCGAGTGGATTTTTGAAGATAATCCACTCGAAGGTCTTCATCAGAAATCACTTTTATTTCCCACTTGCACTTTGGTTGGAGGTCAGCCTTGCCTTCAATCTTGCCTTATGTCTTAGAAATTGGTGTTGTCTTCTCTTGAAATGGTGATTCATTGGGTGCACCGGAGGTGCACCCAATGGGTGTAGCCCTCGAGCTTCGAGTGGATTTTTGAAGATAATCCATTCGAAGGTCTTCATTTCGTGTCTTTTTGCTGAGGGTCATCTTTTTTTCTTTCGGGTGCCTTAGGGGTCGGCATTATGTCATCCATATTATGCTTCAGAGGTCAGCATGATGTCATCAATATTATGCTTCAGAGGTCAGCATGTATTTTGTCTTTTGCAGCCGAGTTCGTGATCCGCCCATATCTTGCTAAGTGGTGCAATTTATTTGCTCTGCGACTGATTGGACATTTGATGGACGTTCCCTGGCTAGTCTTCACGTCGCTTCTGTCGGTCAGATTTTGTACTCCACTGGCTACATTTGGCTTTCCTTTGATCCTTACTGATATCTCATTTTTGTCTTGAGGTATTCATTGCATGTCCTGCACGGATGTGACAGTTTTGAAAAATATACTGATAATTCCTGGGCGTCCCCCCAATGGGTGTGGGCAAGGGACGGCTTGGTACGCTGAGTGTTTTAGCCGGTTGCTTCTGAGTAGTAATGTGATGTGATGACAGGCGTAATCATATCATCTGCGCTGTTGACTAGAGTCCCAATGGGTGTTGCGTTGCGTGAAACGGCGTCAGCCGCCTGACATGTCTTTAGACGGGTTGAAGTGTGTATTGAATGCTTCGCAACTGTTCAGTGACCGTGGTTGGAGGTGAGCGGTTGCCTTCTTCTTCTATAAATAGTGCCTTTGCCTCTCTGGTTTTTTCACATCTCTTGCTGTTCTCCGCTGCTTGCTTTCTTCCTCTCCTTGCATTTCCACCTGGGCAAGAACAACAAACGCGAGCGCGAGCCGACTCCTCCATCAGAGGATTTTGGCGACTCGGAATACTCAGAGGAGGAGTTCTCCTCTGAGTCCGAGGGGTCTCCAGCTCCCGTCTCTCCCCCAGCGTCGTCTGATGACTCGGACGACTCTTAGGGGATTGCCGCGGAGATCTGGACTTACATCCGGGCCGTCGAGCGCTCCGGGCTCGAGGGCTTGGATGAGTCGGAGTACTCCTCGGACGAGGAGGACTCGCCAGAGGAGGACGGCGAAGGTGACGACGACGACAACAATGACGACGGAGGCGACGACGGTGACGGCGGCGGCAGGGGCAGCAACGGCGGCGACAGGGGCGGCAACGGCGGTAGCAGGGGCGGCAACGGCAGCAGCAGGGGCAGCGGCGGCGGCGGCAGCAGCAAGGGCAGCAACAAGGCCAGTGGCTAGATGCCACTGGTTTTTAGATATTAGTATAGATTAGAAGTAGTATAGTGAAATAATGTAGTAGTATTAGTAATGTAGAGTAGTATAGTGTAGCGTAGTAGTAGTAGTAGTAGTAGTAGTAGTAGTAGTAGTAGTAGTAGTAGTAGTAGTAGTAGTAGTAGTAGTAGTAGTAGTATTAGTAGTAGTAGTAGTAGTAGTAGTAGTAGTAGTAGTAGTAGTAGTAGTAGTAGTAGTAGTAGTAGTACTAGTAGTAGTAGGGAAGTATCAACTCATAATGAGTTGATTTGTAAGTACTGTTACTTCCCTTAATGAAGAATGACTTTATCTCCTCCTGTACCAATTACTTTGCTTCGTAGTAAGTTGATCTCTTATTTGTGGAGTTGATTCATTCGAAATAGTAACTGAATAACTCGGGCATCATATCGCCGCTTTAGGGGAGATGGCCGAGCTATTATTGTCGATATTTACGCATTTGAAATAGAGTCCGAGTGATGATGAAACCATGTCAACGTCGGAATAACTGTTGACCACGTCGGCGCTCTTAGATGCGACAGTCGAGTGACCTATGACAACGCCAGCGTTTTTTAGAGATAACCGCCGAGCGGCTGAGGACATCGTCGGTGCTTTAGAGATAGCTGCCGAGCGACTGAAGACATCGTCGGTGCTTTAGAGGTAACCGCCGAGCGACTGAAGATATCGTCGGCACTTTAGAGATAAATGCCGAGTGACTGGTGATAACGTTGGCGTCTTAGAAATAACAGCCGAGTTAAAATGGGCCGTGTCGGCCACTTTGAGGATAATAGCCGAGTGATGATGTGGCACACCGGGGTTTTAGAAGTAGCCGCCGGATGCCGACGTGGCACACCGGTGTTTTAGAAGTAACTGTCGGGTGCTGACTGGGCGCTTTTGGAGACGGTATCTGACTCGGGAATATCCCGCATATACTGCGCTTTCAGCTGCCTCTGCTTTCCGTGCCCTAGTTCTTGCTTTCCTACCTCTAGATCCTCTCTGCAATTCGATTCTCACCCTGTTCGCCAGTAGAGTTGAGATGGCGCCCAAGAGAAAGGCCTCGAGTTCATCCGCTGCGGTGATTCCCCCCATCGACCCCAACAGCCAGTTGCCTTTCGCAGGTAACCATATGTCTGTTGTCTCCGAGCCTGACCTCCTCCACCTCGTGTCCATCGGGGTTCTTCCCCCGAGGGAGCTCTGTTCTTGGCGGATTTGCCACGGGGTCACTGTTCCGACAGAGGATACCCATGAATCCGTGATTTACGTTCCTTTTCTTCTCCGCGGTCTCGCTCTTCCTATTTCCCCCTTTTTCCGTGGCCTCCTTGATTTCTATCGTCTTAACTTGACCCATCTGAATCCCAATTCTATTCTGCAAATTTCCATTTACGTTCATTTGTGCGAAGCTTTTCTTGGCGTTCTGCCACATTTTGGACTGTGGAAGTATCTGTATCACTGTCGCCCTGGAATGGCCGGGGGGCAGCATCAGTTTAGAGATGCGCCGTGGAAGGAAGCCTGATTATCTTTAAATCCCTCTCAAGGACAGTATTAAGGGATGGCGTTTGGAGTGGTTTATCGTTGAGAACCACGGAAATTCTCTCCCCCCACGGTCGGGGAGACAGCCGGATGTTCGTACCCCGAGTTGGACCGAGTCCCCCTCAGATCAGGAGGTGGCTGAGGCTGGGGCTTTGCTAGCTGAAGTTGGACTGCTGAAGGAGAGGGGTCTGACTGCAGAGGCTGTGGTTGCTGATTTTGTTTTCAAGAACATTCAGCCATTGAAGGACAGGGCTTACCTGGCTTATCTGTACAGAGGCCTAGCTGACTCGACTCGGGTTACTGACAGAAGGATTCCCTCTGTAGACTTGGTGAACCGAGTTGAGATGATTCTTAGAGGCAAGGTATCAAATGTTGGTGCCCAGTGGCATACTCAGCCTGGAACCTGCCTCCTTCCAAGGCCTTCACTCTTTTTGTGTCGAATCCACCTGTCGCTGATGGCAGTTTGGGCCTTAGAGTGCGACCCTCTGCTGAAGAAGTTAGCGCCTTAGTTGCTTCGATTGGAGAAATTCCCGATGATGAACGGCAAGTCCACTTTGAGGTGCCTTTGGATCCTAATGATGCAGAAATAAGTGCTATGCTTGATATGCTGGCCGAAGATTCTTCTGATGCTGCTCCTGTTGGGACATTGGCGGTGGCGCCTCTCCCAGAAGCTGGTACAACCTTGGATGTTCAGAGACCTATTAGTGTTCGCCCGAGACGTCCTTGCCGAGCCAATCAACTTGATCCTTCTGCTGATGAGCAGAAAAAAAAAGAGACGTCTTCGGCAAGTATCTAGTTTGGATCGGGGCGCTGGTCCCTCGGTTCCTGCTGCTGAGGAAGTTCCCGTGCCTGAATTTACTGACGCTGACCCCAATGGGTGTGATCCATCTGTCGCTGACCCCAATGGGTGTGTTGCTGATGAAAATGACAGGGAGGAAGGAAATGAGGTCCCTTTGACTCGGAAGAACGGTCGGCAGTATATTGCCAGTGGGGAAAGTAGTGGAGTTCCTTCTCCTGCTCTGTCAGCCCTCGTCGGTCTACAGGAGTTATCTCTGGCGAACTTTGATCAGACTCTAGAAGATATGGTTTCAGAGGACTTATTATTAGAGCCAGCAGATGGTGACACGATGGATGTTTGTGCTGATGTGTTCGACGCCGGGTTGGGGTCATCCCGGGCAGCGTCCCGCGCCTCGTCGACCTTAGAGCGCGGTCTTGAGGGCCAGGAAACTGACTTTGATCGTCTTGCTCTCATGGAAGTAACTGAGGGGCCTTCAGCCTTAGAGGCGGCTGCCGCAGAAAGCTTGACCCTCAGGGATGGTGTTAACGCTCACCCAGCCCCCGAGGGTGTTGCCGGGGATGGTTCGGCTCGGGTGGGTGGCGTAAGTCACGACCCAGCCCCCGAGGGTGTTACCGGAGACGATCTGTGACACCCTAGTGTCACCTAGGGTTTCTCTCAAATGCCAAACCAAGAACCATTATTTTATGTGAACCAAAAGAAAGCATGAACATCAAATAACTTAAGTACTAAAAGATTCACCAAGTATATACTTAAAAGTATCATGATCCAAACAATTGAGTCTTTTAAAAAGATAAGAATGTACAACCCTAATGAAAACCCTAAGTGAGCCCCATGAGCTAAATTCAAGAAAGTAAGAAAAAGGGGATGAAAAGTTTAAAATTTTGACTTGAGCCAATTATAAAAATTGAAGTACATTTAATGAGCAACAAGAAAGGTTGAGAAAGCTTAGCCAAAATAACTCAAGAAAAAAACCCCAAATCAAGCTTCTCATGTGGGGACTTAATGGGAATTCTGAATTTCAGAATTCTGAAATTCAGACCTTGAGCCAAAGATCAGGGATGTTCACCTTGATCCCCAGCTCGAATCCTAATGGCCCCATTGACAAAATTGTGTCTAACTAACCCCTCTGTCGTGTGCCAGAAGATGGCATTGGGACGCGAGCCCTAGACACGACAAAACCTTGGATTTGCCTCGGGTTGGAGCAGGGAGACAGACCGGATTTCCTGGATCCATATCTCTGCAACCAGTAGGCAAAATCCTTTGACCCCCACACAAGAATGGTAGCTTGTAGGGAGGAGAAGAGGTTTTGTGCACTGACCAAGGTGAGAGCAGGCTCGGATGAGCGACCACACGCGCCAGAACTTGGGCAGAACGCACGGGCACACGTGTTCGACCCTGGTCGGCACGCCAGAGCTCGCCCAACCCGCGCGCGCGCTCGCCCCGGCGTCCGATCAAGTCCGCCGCGCGCCCACGCCCTCGGTCGTGCCCGCCCGCGCCTATAAAGCCTCCCCAGGCGCACCTCACTTCGCCCCGCACTCACCCTCACCGGCCAGCCACTTTCCCTTAGCTCCGGCGAGCTCAATTCCGCCCGCCATTGCCGCCAGAGCCTCGGCCATCGTGGCCAGCCCACCCCAGCCATCCTCTGGGCAAGCCAGTGCTTCGGCTAGCTCCGCCAGTAGCCCGTGAAGCTTGCCAAGCCCTCGGACCCGGCCGGACTTCACCGGAGGCCCGAGATCGACCTCACCGGACTTCGGTCTTCCGCCGCCGCGCGTGGACCGAGCTATCCAGTGAGTCTCCGACCGATTCCTTGCACCCATATCTTCTCTGGCATCCCGTGAACCTCTCTGACCCATCCAATTGCTCTATCTCGCCGTGACCAGGCCAGACTCCTCGCCGCCGACGAGCATCCCCGCCTGCGCGCGTGGACCGACCAACTCCGGCCATCCCCGACGGCGACCCGCACCTCGTTGTGATCCCTGAGACCTCCCCTACGTCCTCGACCACTTCACCGGAGCAATCTCGCCGCCGGTAAGCCCCTCCGCCCTTTCTTCCGCCGCGGTTACTGTTTGAGGTAGAAGAAGGACCTCGGGTTAGGATCCATAGAACCCGAGGGGTTTTCAGTAACGTCAGCGACTCATGTGAATAGTAGCTTAAGGACTGATTCACGAGGAAAACTTCAAAACCCGCCAGGGACCCCAGTGCAAAGTGGATTTCCATTAAATCATTTCTGTTAATCTTTTTTAAAATGACCAGAGAACTTAGAAAATCCATAACTTGATGAATTTTTCATAAAAAGTTGTCAAACCAATTTTGCTAGCTTCTGAATATTATGAACTATCATTTAAAAATGATAAACCCTATGCTTTCTGTTCAAAATTTTAGAGTTTAAAATTAAAAACAGAAACCCACCAAACCTTGTTTAATTAAGAAAAATTAGTTTTTCTCCTGTGCTGAACTTAAGAAAATTTGTAGATGTTTAAACCTCATTTAGACACTGTTTAAAAATGGTAGGGACCCCAGCATTAGAAATTATGATGTAGTTATTCATTTAAAGCTAATTTGTCCAAAACTTAGGAAAAATCAGAAAGGCATTAGAAATTAATGAACAATGATTAAGATTATTTTTCCTAGTTTACTTATGTAACAGAGAACCTAGGAAAAATAAAGAGACCATTAATTTGGACCAATCTTAGATTAAGATGATTTATTTAGCCTTATATAGACTGAAAATCAATTATTAGAAGGGCAAAACTATAACCAAAATGATTAATAAAAATCCAGTGGACTTACAACCACCAGAGCCCCACTACAAAAATAAAGAACACCTCAGTTCAACTTTTTAAGTAAGGAGAATAAATATAAAATGATAATGAGGCATTCTCCAAATAAATCATAAAAAACCCCTAATAATATGATAATGGGCAACCAAAAATTAGCTAAGTCCATGATGAGATAAACCATCAGAGAAAAATGCCAACCCATGAAGAAGAAGCAAATTCTTATCTATTGCTACTGTTTTATGAGAAAGGCCACTAAATTCAAATAATGCATACCACCCCTCTCCTTAAGCAAAAAGATGTCAAACTTCAGAATGATTGCTCTTGCACAAAACAATAACTAAGAAAAATAAGAACTCTGTTGTTTGATATTTTTCAATTATAGTGGTAGTAGAAAGCACCTATTTGGCTAGAAACTTGAGAAAACCATAGTAAAATAACTAAAAGGTATTAATGGCTAGAAAATTTTACCAAGTCATGTTATAACACCTAAAAGCCAGCAAAATTAAGTTTTAGAGAATTACCCACTGTTAAATAGTAGTTGTAGTTCAAAACACCCCTTCTGCCCTAGAATTTAATAATTTTGTCTAGAGGAAACTATTCACTTTCTGATTCCCAAGTTTTAAGACAGAGAAACATACACCAGTACCAAGCCACTGTAATTTTTGCAGAATTTTTAGAATTATATAAAAGCAACTTGTAGTTCAAACCCACTCCAAAACATTAAAAAGAATAAAAGAAAAAGGAAAAGAAGAAATAAAACTCACCCCAACAAGCCTATCTTGAATACTTATTAACTCTCACTAAGACTTAAAAAGAATTCGGTGGAACCCCCAGAAAACAAAACCTACCCCTTGCCTTAGCTAAGTTTAACTTAAATTACCAAGTATACCACCCAAGGGTCTTACACAAGTAAAGTAACCTTGTTTAACTCAAGAAGATCATACACCTTAAAGTTGTAATTTCTAGAAGCACATATCATATCATGCATATATCTTACGCATTGCATTCATTAGATTGTAATCTTGCTGACGGAGAGTACGTGCTCATCCCCGAGCAAGGACCTGTCCAAGAGGAGGACCAAGAGCAGGCTTCAGAGGCTGCTATTGAGGATCTCCCTGCAGCCCCAGCAATAGAAGGCAAGCCCCGGTTTTATGCATAACCGTTTATATATGCTACTTTACTACACTTAATGTTTGTAGGTTTGTAATGTGCACTTAAGTGTAGGAGTTGCTTGAAACCTCTAGTTGCATGAACTTAGGATCCCCTTTTTGAGATGAATACTAGTATGCTAGGTCGAGTAGCTGCTTGCTAATCAGGATCTCGGTAGAAGTCGAGTGATTTTTCTAGCACTCGCGCGAGGTCAGGAATTGATTGTATTCATCTTGATAACGGGGTATATGTTGGTTAGGGACTTGGATCCAGGGAGGATGTCTTGTCCATGAGACGGGAAAAAGAATTAAGAATTAATGTGTGGATACCTGAGTCAAGCTTTTGAACGTACTAAGCACATGCCGGGAAATATGGTAACCGGTAAACCTAGTACCTGAGTGAAGCCGGGCGCGGACTTTATCCCTCATGCGACCTGAGACTGGGTCTCCCATGCTAGCTATGGTGGGTACAAGTGCGGTCACTGCACGGCGGCAGCCGGGGTCAGTGGAGCATTGTATACCAAGGCGGTGAGGCCTGGACGCGAACGGGGAATCGATGGGGACGGTTGTCATGTGCAGGGTCGGAGTACCCTGACATGCCGTGTGTTTAGGTTTACCTTGCAAGGATAAAACTCGATTCAAATCGTCTGCTTCTCGCAGCTAATGAGACTACTTGATTCCTTGTACTGCATCGAGTAAAAAGTGAAATGTGGTTACATAAGATAACTTGTTGATTGAATTAAATTGATTGTTACCATGTATGCTTAGAAGGAGCAATCTAGCTAAGTTAATGATGATAGAAACTGGAAAGCTAAAACTTTGCTTTTAGAAACAGCTAGTGCTTTTGGCAAACCAAACCCCTCAGCCAAACAGCTGCATAGTCTAGAGGTAGAGGAGTAGATTCCTCACACCGGGTAAGTCTAGCTGAGTATTAGTATACTCAGCCTTGCTTGTGGCAAAATTTTTGCAGGTACTATTCAGGAAATGGTTGATGGTGTGACTTGGCCTACCACCCTGCCACCGGGTTGGACGGTCGAGTGGGATGTTGCTCCGGCAGGAGAGGAGCACGAGGAGTAGTGGGCTAGGCCTTGCCCAAGTCCTCGATACCGACGACATCGATTATCCGCTGCACTTTATTTTGTGAACTTTTATTTGCTACTCAAAAAACTCCGATTATGTAATAACTCAGTACTTAATTTGTGAATTCCTGTTTTATTGTATTGCTTCTGTGACTCACCTTCGTGTGAGACTGTGGAATTTGATCCTGGTTAAGTGGCTCCATCAGACTAGATCTGAGGGACTGACGTGTTATTCCGATTTAAGTGTGTTACGGCCCCTGAGGCGTGACTTAGGCACTTAAGCTGGAATAATTCGGGTGGTTCCGCCACAGCTGGTATCGGAGCAAATTCCACCACAGAGAAGGACAATAAACCATGAATACCAATTTTCAAAATCTAAAACTTGCCTAGAAACTGTTATGGATCGTCAGGACTAGACCGCTAGACCTAGGACGAAAGGCCTTAGGCATAGAGGGAAAATGGGTGGCTAATTACTTAGGCCCGTGGGCCAGTACTTATATTTTCAAGGATGCCCTGAAAAGCACCCTATTTTCTTTCGAGAGGCAACGTTTTCTTTTTCCAGCATGCATGCATTATAAAACCTCAAAGAGGAATTAAAATTTGAGCTAACCCACTTTCTTTAAAACCATCCGGGCTCTCTTTTTCTTTTTCCTTCCACCATAATCTTTACCTTGGATTCCCCTCCGCAGATGAATTCACCCACCCCCACCAGTGGAGGAGACTCTTGTTTCAGTTCTGACTTCCTTTCTCGCGATGGTTTTTCTTCCATCTTGTGGGAAGTGCTTAACTCCGTCGGCTACCCTACGCCCCCTTTGTACACGGTGTAGTTGTATGAGGAGCATCGGGTACCTCATTGTCGGGTCTGGCTGACTTTGGAGGCACATCCCCTTCAGCTGGGTTGGCGTTCTCTTGATTCTGAGACAATTGGACTCAGGACAGACGACACCGTTGAAGCAGCAGCCATGAAGGCCCTGACAACTTTCTGTGGCTATCATCCCCTGGAGATGGTGATGCACCCCTTGGGACTCTTCCCTGCTGAGAGGAAGGATGATCCCATGTGGTGTAACCGCGTGAGCCATGTGAAGGATGTGTGGGCAATGTATCCTGACTTGGTTGGGAGGGTCACTGTTCAGTGCATGAGTGCGCTGTACCGCCTTCAGGCCCTTCAGAGCGATGCTATGGCACTCCTTGCCAACACCGCTCAGACTGCAAAGCTCACTCTCGACAGCCGGGAAGATTTTGTGGTCGACCTATCCACCGAGTTGGTAGAGAAGGATCTGCAGGTGGAGAGGCTGAGCCAGCGCATCACCACCTTGGAGCAGCAGGTGGAGATCCGAGACAACACTATTGATGTCTTGGAGAACTAGCTTCATGATGTGCAGAGAGAACTCGAAGAAGCGAATGACCACCTGGACATGCACCACTTGGAGATGGAGGCCAATGAAGCAGGAAGCGAGGGAGAAGAGGATCCCGAGGAGCTAGGACCAGCCCCTGGTGCCAATGGGACTACCTCTGCGATGCCCCCTTCACCCGCATCCAGTGTCGCTTCCACCGCTCAGGGTTAAGCAGCCGCTTCGGCACTTTTCGGCGGGAAGAAACCTATGCGAGCTTAGTAATATCACATTTTGGACTAGGCTTATGGGTACTTTCCCCTGATTGATGTAACCCTGTGAACTTTTGAAATCTGTGGGATGTTTGTCACCATGTTATCTTCATTTCGAACCTAATATTATGATTATGGCATTTTTCCTTCCATATGAGATGATATCTTGTCGTTCGAAACTGTGAGTTGGGATAACAATGGCGGCAATCTCTGTTTTCAGATGGCAGCTAGGCAGCGTCACGGGCATAACGAGCAGGTTCCCCCGCCACCTCCTCCAGCTCCCACAGTGCAGGAGCTGATGGCCCAGCAGAATGAGATTCTGCGACAGCTCTTGCAGCGCCAGCCCCACCCTCAGCAGCATGGTGGAGGCCAGCCTCAGCGACCTCCGGCAATGGCCACTTACCAGGAGTTTCTGAGCACGCAGCCGCCCCTGTTCACCAAGGCAGAGGATCCGTTGGACGCCGACGTATGGATTCGCGTCGTCGAGTCCAAGTTTCCCCTCCTCACAGGAGACTGCCCTGATGCTACCAAGACCCGCTTAGCCGCGCAGCAGCTTCGCGGATCTGCTCGGACTTGGTGGGATCATTTCCGTGCTATGCTCCCCGCTGATCATGAGGTATCTTGGGAGGAATTCAAGACTGCCTTCAGAGGACACCACATCCCAGCTGGCATTCTTGATCGGAAGTTGAATGAATTTCTGGCCCTTAATCAAGGAACCCGCACGGTACTGCAGTATGCGCAAGCCTTCAATGACCTGTGCTAGTATGCAGGGTACCATGTCGATTCTGATGAGAAGAAGAGGGATCGCTTCCGCAGGGGTCTCAATACCAAGCTGCGGGAACGACTCAACACTGTCCGGGCTGATAGCTTCAATGAGTTGGTCAACATGGCCATCTCCCAGGAGGATTGCATTGTTGCTCACCGGGCAGAGAAGAAGAGAAAGGCACCAATGGCAGCACCATCCGCTCAGGCTCAGAGGTTCTGGATTGTCTCTCACAATCAGAGCAGGGGTTTTCAGTAGCAGGTAGGCAGATGGGTGATCAGGCCACCTCAGCAGCAGCAGCCTGCACCCAACCGCTACCCAGCTCCCGCCCCAAGGAACAACCAGCCTCAGCAGCAGCAGTTCCGCCAGGGCAATGGGAACAAGTGTTTCACTTGTGGCAATGTGGGCCACTATGCCAAGAATTGTCCCAGGAACCAGCAGAGGCAGATGCGAGCACCAAATCAAGACAAGGGAAGAAAGCAGAAGGTGCAAGTCAGGCAAGGGAAGCTCAACTTCACCACTCTGGAGGAAATACCTGAAGGAGCTCCTATCATGACTGGTATCTTTTCAGTTTATAATCAACCTGCTTTAATTCTGTTTGATTCTGGTGCATCTCATAGTTTCATTAGCCAAAAGTTCAGTGCTAAATGTAAACTGCCATTCTCTCACTCAAAAGGGTCATTCAGGATAGTCACACCTGGGGGTAAAATTGCAACTAATCAATTAAACCAAAGTGTGCCTATTCAACTGGGAAGCCACATTATCAAAACCACTCTTCTTGTGTTGGGATTGGAAAATGTGGACATTATTCTAGGAGCAAATTGGATGACCTTGCACCAAGTTGTGCTTGATATAGCCAGTCGTACCGTGGAAGTTAATTCTCCGTTCTGTGGGAACTTCACTTTAATTCTGCCCAGTCAAGGTTTTACTCAGTCATGTGCTTTCTCTATGACGGAGTTACCTTTGAAGAAAATCCCAGTGGTCTGTGAGTATGCAGATGTCTTCCCTGATGAGTTGCCAGGAATGCCACCGGACCAGGATATTGAATTCGCCATCGAGTTGCAACCAGGAACGGCCCCAATTTCCAAAAGGCCCTACCGGATGCCACCCGCTGAGTTGGCAGAGTTGAAGAAGCAATTGCAAGAATTGTTGGATAAAGGATTTATTCGCCCAAGCACTTCGCCTTGGGGATGTCCAGCACTATTTGTAAAGAAGAAGGATGAAAGCTTGAGGCTGTGTATAGATTACCGCCCTCTTAATGCGGTGACAATCAAGAACAAGTATTCTTTGCCTCGTATTGATGTTCTCTTTGACCAGTTGGTCGGGGCCAAGGTATTTTCCAAGATAGACCTTCGCTCTGGCTACCATCAGATCAAGATACGAGCAAGTGATATTCCGAAGACGGCATTCTCAACCAGATATGGGCTATATGAATTCTTGGTGATGTCATTCGGGCTGACAAATGCACCAGCATATTTCATGTACCTAATGAATTCTGTTTTCATGCCTGAATTGGACAAGTTCGTGGTAGTTTTCATCGATGATATTCTGGTGTACTCAAAGAACGAAGAAGAACATGCCGGGCATTTGCATGTAGTGCTTCAACGTCTGCGAGAGCACCACCTTTATGCCAAGTTATCCAAGTGTGATTTTTGGCTAAAGGAAATCAAATTCTTGGGTCACACTATCTCTCAGGCCAAAATAGCTGTTGATCCTGATAAAGTGCAAGAGGTGATGAACTGGAGGCCGCCAACAACTGTTCGTCAGATTCGGAGTTTTCTGGGATTAGCAGGTTATTACCGAAGATTTATTCCGGACTTCTCTCGAATTGCGAAGCCTATTACTGAGTTGCTGAAGAAAGAAGTCAAATTTGTTTGGAGTCAGAAGTGCGAAGATGCCTTCCATGCATTAAGGCAGCATCTGACCACAGCACCAGTGTTGGCACAGCCTGACAACAGCAAGCCTTTCGATGTATATTGCGATGCCTCTGGCACAGGGCTAGGTTGTGTCTTGATGCAAGACAACCGAGTCATTGCTTATGCCTCAAGAGCACTCAGGCCTCATGAGCAGAACTATCCCACTCATGACCATGAGCTAGCAGCAGTGGTTCATGCATTGAAGATGTGGAGGCACTACCTAATGGGGACCCACTACAACATCTTCACTGATCATAAGAGCCTTAAGTACAATTTTACTCAGGCTGATCTCAACATGAGGCAGAGAAGATGGCTAGAGCTGATCAAGGATTATGACCTGGAGGTACATTACCACCCAGGAAAAGCTAATGTGGTAGCAGATGCCTTGAGCCGGAAGATGCAGTGCAATTGTATTCTGATGGATTCTCGCATTAACACCTTGTGTGATGAGTTGAGCAAGATGCAAATTGAAGTAATTCCTTCTGGTTCTTTGTCTCACATTTCTGTTGAGCCAGCTTTGCAAGACCAGATCATCATGGCCCAGCTCAGTGACAAGGGAGTGCAGATTATCAAGGAGAATCTCCATCAGAAGGTCAAGAAGTATAATTGTTTCCGCCAGGATGATAAGGGTGTGTTGTGGTTTAAAAATAGATTGGTGATTCCTAAGGACCAGGATCTCAAGAGGAAAATTTTGGACGAAGCTCATCTCTCCAAATTCTCTATGCATCCGGGAAGCACCAAGATGTACCATGATCTGAAGCCTTTGTACTGGTGGACCAGAATGAAGAGGGAGATAGCCTAGTATGTATCAGAATGTGACACCTGTCAGAGGGTAAAGGCAAGCCACTTGAAGTCAGCTGGAGCTTTGCAACCCCTGTCCATACCTTCATGGAAGTGGGATGACATCAGCATGGATTTCATTGTGGGTCTGCCCAACACCTCTCGTCATCATGATTCGATTTGGGTTATTGTGGACCGATTGACGAAAGTGGCACATTTTCTTCCTGTGCACACCACTGATAAGGCTCAGAAATATGCAGAATTGTATATTGACCGGATCGTGTGTTTGCATGGATTACCTCGGACCATTGTTTCTGACCGAGGAGCCCAATTTGTTGCCAGATTTTGGGAACAATTGCAAGAGTCTCTGGGAACTAAGCTAATCAGAAGTTCAGCTTACCACCCACAGACTGATGGTCAGACGGAAAGGGTAAACCAAATTCTGGAGGATATGCTGAGAGCTTGTGCGATCGATTGTGGCAAGAACTGGGATAAGCACCTCTCCTTAGCAGAGTTTGCTTATAACAATAGTTATCAATCCAGCATAAAGATGGCACCTTTTGAAGCTCTCTATGGAAGAAGGTGCAGGACACCACTCAATTGGTCTCCACCTGGTGAGAGAGAAGTTTTTAGACCTGACTTAGTGACTGAAGCCGAAAGGAAGGTCAAAATAATCAGGAAGAATCTAGAAGCTGCTCAGGCCAGGCAGAAGAGTTACCATGATAAGAGAAAGAAACCTCTCCAGTTCGAGGTGGGAAGTTTTGTATACCTCAAGGTATCACCCACCAAGGGAATGCAGAGGTTTGGGATCAAAGGCAAGCTAGCCCCTCGCTACATCGGACCTTATGAGATCATAGAAGCATGTGGACCCGTGGCATACAAGCTGAAGTTACCTTCAAAGATGTCTGCCATTCACGATGTATTCCATGTATCTCAACTGAAGAAGTGTGTTCGATTGTCGACTGAGATCTTAGCAGAGCCAGAATTGGAGATAGAGTCAGATCTATCGTACCAAGAGTACCCCTCCAAGATTCTGGATTGCAAGAAGAAATCAACTCGGGCTAAATCGATCAAGATGTACAAGGTCCAGTGGAGTAATCACTCAGAGGAGGAAGCTACTTGGGAAACCGAGGAATTCCTGAGATCCAACTTCCCCGATTGCCTACCTAAGGAAGCTGGTACATAATCACACCCAACCCCTCCTCCTGCCCTTCGAATCTAATTTTCAAAAATATAATCTTAATTCAGAATGAAGTAACTATGAAGTAAGACTTAAAAAGGGCTTCCTTCTGAAGTTGCAAAGAGAATGACATTCAAAGAACAGTTTTACCCTGATAATAACAACACTCACCCATTTTCTATAAGTCTCACCCTTCGCTTCACCCCGGGAGGACTCTGGCCCGAATCTCGGGACGAGATTCTTTAAGGGCGGAAGGCTGTGACACCCCAGTGTCACCTAGGGTTTCTCTCAAATGCCAAACCAAGAACCATTATTTTATGTGAACCAAAAGAAAGCATGAACATCAAATAACTTAAGTACTAAAAGATTCACCAAGTATATACTTAGAAGTATCATGATCCAAACAATTGAGTCTTTTAAAAAGATAAGAATGTACAACCCTAATGAAAACCCTAAGTGAGCCCCATGAGCTAAATTCAAGAAAGTAAGAAAAAGGGGATGAAAAGTTTAAAATTTTGACTTGAGCCAATTATAAAAATTGAAGTATATTTAATGAGCAACAAGAAAGGTTGAGAAAGCTTAGCCAAAATAACTCAAGAAAAAAAACCCCAAATCAAGCTTCTCATGTGGGGACTTAATGGGAATTCTGAATTTCAGAATTCTGAAATTCAGACCTTGAGCCAAAGATCAGGGATGTTCACCTTGATCCCCAACTCGAATCCTAATGGCCCCATTGACAAAATTGTGTCTAACTAACCCCTCTATCGTGTGCCAGAAGATGGCATTGGGACGCGAGCTCTAGATACAACAAAACCTTGGATTTGCCTCGGGTTTGAGCAGGGAGACAGACCGGATTTCCTGGCTCCATATCTCTGCAACCAGTAGGCAAAATCCTTTGACCCCCACACAAGAATGGTAGCTTGTAGGGAGGAGAAGAGGTTTTGTGCACTGACCAAGGCGAGAGCAGGCTCGGATGAGCGACCACACGTGCCAGAACTTGGGCAGAACGCACGGGCACACGTGTTTGACCCTGGTCGGCACGCCAGAGCTCGCCCAACCCGCACGCGCGCTTGCCCCAGCGTCCGGTCAAGTCCGCCGCGCGCCCACGCCCTTGGCCGTGCCCGCCCGTGCCTATAAAGCCTCCCCAGGCGCACCTCACTTCGCCCCGCACTCACCCTCACCGGCCAGCCACTTTCCCTTAGCTCCGGCGAGCTCAATTCCGCCCGCCATTGCCGCCAGAGCCTCGGCCATCGTGGCCAGCCCACCCCAGCCATCCTCTAGGCAAGCCAGTGCTTCGGCTAGCTCTGCCAGTAGCCCGTGAAGCTTGCCAAGCCCTCGGACCCGGCCGGACTTCACCGGAGGCCCGAGATCGACCTCACCGGACTTCGGTCTTCCGCCGCCGCGCGTGGACCGAGCTATCCAGTGAGTCTCTGACCGATTCCTTGCACCCATATCTTCTCTGGCATCCCGTGAACCTCTCTGACCCATCCAATTGCTCTATCTCGCCGTGACCAGGCCGGACTCCTCACCGCCGATGAGCATCCCCGCCTGCGCGCGTGGACCGACCAACTCCGGCCATCCTCGACGGCGACCCGCACCTCGTTGTGATCCCCGAGACCTCCCCTACATCCTCGACCACTTCACCAGAGCAATCTCGCCGCCGGTAAGCCCCTCCGCCCTTTCTTCCACCGTGGTTACTGTTTGAGGTAGAAGAAGGACCTCGGGTTAGGATCGTAGAACCCGAGGGGTTTTCTGTAACGTCAGCGACTCATGTGAATAGTAGCTTAAGGACTGATTCGCGAGGAAAACTTCAAAACCCGCCAGGGACCCCAGTGCAAAGTGGATTTCCATTAAATCATTTCTGTTAATCTTTTTTAAAATGACCAGAGAACTTAGAAAATCCATAACTTGATGATTTTTTCATAAAAAGTTGTCAAACCAATTTTGCTAGCTCCTGAATATTATGAACTATCATTTAAAAATGATAAACCCTATTCTTTCTGTTCAAAATTTTAGAGTTTAAAATTAAAAACAGAAACCCACCAAACCTTGTTTAATTAAGAAAAATTAGTTTTTCTCCTGTGCTGAACTTAAGAAAATTTGTAGATGTTTAAACCTCATTTAGACACTGTTTAAAAATGGTAGGGACCCCAGCATTAGAAATTATGATGTAGTTATTCATTTAAAGCTAATTTGTCCAAAACATAGGAAAAATCAGAAAGGCATTAGAAATTAATGAACAATGATTAAGATTATTTTTCCTAGTTTACTTATGTAACAGAGAACCTAGGAAAAATAAAGAGACCATTAATTTGGACCAGTCTTAGATTAAGATGATTTATTTAGCCTTATATAGACTGAAAATCAATTATTAGAAGGGCAAAACTATAACCAAAATGATTAATAAAAATCCAGTGGACTTACAACCACCAAAGCCCCACTACAAAAATAAAGAACACCTCAGTTCAACTTTTTAAGTAAGGAGAATATATATAAAATGATAATGAGGCATTCTCCAAATAAATCATAAACAACCCCTAATAATATGATAATGGGCAACCAAAAATTAGCTAAGTCCATGATGAGATAAACCATCAGAGAAAAATGCCAACCCATGAAGAAGAAGCAAATTCTTATCTATTGCTACTGTTTTATGAGAAAGGCCACTAAATTCAAATAATGCATACCACCCCTCTCCTTAAGCAAAAAGATGCCAAACTTCAGAATGATTGCTCTTGCACAAAACAATAACTAAGAAAAATAAGAACTCTGTTGTTTGATATTTTTCAATTATAGTGGTAGTAGAAAGCACCTATTTGGCTAGAAACTTGAGAAAACCATAGTAAAATAACTAAAAGGTATTAATTCCTAGAAAATTTTATAAAGTCATGTTATAACACCTAAAAGCCAGCAAAATTAAGTTTTAGAGAATTACCCACTGTTAAATAGTAGTTGTAGTTCAAAACACCCCTTCTGCCCTAGAATTTAATAATTTTGTCTAGAGTAAACTATTCACTTTCTGATTCCCAAATTTTAAGACAGAGAAACATACACCAGTACCAAGCCACTGTAATTTTTGCAGAATTTTTAGAATTATATAAAAGCAACTTGTAGTTCAAACCCACTCCAAAACATTAAAAAGAATAAAAGAAAAAGAAAAAGAAGAAATAAAACTCACCCCAACAAGCCTATCTTGAATACTTATTAACTCTCACTAAGACTTAAAAAGAATTCGGTGGAACCCCCAGAAAACAAAACCTACCCCTTGCCTTAGCTAAGTTTAACTTAAATTACCAAGTATACCACCCAAGGGTCTTACACAAGTAAAGTAACCTTGTTTAACTCAAGAAGATCATACACCTTAAAGTTGTAATTTCTAGAAGCACATATCATATCATGCATATATCTTACGCATTGCATTCGTTAGATTGTAATCTTGCTGACGGAGAGTACATGCTCATCCCCGAGCAAGGACCTGTCCAAGAGGAGGACCAGGAGCAGGCTTCAGAGGCTGCTATTGAGGATCTCCCTGCAGCCCCAGCAATTGAAGGCAAGCCCCAGTTTTATGCATAACCGTTTATATATGCTACTTTACTACACTTAATGTTTGTAGGTTTGTAATGTGCACTTAAGTGTAGGAGTTGCTTGAAACCTCTAGTTGCATGAACTTAGGATCCCCTTTTTGAGATGAATACTAGTATGCTAGGTCGAGTAGCTGCTTGCTAATCAGGATCTCGGTAGAAGTCGAGTGATTTTTCTAGCACTCGCGCAAGGTCAGGAATTGATTGTATTCATCTTGATAACGGGGTATATGTTGGTCTAGGGACTTGGATCCAGGGAGGATGTCTTGTCCATGAGACGGGAAAAAGAATTAAGGATTAATGTGTGGATACCTGAGTCAAGCTTTTGAACGTACTAAGCACATGCCGGGAAATATGGTAACCGGTAAACCTAGTACCTGAGTGAAGCCGGGCGCGGACTTTATCCCTCATGCGACCTGAGACTGGGTCTCCCATGCTAGCTATGGTGGGTACAAGTGTGGTCACTGCACGGCGGCAGCCGGGGTCAGTGGAGCATTTTATACCAAGGCGGTGAGGCCTGGACGCGAACGGGGAATCGATGGGGACGGTTGTCATGTGCAGGGTCGGAGTACCCTGACATGTCGTGTGTTTAGGTTTACCTTGCAAGGATAAAACTCGATTCGAATCGTCTGCTTCTCGCAGCTAATGAGACTGCTTGATTCCTTGTACTGCATCGAGTAAAAAGTGAAATGTGGTTACATAAGATAACTTGTTGATTGAATTAAATTGATTGTTACCATGTATGCTTAGAAGGAGCAATCTAGCTAAGTTAATGATGATAGAAACTGGAAAGCTAAAACTTTGCTTTTAGAAACAGCTAGTGCTTTTGGCAAACCAAACCCCTCAGCCAAACAGCTGCATAGTCTAGAGGTAGAGGAGTAGATTCCTCACACCGGGTAAGTCTAGCTGAGTATTAGTATACTCAGCCTTGCTTGTGGCAAAATTTTTGCAGGTACTATTCAGGAAATGGTTGATGGTGTGACTTGGCCTACCACCCTGCCACCGGGTTGGACGGTCGAGTGGGATGTTGCTCCGGCAGGAGAGGAGCACGAGGAGTAGTGGGCTAGGCCTTGCCCAAGTCCTCGATACCGACGACATCGATTATCCGCTGCACTTTATTTTGTGAACTTTTATTTGCTACTCAAAAAACTCCGATTATGTAATAACTCAGTACTTAATTTGTGGATTCATGTTTTATTGTATTGCTTCTGTGACTCACCTTCGTGTGAGACTGTGGAATTTGATCCTGGTTAAGTGGCTCCATCAGACTAGATCTGAGGGACTGACGGGTTATTCCGATTTAAGTGTGTTATGGCCCCTGAGGCGTGACTTTGGCACTTAAGCTGGAATAATTCGGGTGGTTCCGCCACACGATCCGGCTCAAGTGGGCAGCGCGAGCTATGGCCCAGCCCCCGAGGGTGTCCAAGCGGGGTCTCCCTCTTGTACTTCCATGGATGTTCACGTCGGATCTCCTCCACCCTCTGGTGGCATGGTGGTGGCCCAAGTTTCTAGTCAGGGAGTCGCCTTAGAGGCTAGCGTTCCCGCTGACCAGGTTTTGGGCTCTGTTGACGGTACTGAGTTGGTCCCTGCTGGTTCATTGCAAGTTGTGTCGGGTGGCGACTTTATGCCAGGCCATCACTTGATCTCTCACGATTTGGGTGTCCCTTCGTTCTTCTCCAACCTCCAGGTATTGTGATATATTTTAGCTTGACTTTTATACCGCATGAACTGCTGTTATTACATTTATCTGTTCTCAATATCAGGCGTTGGTGGACGGGATGGCTAGTCAGCTGAGGTCGCAAGGTGTGTCTGTTCCAGAAGGAACTTCGTCTTTGGCACGTTGGAATCCGGTGTTGCTTCAACAGCGTGTCTCTGACTTGGAAGCGGCGAATGCTAGTTAGTGCTCTTTTGATTCCTTTCGTCTGCCTTATTGAATTGTTTCACATTTTGACCCCCTTTGCTTGATTTTTTCTCGCCAGGCATGGCTCGGCAGATTTCTGTTCTTGAAGAAAAACATTCTCAAGGTTAGGCTGAACTGGTCCAGCGGTGTTCTGATTTTGAGGAAAAGTATTCCCAAAGCCAAACTGAGCTGGCCCAGGTCTCTACTGCTCTAAATGCTGCTAACACGCTGAACTCTACTCTTCGCGTTCAGCTTGATTCTGAAAAGGGACTTGTGAAGCTGCGCCTTGTATTGCTGCGTTCTTATTGCTGGCCTGATGTTTGAAGGAGTTGATTCTTGCTCGCAGGAAGAAAAACGTGCCCTTGTTGCTTCTCGCGATAATCTGGACAGACTGTATCGTGACTCTAGCAACTCGTTGACCATTCTGGAAAGGAGTCATCGTTTCACCATGGAGGAGTTAGATAATCTTCGCTGTAGGCTGCAGGAATCCACGGATGACGTGATCCGTCTCAGGCAGTTGATATCGGCTAAGGATGCTGCTATCAAGGAACTGCGCGCTTCCAAGAAGTCCATCGCCCAGGAGCTGGAGACCGCTCAATTGGCTGCCAAAGTTGCTGAAGAAACTTCCATTACTCTGAGGGCCCAGCGCGACAGAGCCATGGATAAAGCCATTCGCGCGGGGCGAATCTTGATGAGGAGACCCGGCGTGGTTGTTCCTAAAGACATAAGGGCTGATGTGAATGCTGATCCTGATTCCTCAAGTCGCCCGTCTTCGTCGGTTGCTCCTGAGAAAGATATTGCAAAATAGAGAAATATTTTGTGTGCTTTGATCGCGCAGTTAGCATGGTCGGATATTTTCTAGAGGACACCAGTTCGGCATTTGAATGATATTGCTACTCTCCTATTGTTTTAGAATTCAACAGTACATAAATTTGCAGTAGTAAAATGCTGAGTGATGGCTTTGAAACTTGTTTACGGGGTATAGAAGTCACCCCTATATGAGTAATCGTAAGCATGCGAGATCTCCTTAAGTCGTTACTGACTTAAATCGATTGCTTTTGTTAGTAGGGCATAGTGGTCACCCTGAGCTAAGTAAGCGCGAGCATGTTGCACCGCCTCAAGTCGTTGCCGACTTAAGTCGATTGCTCCGTTAGCAGGGCATAGTGGTCGCCCCGGGTTAAGTAAGCGCGAGCATGTTGCACTGTCTTAAGTCGTTGCCGACTTAAGCCGATTGCTCCGTTAGCAGGGCATAGTGGTCACCCCGAGTTAAGTAAGCGTGAGCATGTTGCACCGTCTTAAGTCGTTGCCGACTTAAGCCAATTGCTCCGTTAGCAGGGCATAGTGGTCACCCCGAGTTAAGTAAGCGTGAGCATGTTGCACCGCCTCAAGTCGTTGCCGACTTAAGCCGATTGCTCCGTTAGCAGGGCATAGTGGTCACCCCGAGTTAAGTAAGCATGAGCATGTTGCACCGTCTTAAGTCTTTGCCGACTTAAGCCGATTGCTCCGTTAGCAGGGCATAGTGGTCACCCCGAGTTAAGTAAGAATGCTAGTCAATCATGAACAAACTGAGTATCTTTGAAGCCTTCTTTATTGATGACATATTTCCCGTTTTACAGAGTACATCGTTGTCCTGATAGCTTTTGAAATATAGCTAAGGATAAAACTTCCTGAGGTGTTCTATATTCCAGGAATTCCCAATTTCTGTGCCGTCCATTTGAGTGAGACGATATGATCCCGGCCGAGTGACTTCTGTTACTATGAACGGTCCTTCCCATAAGGGCGATAACTTGTGTCGTCCCTCCCCCGTTAGAATTCGGCGGAGGACGAGATCTCCTATTGAAAAGGATCGTTGTCGCACGGCCTTGTCGTGATAGCGTCTCAGAGTCTGCTGGTATCGTGCCGATTGAATTACTGCGTTCAGCCGCTCTTCTTCGAGTACATCGACATCTTCCAGCCTGGTTACTTCGGCCTCCGCTATACTTTCAAAGATCAACCTGGGCGCCCCAAACATGAGATCAGCAGGCAGTACTGCCTCTAACCCATAGACCATGAAGAAAGGAGTGTTTCCATGTAGAGCTCGGCTAGGTTGGGTTCTTAGGCTCCAAACGACGTAGGGCAATTCCCTTATCCACTTTCCTGCGAACTTTTCATTCTTATCGAAGACCCTTTTCCTGAGTGCCTCTAATATCATCCCGTTAGCTCGTTCGACCTGCCCGTTGGTCCTCGGGTGCGCTACCGAAGCATACTTGATCTGAATGCTCTTTTGCTCGCAGAAGTCGAAGAATTCTGAACTTGTGAAGTTGGATCCTAAGTCAGTTATGATATTGTTTGGTATTCCGAATCTGAATATTATGTCTTGTATGAATTCCACGGCCTTGGCTGAGGTTAAAGAAGCAATGGGTTTGAATTCTATCCATTTGGTGAATTTGTCGATTGCTACCAGTACATGAGTGTATCCTCCTTGAGCTTTCTTGAAAGGTCCAATCATATCCAGTCCCCAGCATGCGAACGGCCATGTTACTGGTATGGTTTGCAGCTGCTGTGCTGGTAGATGTTGCTGCTTTGATAAGTACTGGCAAGCTTCGCACCTCTGCACTAACTCGGCTGCATCGCTTTTCACGGTTGGCCAATAGAATCCTGACCTGAAGACCTTCCCGACTAGCGTCTTGGATGCTGCGTGTATTCCACATTGCCCAGCGTGGACCTCATCTAGAAGTCGCTTCCCAGTAGATGAGAGAATGCACTTCATGAGGATGCCTGACGCGCCCCTTTTGTATAATGTCTCCCCAATGAGTGTGTAGTGGGCTGACTGTCTGGCGATGCGCTCGGCTACATTTTTGTCATCTGGTTCCTATTCATTCTTTATATATCTGATGATCGACCTTCTCCAGTCATCAGAGTCTGACTCTGGTTGATTCACGATATTACACTCTTCTGCTTGATCCATTGAGATGCTTGGTTGTGGTATTTCTTGTACAAAGACTCCGGGTGGGACCTGAGTTTGACTGGATCCTAGCTTGGACAATACATCGGCTGCCGTGTTTCGATCTCTTTCTACATGATGAAATTCTAGGCCTTCAAATTTATCTTCTAGTTTCCGGATGGTAGTGCAGTATTTTCCCATTGAATCATTCGAACAGTCCCATTCTTTGTTTATCTGGCTTATGACTACCAGAGAATCTCCGTATACCATTAGTCTCTTGATGCCTAATGATATGGCGATGTTTAGTCCATGGATCAGAGCTTCATACTCGGCTGCATTGTTGGAGGCTGGAAATAACAACTAGAGGGCATATTTGAGGTGTTCGCCTCCAGGTGCGATGAAGAGAATTCCCGCGCCTGCTCCCTATAGCTTCAGCGAGCCGTCAAAATACATCCGCCATACTTCTGCAGTTTCTGGGTTCTCTGGTACTTGTTGTTCAGTCCATTCTGATACGAAGTCAACCAATGCTTGGGTTTTAATAGCAGTACGAGGTCGAAATTCGATGTCATGAGATCCCAGTTCACAGGCCCACTTGGCTATTCGGCCAATGGCTTCCTTGTTGTGAAGAATATCCCCTATCGGAAAACCGGTGACTACTATGACTTTGTGGTCATCAAAGTAGTGACGTAGCTTGCGGGCAGTTAGAAGTACTGCGTATAATAGCTTCTGAACTTGAGGATACTTTTTCTTCGAGGGACCCAGAACTTCACTGATGAAATAAACAGGGTGTTGCACTGGGTAGGCATGTCCTTCTTCTGCTCGCTCGACTACCAACGCGGTGCTTACCACGTGAGTCATGCAAGAGATATACAGCAGCAGATCTTCAGCCGGTTGAGTCGATGTGGCTCGCCGTGGTGGTTTCAGTACTGGTGGGGTTGTCAAGAATTTCTTCAGTGCGTCTAGGGCTTCCTGCGCTTCTGAAGTCTACTGAAACTTGTCCACCTTCTTGAGTAGCTTGTAAAATGGTAAACCTTTTTCTCCCAGCCTGGATATAAATCTGCTCAGGGCTGCCATACATCCGATAAGTCGCTGAACCTTCTTTTGTGATCGTGGAGCTTCCATTTTCATGATAGCTTCAATCTTTTCCGGATTAGCTTCAATTCCCCGGTGGCTGACAATAAATCCGAGTAGCTTCCCTGCCGGTACCCCAAAGACACATTTTTCGGGATTAAGCTTCCATCGATATCGCCGTAGACTGTTGAAAACGAGCTGTAAGTCTTCGATGAAGTTTTCCGAGTTCTCTGTTTTGATTACCACGTCATCCATGTAGGCTTCCACACGCTTGCCCCAGTGATCGGCTAAGCATGTTTGAATGGCTCTCTGATAAGTCGCTCCAGCGTTTTTGAGGTCAAACGGCATGGAGGTATGGCAGAAAGCACCGAAGGGAGTGATGAACGCTGTCTTTTCCTCGTCTTCCTTTGCCAGACTGATCTGATGGTATCCGGAATAGCAGTCCAGAAAAGACAGCACAGAACATCCGACGGTGAAGTCTACCACCTGATCTATCATAGGGAGCCCGAAGGGATCCTTTGGACAATGTTTGTTGAGATCTGTATAGTCGACGCACATGCGCCAATCCACTTTATTCTTTTTGAGTACAAGAACAGGGTTGGCTAACCACTCGGGATGTAACACTTCTCTAATGAACCCAGCCGCGATCAAGCGGGCTAGTTCAGCGCGAATGGCTTCTCTTTTGTTGGGCGTGAAACGACGTAATTTTTGCCTGATCGGCCTTGCCTGGGGGTAGACCTTCAATTTGTGCTCGGCCAGTTCTCTCAGGACTCCCGGCATATCCACAGGTTGCCATGCGAATACGTCTCGGTTGTCTTGCAGAAACCGGACGAGCGCGCCTTCCTATTTATCATCCAGGCTGGAGCTGATGATGGCAGTCTTGCGTTCATCAGCGAACCCTAGATTGATCCTTTTAGTTTCTTCAGTCGGCCGCATAGAGGTCGCGGCTTGAGCTTCGTTCGCCGATGTTGTAAGGTCTTCCTCAGGCTTAGAGTTCGCCTGGGCTGAAGAAGTCGCCGACGGTTTGATGGTGAGGGCCGCTTGGATGGCCATTCGGAAACATTCTGCGGCGCCTTGGAGGTCAGCGCGCACAGTTATGATTCCTTGTGGTCCTGGCATCTTCAATATCATGTACGTGTAATGCGGGATGGCCATGAACTTTGCCAATCCCGGCCTTCCAATGATGGCGTTGTACCCGCAGTCGAAGTTTGCCACCTCGAACCTCAGGAACTCGGTTCTGTAGTTCTCTGGAGTTCCGAAGGTGACGGGCATGTAGATGTGGCCCAGCGGGTATTCCCCCTCAGTCGGCACGATGCCGAAGAAAGGCGTGTCTAACTCGCGGAGCTCTTTGAGGTGAACTCCCAAGCCTTGGAGTGTCCGGGGGAAGGTGACGTTGATGCTGCTCCCCCCGTCCACTAACACCTTCTTCACCCTGCTCTCTCGGATCACCGGATCGACGAGGAGCGGGTATTTGCCTGGGTGGTCGAAGTTGAGCCATTGATCTGCCCGAGTGAAGGTGATCGGGTGCTCCGACCACCGGTACGGAGCGGGAGGACCGGTGGTCGCCACCAATATCTGGCGATCGTTGAGCTTTTGTTGTCTTCTGTTCTCCAGCGATCCGTGTCCGCCGAAGATGACGTTGACCTCCCTGTCAACGCGTGGGAAGGCTCCTCCTTCCCCCTCCTCTTGCTGCTGGGGTGGTCATGGCTCTTCCGGTCCTCCCCGCGGCGGAGGAGGAGGTAGAGGTTGGAAAGGTCGACCGTGTCCGATGGAGTGCTTGAAGTCCCTGCAGTTCCGCAGGGTGTGGCGCATGTCCTTGTGGTACGGGCACTGGGCGTCGAGGATGTCGTCCAGCGTGCGCTCGCCTCCGCGAGGTCCTCCCCGGGCGCGAGAGGCAGGTGGTCCAGCGGCGTGCACCTCTTCGCGAGGTCTTTTGTCCCAGCGTTTGTCGGGTTGCTGGTTCGCGTCGCGTCGTGGCGCTGCCGGTGCGGGCTTCGCTCCCCCGATGAGGTCCTGAGCTCGCTCGTCGGCGGTGATGTAGAGGTCAGCTTCTCGGAACAGCTGCTCGGAGGTAGTCGGCGCTTTCTGCAGTATGGCTCGGACGAAGGCCGAGTCATTGGATCCTCTGTAGAAGTCCTCGATCACGACCGCCTCCGTGACCTCGAGGATGCGATTTCTCATGGTCTAGAACCTTTTGAGGTACGACCGGAGAGTTTCATCCCCCCGGCGCTTGATGGATTTGAGGTCCCATGGTTGCGCTGGTTTGTCGGAGAGGGACTGAAAATTGGCGGTGAAGCGTCGACTGAAGTCGCTCCAGTCGTCGATGTAGTGTCAAGGTAGATGTCGCAGCCATTGCAGTGCGTCTTGCCCGAGGACAATGGGTAAGTACGCAGTCATTACGTCCTCGGATGCTCCGGCGGCTCGGGCGGCAGTGGTGTAGACGGCCAGCCAACCTCCTGGATCCTGCTTAGGTTCATATTTGTCGACATTGGATACCTTGAAGTTAGGGGGCCACTGAATGGCCCTAAGGCGTGGAGTAAGGGCTATCACTCCACACGCGTCCTCCTGTCGTCGGGGGTGATGTTTGTCCCGGGGAGGGGAGTAGTTGTTGTGGTTCCTCGACCGTCCTCGGGTAGTACCGCCAGTCGAGGCCGTTGCTGACTCGGTCCTGGTTGCCTGACTCCGAGCTAGGATGCCATGATCCCTATCGTACTCCTCCCGGCGGCGGATCTCGTTCTCATGTCGTCGTTCACGTGAAGCGTTGATGGAGCTTCGTGCATCCCGACGACTGTTGATGGCGTGTCGTAGATCGTTCGGCGGGTGAGCGAGCGGTAGAAGATGGTTGGCTGCCTGGGTGAACAGTCGTCGATAGCCCTCGGCGTCGGGAGTTCGAGGGAGTCCATCAGCTATCCGAGCTAGTACTCCTCCGACTTCACTCGGCGTGTTCATGGCTCGGGCGAAGTCGGGGTTCAGGTTGCGACCGAAGAGTGGATTTTCCCGGCGCTGCCTTGCGTCCTGCTCGGCTTGTTCCTGAGCTCGTCGGCGATCACACCGTCAGGAGTTCCTTCGTTCTCTGAAGACGCGTTCCTCTGGAGTTTCTCCTATCTCCGAGACCTCGTCTCACGAGACAGGTTGCTTCGGATCCCGTTCTCCGGCCTCGTGATGTCGTCGGATGTTTCGGCGCCGATTTCTTCGTCAACAGGACTCCCGCTGAGGTGGTTCTTCCCCAGGCGCGGTCGGCTCGTCGTCGGAGACGGGAGGCGACCCCACTCTCCCGATGAAAAGAACATTGGGGTAGAATGGTGTGGCTGTCGTGGCGATCTTCCTTCGGAGAGCTGGAGGTTGCGCTTCTCCAGTATTTTCGGAGTTTGTTGGAGGAGACTTCTTTTTTGGCGGATCTACAATGCGGTGTAGAGTTCCCTCTTCGTCTGCTATGGATGAGATCGTTCCAAAGCAGAACATGGATCCGGGACGGAGGGTGATCTTGCTGTGGAAGGTGACGGCCATTGAGCTAGCTTAGATCGTCGACACACCCCCTACCTGGCGCGCCAACTGTCGGTGTTTTGGGTCCGACCGCACACCTGGGGTTGCCCCTCAAGGTGTTTTAGGAGTAGGACGGTGTCACCGACTGTAGCTAAATGGTTCATACCAGATGCACGAAGAACAATGGACAGTATTTACTGGTTCAGGCCGCTTTGAGATGCGTAACACCCTATGTCCTGGCAAGTTTGCTCTGTATATGAGTTACAAGGTAGCTCTCTAAAGTGAGAACACAGAAAGTTGAGGTGGATGGCTGAGTGGTGGGATCGATCGTTTTGAAGGGGTGCCCCCTAGGCCTTATATATTTGACCGTGAGGCAATACAAGCTGATATGATAACAACGTGCACCTAAAAGATAGTGAACTGTTTGAGCTTATCTTCCTATGACTTGGCCAACTTATCCTCACTTGGTTCCGTCGTATGGGGTCCTAGCACGGGAAAGTCGGGTCTTCTGTTGCAGTGGCTTGTTCAACGCTGTGGGGCCGTTCGGGTTTGCGCAAACCCGGCCTTATGTCGATCTGCTTCGCTGGTCGTTCCTCCCTAGGCCCATGAAGGAGTGACCTCACGGGTTATTGGGCACTTGGGCCTTTCGTGAGGTCTTTTATCCTTCAAATGGACCCGGGGGATATCTGTCCCCCACAGTTTACAAATATCACAGGGACATCATTGTCATTTGTACTCAACAACTTGAACAACACCTTCTCCCTGCGTCGCCATCCTGCTTCATCGTGTCGAAGCTTTCTTTATCGTACATCACTTGGTCTATGTCGAAGCTTTTCTGGTAATGAAACTCCTGTAATACTTAATAATACACTAAAAACAAATGATTAGTTGTGTTTTTGAGGACCTTCGGAAGACGAAGGCCCCCAACAGACTCAATCAAGACCTTCAAGATCATGAAAGAATTCAAGACACATGATGGAAGCAGCTCAGATGAAGACACACAAAGAAACAAAAAATATATCACTTAGCAACACCAAATATATCAAAGGATGCATTAGATAAAACAATGGAGATGAGTATTAGTGTACCGAAGAAGGGCTACAAAGATAGAGTAAACCAGACGCGCAGGTGTTTACCAAGCATCACGCCGCATGTGGCACAAGATATGACAAAAGTCTATAATGTATTTTTGGAGGTACACATGGCAATAGATGTGTCAAGTGTGCCACTGTAACACCTTGAATTTGGGGGTATGAAATTTCTTTTCAAATATCCATCAAATTCAGGTGTTACCCTCTCTTTTCCATGCTTTTCTTTTCTTTCGCCTAAAGAGTGAAGTATTATTTTGTTTTATATCTATGTGTAAGCCTAGTAAATTAAAACCCTAGAGGTGCTTTGATTGTCGCATCATGCTGGAGCATACTTTCACTTTGTTTGATGAGTGAATTTGTGAAGCATGTGTTTGATAAAGAATTCGATTTGAAGTAGTAGGAATAGAAAGGAGAGAATGAAAGAAAATAGAAAAAGCCCAATAAACCCCCTCCCAGCCGACAGCCTAGCGCCACCTCGCCTTCCCCTGTGGCTCACCCCACGCGCTCCCAACCGCGTGGTTGGCCCACCCCGCGCGCCCGCAAGGAGCCATCCACCCAGCACCACCGCCCACGCCTGGCCCCGCGCGTCTGCTGTGGGACCCATCTGCCATCTCTCTCTTCCCCAACTTCCCTCCCTTCTCCCCCACGATGCACGTTCCTCACCCCTCATTTTCTCGGCTTCGCGCAAAACCGTCCGTGCATAGCAACCTCGTGCTCGCCCTCTCCCTCACTCTCGCCTCACCAGGAGTGGCGCGCTCTCGGCAGTGCGACAGCCAGCGCAACGGTTCAGTGGCCTAGCGCGGTGGCCCAGCGCGCGGCCAGCCCCGGCGTCCTAGCACAGCGGCCTAGCGGCGTGGTCCCCGGTGCCTAGGCGCGAGCTCGGCAGTCTGGCGGCCGAGCAGGCACTAGGCTTGGCCGGCCGAGGCCCCAGTGCTAGGCGGTTGAGGGAGATGGGGATGGTTGTGGCCACAACAGATCCCACCTTTTTGATTCTCTGTAGCTGTGTCCGTGTGGCCAATCCCTAACCAATCGTATTACGCCACGCCGCCTGGTTTGTTAATTAGTGATATGTTTTGTGTTAATCATTTGTTTCATACCGTTCAAATTGCGTTCACTTATAATCACTCATGTCAGTTAATTAGTTATTTATTTAATCATCCACAATTAAAATAGTAAGTTAGCCAAAGATAAGTAGTAGTTTTGATTTGCAGTTAATAAATGTCAATTAATATAACCATGTCGACTTAAATATTTGTAAACCCTAGAACCTAGGCTCTAGGACTCTAGCCATTGGAAGTATTAATGAAGCTCTTTTGGACTATGTGGCTTATTCTAGAAGCATATTTTCTTTTGACCAAATATCAAATAAACACATAAACTTATGCATCATGCTGGAATTTCATTGTTTGTGCATCAAACTCAAACATATAAATAAAACAAATCCAACTCCGAATTCAAAATTCATTTTCTGAAAAATACAGGGAATAAAAGAGTTGAAAATAATAATAAAAATAATAAAAATAATATTAAAGTAAGCAGTAGAAATATTACTTGCAATAGAACTTTGTTTGAGATTGAGAATTTGAAATTTAAGACAGCAATTTAAATTTGTCTTGAATTTGGAATTTTAGAAGAAGATAGAAAAGAAGAAAAGAAACAGAAAAAAAAACTCTCTTCTCTGTACTTGGGCCGGAATTCTGCCTGGCCGGCCCATATCCACTTTGAGGCGGGCACTGACACCTAAGCCCCACACCTCAGTCGTGCCCATATGTTTGTTCTGCACCGCTGACAGGCGGGTCCGATGCTCTCTTCCGGTTGAACGTGCTTGGTTAGGCTAGCGAGTGGGCCCAGCAGATCAGGACCTTCCCCCGCAAGAATCGCGCGTGCAACTGAAATCCAAGCTGCGCGGCCTAGCCAATCCCATCGGAGATAGATCCAACCGGTCTGCATATAAGCGGCCCTTGACTCTCTCTTCCAGCTAGCGAAGTCGCCGCCCTATCCCCACAAAAAACCGCAAGCGCCGAGTGGTTGGAGCAGCCATTGTTGTTGACAGGTGTTGGCGGTGGCCGCCATCCTTTGGCTCCGTTGTTCCACGCGTTTGGTCCAAGGAAGTGCTCGTGGGGTGTCACAGGAGAGTGAGGGTGACTTTCGCGGCATCGTCAGGCGAACCAGGGGCTCTGACGGTGAGCAATTCCTCGCCGACGTTGGTGTCGCACGGCGGGTTCAACTCACATCATCGCTGGGGACTTGCTGCGGCTTCGTGTTCCACGGTGAGAATCCCCTCTCGACTCCTCTTTACATGTCACACATGGATTTAAGGGATAAAACTAGGTGTGTCTCATATTTACGCCAAGAAAGAATAACACATATAATAAATGATAAATATAACATGAACTAATTTCCATCTATGACGTCATAAAGTTGACTGAGAGACGTCATCTAAATCAATTCGTATTCCTCGTTGTACGGCTCCTCTCGGACCATATGTTCTTCTCTTGTGGAGGGTTTATATATCACAAGTGTGAACTCACAAAAGATCATAGCTCAACAAGTTGTGGGGAATAATGTGCATGAACTCATCAAAGGTGAGAGTTCATGTGAAGTGTAAGGCTGATCAATAATAGGGGATAAAGCTGAGCATTGCTTTTAATTAGTTGGTCAAATTTTATTAGCAATCACTAGATGTAAGTAAATACCATACCAGAATAATAATAGAACAAATTTAATAATAAATCCCATGCAATGCAAATGACAAATTAAATTTAGTTTCATAGTTTAATCATGCGAGAGTCTTGAGCTGCTCATGACCGTGAGCACGGCTATTATACCAGTTTTACACTTTACAGAGGTTGTACCCTATACCCACAAGTCATGTTACCCATCTGCCAAGGAATCGTGACTCCCATACACCTCTACCAAGGAAGCGAGGCAGGATAACACTACGAGGTCTTTACAAAGTTCCATTAGCTTCAGAAAACCCGCTACAGTTTCTAGGAAGATGTCGGGGACCATAATTAGGGGTACCCTCAAGACCCCTAAATCTCAGCTGGTAACCCCCATTAGCACAAAACTGCAAAGGCCTGATGGGTGCGATTAAGACAAGGATCGGTCCATTCAAGGGACACGATCGTACCTCGCCCGAGCCTAGCCTCGGGCAAGGGAAGCCGACCCCAGAGAACCTACGTCTCGTCCGAGGACTCCCCTCCGGCAACGGGCACGCTATCGGCTCGCCCGAGGCCCAGTCTTCACCGAGAAGCAACCTTGGCCACATCGCCACGCCGACCGACCAAATCGCAGGGGCATTTAATGCAAAGGTGGCCTGACACCTTTATCCTGACGCACGCCCTCCAGTCGACAGAGCCGAAGTGACCGCAGTCACTTCGCCGCTCTACTGACCGGTCTGACAAGAGGACAGCGCCGCCTGCGCCGCTCCGACTGCTGAGCCACCCGACAGAGTGAGGCTGACAGCAGCCAAGGCCGGCCTCGGGCGTCATAGGAAACTCCGCCTCGCCCGACCCCAGGGCTCGGACTCGGGCTCAGCCCCGGAAGACGGCGAACTCCGCTCCGCCCGACCCAGGGCTCGGACTCGGGCTCAGCCCCGGAAGACGGTGAACTCCGCTCCGCCCGACCCAGGGCTTGGACTCGGGCTCAGCCCCGGAAGACGGCGAACTCCGCTCCGCCCGACCCAGGGCTTGGACTCGGGCTCAGCCCCGGAAGACAATGAACTCCGCTCCGCCCGACCCCAGGGCTCGGACTCGGGCTCAGCCCCGGAAGACGGCGAACTCCGCTCCGCCCAACCCCAGGGCTCGGGATGGGCTCAACCCCGGAAGACGACGAACTCCGCCTCGCCCGACCCCAGGGCTCGGACATGGGCTCAGCCCCGGAAGACGACGAACTCCGCCTCGCCCGACCCGGGGGCTCGACCCCGACCTCGACCTCGGAGGAGCCTCTACCTCGCCCAGCCTAGGGCACGGACCGACCACGTCAACAGGAAGCGCCATAATTACCCTACCCCGAGCTGACTCGGGCTACGGGGAACCAGACCGGCGTCCCATCTGGCTCGCCCCACCATGCGAGTAATGATGGCGCCCCGCATGCCCTGTGACGATGGCGGCTCTCAGCCCCCTTACGGAAGCAAGAGGACGTCAGCAAGGACTCGACAGCCCCAACAGCTGTCCTCTCGCCAGGCTCCAGCACTCCTCCGACGGCCACGACACCACGCGAACTGGGCTCCAAGACCTCTCCGGCTGCCACGATGGCATGTACTTAGGGCGCTAGCTCACCACCGCTAGACACGTTAGCACATTGCTACACTCCCCATTGTACACCTGGATCCTCTCCTTACGCCTATAAAAGGGAGGACCAGGGCCCTCTTACAGAGGGTTGGCCCGCGCGGAGAAGGACGGGACGGCGCTCGCGCAAGGCCGCCCGCTCCCACTCCCGCGTGGACGCTTGTATCCCCCTACTGCAAGCGCACCCGACTCAGGCGCGGGGCTAACACGAAGGCCACGGGATCCGCTCTCTCACGCCTGCCTCCCTCCGGCTGCTTCCTTTCCCCCCTTCGCGTTCCGCCTCGCGTCGACCCATCTGGGCTGGGGCACACGACGACAATTCACTCGTCGGTCCAGGGACCCCCCGGGTTTCGAAACACCGACAGTTGGCACGCCAGGTAGGGGCCTGCTACGTGTTGACGAACAGCTTCCCGTCAAGCTCCAGATGGGCAGTCTCCAGCAACCTTTCCAGCCCGGGACGGTGCTCCGTTTCGGGAATCTTGAGTTCATGTCCCTCGACGGCAGCTACGACATGATACTCCTTCCCCCACCGCGCGACAGCGACAATGGCGGTCGACAACCCGCTCGCCGGCGGGGAAATCGACGACGCCTTCCCCACGTGGTGGAAGGACGACATTCGGGCTTGTCCCGTCCCCTCCCCCGCCGACGGAGGAGGAGGCGGGGCAACCAAGGCCAAGCAGGAAGCGACACCTCGTTGGCTGTCGAGCGAGTCGACGGCGCTGGCGCCCCAACGGAGGGCGCGTCGGGCATCGATCTCGTGTCTGAGACGAAGACGAGCGCCGCCTCCCCGCAACACGCCAATCTCAAGCAAACGCACGACGCCAACACGCTCGCGAAGGACTTGCTGGGCGTCACCCTCGTACCTGAGACAACGGTGCAGTCAGTCCCAGACGCGACCTCGTCACCGACCGTCGACCAAAAGGTACCGACCGATTCCCATCTCGCGTCTTTTGGATTCGGCCTCGACCCACCAAGCGACTCTGCTTCGGTGAGCACTCTCTTAGAGGCGAGTCCAAACCCTCTGGGGTATCGTGTGCGGTCACCCTGGGACCGACTGATGGCCGACTCGACCTACGAGCCCTCGGGGTCTGAGGAAGATGGCGAGCCCGACCTCTGTTGGGATTTCTACGGACTTGGTAACCCCAGTGCTGTGCGGGACTTCATGACTGCATGTGACTACTGCCTTTCCGACTGTTCCGACGGCAGCCGCGGCCTCGACAGCGAGGACCACGGCCCAAGTCGTGAATGTTTCCACGTCGATCTAGGGGGTCCCGGCGAAGGCAACCATCTTGGTATGCCGGAAAGCGGTGATCCCCCTAGGCCCGTGCCTCGCGTTGACATCCTTCGGGAGCTAGCTGTGGTCCCCGTCCCGGCGGGGGGTCCTGACCCACAGCTCGAGCAAATCCGCGAGAGGCAGGCCAGGCTCGACGAGGGAGCAGGAACGCTTGTGCCAATCCACCGGGACATCGGGCAGGAATGGGCGGTCCAACCCCCGGCCGGAGAAGCGCGTCATCTCCCCCAGGACATCCAGCACCGCATCGCCGACGACGTCAGGGTGAGGCCACCGCCGGATTCCAGCGGAGTCGGCCAGAACCTGGCTGCAGCGGCAATACTCCTCCGCTCGATGCCGGAGCCATCAACCACCGAGGGGCGGCGTATCCAGGGAGAGCTCAAGAATCTCCTGGAGGACGCCGCGGTCCGACGGGCCGAAAGCTCTGCCTCCCGAAGGCAGGGGTTCCCCTCGGAACATCACACCGCGACTTCCCGATTCATGCGGGAAGCCTCGGTCCACTCCGGGCGCACGCGCAACACAGCGCCTGCGGCCCCGGGTCGCCTCGGCAACGAGCGCCATCATCACAGCCGTCGGGCCCACCTCGACGATAGGGCGCGCCGAGGCTACCACCCCAGGCGTGGGGGACGCTACGACAGCGGGGAGGATCGGAGTCCTTCGCCCGAACCACCCGGTCCGCAGGCTTTCAGCCGCGCCATACGACGGGCACCGTTCCCTACCCGGTTCCGAACCCCGACTACTATCACAAAGTACTCGGGGGAGACGAGACTGGAACTGTGGCTCGCGGACTATCGGCTGGCCTGCCAACTGGGTGGAACGGACGATGACAACCTCATCATCCGCAACCTCCCCCTGTTCCTCTCCGACACCGCTCGAGCCTGGCTGGAGCACCTGCCCCCGGGGCAGATCTCCAACTGGGACGACCTGGTCCAAGCCTTCGCCGGCAATTTCCAGGGCACGTACGTGCGCCCTGGGAACTCCTGGGATCTCCAAAGCTGCCGCCAGCAGCCGGGAGAGCCTCTCCGGGACTACATCCGGCGATTCTCGAAGCAGCGCACAGAGCTGCCCAATGTCACCGATTCAGATGTCATCGGCGCGTTCCTCGCCGGCACCACCTGCCGCGACCTGGTGAGCAAGCTGGGTCGCAAGACCCCCACCAGGGCGAGCGAGCTGATGGACATCGCCACCAAGTTCGCCTCTGGCCAGGAGGCGGTTGAGGCCATTTTCCGGAAGGACAAGCAGCCCCAGGGCCGCCCACCAGAAGATGCTCCCGAGGCGTCAACTCAGCGCGGCGCCAAGAAGAAGGGCAAGAAGAAGTCGCAAGCGAAACGCGAAGCCGCCGACGCGGACCTTGTCGCCGCCGCCGAGTACAAGAACCCTCGGAAGCCTCCCAGAGGTGCCAACCTCTTCGACAAGATGCTCAAGGAGCCGTGCCCCTATCATCAGGGGCCCGTCAAGCACACCCTTGAGGAGTGTGCCATGCTTCGACAACACTTCCACAAGGCCGGGCCACCCGCGGAGGGAGGCAAGGCCCTCGGCGACACAAAGGAGGAAGATCACAAGGCAGGAGGGTTCCCCGAGGTCCGCGACTGCTTCATGATCTATGGCGGGCAAGTGGTGAACACCTCGGCTCGGCACCGCAAGCAAGAGCGTCGAGGGGTTTGCTCGGTAAAGGTGGCGGCGCCAGTCTACCTAGACTGGTCCGACAAGCCCATCACCTTCGACCAGGCCGACCATCCAGACTACGTGCAGAGCCCGGGGAGATACCCACTCGTTGTCGACCCCATCATCGGCAACGTCAGGCTCACCAAGGTCCTCATGGACGGAGGCAGCGGCCTCAACATCATCTACGCTGAGACCCTCGGGCTTCTGCGGATCGATCTGTCCTCGGTCCGAACGTGCGCTGCGCCTTTCCACGGGATCGTCCCCGGGAAGCGCGTTCAACCCCTCGGACAACTCGACCTACCCGTCTGCTTCGGGACGCCCTCCAACTTTCGAAAGGAGACCCTCACGTTCGAAGTGGTCGGGTTTCGAGGAACCTACCACGCAGTGCTGGGGAGGCCATGCTACGCCAAGTTCATGGCCGTCCCCAACTACACCTACCTCAAGCACAAGATGCCGGGCCCCAACAGGGTCATCACCGTCGGGCCCACGTACCGACACGCATACGAATGCGATGTGGAGTGCATGGAGTACGCCGAGGCCCTCGCCGAATCCGAGGCCCTCATCGCTGACCTGGAGAGCCTCTCTAGGGAGGCGCCCGACGTGAAGCGCCACGCCGGAAACTTCGAACCAGCGGAGACGGTCAAGTCCGTCCCTCTCGACCCCTGTAGCGACGCCTCCAAGCAGATCCGGATCGGCTCCGAGCTCGACCCCAAATAGGAAGCAGTGCTCGTCGACTTTCTCTGCGCAAACGCCGACGTTTTCGCGTGGAGTCCCTCGGACATGCCCGGCATACCGAGGGAAGTCGCCGAGCACTCTCTGGATATTCGAGCTGGGGCCCGAACCGTGAAGCAACCTCTGCGCCGATTCGACGAAGAAAAGCGCAGGGCCATAGGCGAGGAGATCCACAAGCTACTGGCGGCAGGGTTCATCAAAGAGGTATTCCATCCTGAATGGCTTGCCAACCCTGTGCTTGTGAGAAAGAAAGGGGGGAAATGGCGGATGTGTGTAGACTACACTGGTCTAAACAAAGCATGTCCGAAGGTTCCCTACCCTCTGCCTCGCATCGATCAGATCGTGGATTCCACTGCTGGGTGCGAAACCCTGTCTTTCCTCGATGCCTACTCAGGGTATCACCAGATCCGGATGAAAGAGTCCGACCAGCTCGCGACTTCATTCATCACACCCTTCGGCATGTACTGCTATGTTACAATGTCGTTTGGTTTGAGGAATGCGGGGGCAACGTACCAGCGATGCATGAACGATGTGTTTGGCGAACACATCGGTCGAACGGTCGAGGCCTACGTCGATGACATCGTAGTCAAGACGAGGAAGGCCTCCGACCTCCTTTCCGACCTTGAAGCGACATTCCGATGTCTCAAGGCGAAAGGCGTGAAGCTTAATCCCAAAAAGTGTGTCTTCGGGGTCCCCCGAGGCATGCTCTTGGGGTTCATCGTCTCCGAGCGGGGCATCGAAGCCAACCCGGAGAAGATTGCAGCCATCACCAGCATGGGGCCAATCAAGGACTTGAAAGGCGTACAGAGGGTCATGGGATGTCTCGCGGCTCTGAGCCGCTTCATCTCGCACCTCAGCGAAAGAGGTCTGCCTCTGTACCGCCTCTTAAGGAAGGCCGAGTGCTTCGCTTGGACTCCCGAGGCCGAGGAAGCCCTCGGGAACCTGAAGGCGCTCCTCACGAACGCGCCCATCTTGGTGCCCCTCGCTGCCGGAGAAGCCCTCTTGATCTATGTCACCGCAACCACCCAGGTGGTTAGCGCCGCGATCGTGGTTGAGAGACGAGAAGAAGGGCATGCATTGCCCGTCCAGAGGCCAGTCTACTTCATCAGTGAGGTACTGTCCGAGATCAAGATCCGCTACCCACAAATCCAGAAGCTGCTGTACGCGGTGATCCTGACACGGCGGAAGTTGCGACACTACTTCGAGTCTCATCCGGTGACTGTGGTGTCATCCTTCCCCCTGGGAGAGATCATCCAGTCCCGAGAGGCCTCGGGTAGAATTGCGAAGTGGGCGGTGGGGATCATGGGCGAGACGATCTCGTTCGCCCCTCGGAAGGCCATCAAGTCCCAGGTCTTGGCGGACTTCGTGGCTGAATGGGCCGACACCCAGCTCCCGACGGCTCCGATCCAACCGGAGCTCTGGACCATGTTTTTCGACGGGTCGCTGATAAAGACGGGGGCCGGCGCAGGCCTCCTCTTCGTCTCGCCCCTCGGAAAGCACCTACGCTACGTGCTACGCCTCCACTTCCCGGCGTCCAACAATGTGGCAGAGTACGAGGCTCTGGTAAACGGGTTGCGAATCGCCATCGAGCTAGGGGTCAGACGCCTCGACGCTCGTGGTGACTCGCAGCTCGTCATCGACCAAGTCATGAAGAACTCCCACTGCCGCGACCCGAAGATGGAAGCCTACTGCGATGAGGTTCGGCGCCTGGAAGACAAGTTCTACGGGCTCGAGCTCAACCACATCGCCCGACGCTACAACGAGACTGCAGACGAGCTGGCTAAAATAGCCTCGGGACGAACAACAGTTCCCCCAGACGTATTCTCCCGAGACCAGCATCAACCCTCCGTCAAGACCGAGGACATGCCCGAGCCCGAGGCACCTTCGGCTCCGCCCGAGGCACCTTCGGCTGAGTCCGAGGTATCCTCGGTTCAGTTCGAGATACCCTCGGCCCAGTCCGAGGTACCCTCGGCACGGTCCGAGGTACCCTCGGCTCAACCCGAGGTACCCTCGGCCCCCGAGGGTGAGGCACTGCGCGTCGAGGGGGAGCAGAGCGAGGTCACGCCTAATCAAAGCTGGCAGACCCCGTACCTGCAATATCTCCACCGAGGAGAGCTGCCCCTCGACCAAGCCGAAGCTCGGCGGTTGGCGCGGCGTGCCAAGTCTTTCGTCTTGCTGGGAGATGGGAAGGAGCTCTATCACCGCAGCCCCTCAGGCATCCTCCAGCGATGCATTTCCATCGCCGAAGGCCAGGAGCTCTTGCAAGAGATACACTCGGGGGCTTGCGGCCATCATGCAGCACCTCAAACCCTCGTTGGAAACGCCTTTCGATAAGGATTCTACTGGCCGACGGCGGTGGCCGACGCTACTAGAATTGTCCGCACCTGCGAAGGGTGTCAGTTATACGCGAGGCAGACCCACCTGCCCGCTCAGGCTCTGCAAACCATACCCATCACCTGGCCGTTTGCCGTGTGGGGTCTGGACCTCGTTGGCCCCTTGCAGAATGCGCCCGGGGGCTACACGCACCTGTTGGTTGCCATCAACAAATTCTCCAAGTGGATCGAGGTCCGACCCCTAAATAGCATCAGGTCCGAACAGGCGGTGGCGTTCTTCACCAACATCATCCATCGCTTTGGGGTCCCGAACTCCATCATCACCGACAACGGCACCCAGTTCACCGGCAGAAAGTTCCTAGACTTCTGCGAGGATCACCACATCCGGGTGGACTGGGCTGTCGTGGCTCACCCATGACGAATGGGCAAGTGGAGCGGGCTAACGGCATGATCCTGCAAGGACTCAAGCCTCGGATCTACAACAACCTCAACAAGTTCGGCAAGCGGTGGATGAAGGAACTCCCCTCGGTGGTCTGGAGTCTGAGAACAACGCCGAGCCGAGCCACGGGCTTCACGATGTTCTTTCTAGTCTATGGGGCCGAGGCCATCTTGCCCACAGACTTGGAATACGGTTCCCCGAGGGCGAGGGCCTACACCGACCAAAGCAACCGAGCCAACCGAGAAGACTCACTAGACCAGCTAGAGGAGGCTCGGGACATGGCCTTACTACACTCGGCGTGGTACCAGCAGTCCCTGCGACGCTACCACGCCTGAGGGGTTAGGTCTCGAGACCTCCAGGTCGACGACCTGGTGCTTCGGCTGCGACAAGACGCCCGAGGGCGGCACAAACTCATGCCTCCCTGGGAAGGGCCGTTCGTCATCGCCAAGGTCATGAAGCCCGGAACGTACAAGCTGTCCAACAGCCAAGGCGAGGTCTACAGCAACGCCTGGAACATCCAACAGCTACGTCGCTTCTACCCTTAAGATGCTTTCAAGTTGCTCGTATACCTCGTTCACACACCAAGTCTGGTCGTCAAGGAAGGGTCAGCCTTGCCTCGGCAAAGCCCGACCCTCCCTCGGGGGCTAGAAGGGGGAAACCCCCTCTGCGTCAAAAATTTCCTCGAAAAAAGAAAAAAAATCTTTTCTGCCAGAATGCCTTTCGTGCTCTTCGACTACTTCAAAAGTGGATCCTGAAAACGACGGAGTACACGTAAGCAGCCAAGGCTGACCGAGCCGAGGGACTCCTACGCCTCCGGGATACGGATACCTCACTCATCACCTTCTGCGATAAGTAACTCGCGTTCGGATAAGTGACTCCACGGACCGAACAAGTCTTCATGCTCGAGAGCTCTGCCGAAATGATTTTTCGGGCCTTCTCGACTGCGTCGGTAACAGAACCCTATGGACGAGTAAGAGCGCGCGTAAGCGGCAAGGCCTACCGAGCCGAGGGATTCCTACGCCTCCGAGATACGGATACCTCACTCATCGCCTTCCGTGAAAAGCAACCCTCGCCCGCACAAACAATTCTGTTACCGACAAATGAGCCCGGATACTCGAAACAAGAGGAAAAGAAACGCAGCTTTACAACACGACGACGGTGTGTTCAGGCCTCGGCGGCCGCAGAAAACATACACACACTACAAGACAACCTGATCCTGCAGGCTCGGACGTCGACAGCCGAAGGGGGCAGCAGCACCCTCGGCATCAACTACACCTTCGGCGGGGTCTGACCTAGCCTCGGACGGCGACGCGGTCGGAGGGCCCCCACTCTGAAGGACGACATTAGCACCACACCTGGGCCATTACCGCCAGGGTCTTCTTCGAGAATCCGGCCCGAGCAGGCGGCTCGGCCGGCCACCCCGAGGCCTCGGCCAGCTGACCCCCAAAGACATCAGCCCGGCTTTTGGCCTCGGCAGCTCAACTCCGGCGTCGGTTCCGCCAGCGGACGACCCGGCCAGGCTCTGGCCAACCACACCTCCTTTTCGAAGCCAACTCTGCCTCCGTCCGTGCTGACACCGCTACCTCCGGCTTCGGCTCATCGAAGGGCGGCCGAGGGGTTCCTTTAACTAAGCAAGAGGGGCCTCGGACAGCAAGGCCGACCGAGCCGAGGGACTCCTACTCCTCCGGGATACGGATACCTCACTCGTCACCTTTGCACGAGGCAACTCACGCTCAGTGAAGCGGTTCAGATAATCGACAAGGCGAGTCTCAGTGCTCGAAATGGAGAAAAAACATGGCTCCGTGCCGAAAATACATACATGTTCAGGCCTCGACAGCCGCATTGAACAAAACACCGGCACTTAAGGTGCCATTACAAACGGAACTCCGGTTACACCTCCGCAGGTACGAACAACCCCACACGATTGGGGGGCCTGTGGAGCAACAAAAGGCCGACGGGTGGCTCGCCGTCGCCCGTTCCGGCAGCAGCGACGACGACCTCCGCCCCGGGCGGCGAAGCAGCTTCAGCAGCGGCTTCCGGGCGGGTGCTACGGCAGGAGGGCTCTCGCTCACAAAGGACGAGAACCAGCCATTCAAGCCGGGAGACGGAGACCCAGGGGTACAGGCGGAGTTGGCAATCTCATTGGTAGAGAAGCCTTCTCTGGCTGCCACCACCTCAACACCGTGCCAGTGGGCGCCGGACGCCTCAAAGCGCACCGGCAGGTCCTCGCCCTCGCCGGAGCCGCCCAGAACATGAGCGCCGCCCTCGCGGCACACAACGTGCTGGACGACCCACTGATGCGGCTGTCGGCACGAGGAAGGCCTAGACGTGGTCGGCCCGCACGCGGCGCGACCATCGTCCGGACGGAGGACGGAATGGTGCACCCTGGCTGAGTAGCGGCGGTCCGCCTACCCCGGCGTGGCTGAGGGAAGCCTCCGCGGAGCTGGAAGATGCCTTTCTCCCCCAGACGCCGGGGGAAGAAAAGGGTTACTGACCCACGCGGAGGCGGCCCCCCGACTCGCCTCACCCTTCGCCCTAGCAAGGATGATGAAGATCCTTGAAGCTGAGGGCGGGGCGGAGGCCGCAGCCCGGTTTGCTTCTCCCCACCATCAAGCTGGTGGTCACCGTCTTGGGTGACCACCGGCGAGGGGATGCAGCCGGGCTGCATGATGAAAATCCTTGAAGCCGAACGATGGCTAAGAGGTAGCAACTTCCACGAAGTTGCGTTCCTCCGACGACAAGGCGGAAGGACTGCGGGCGTCCCCCATCCGGGGGGCTCGGAAGATGGAAGGACACGATGCATGAGGGGAGCACGAAGACATGATTGCCCTCCAAGGGGGTCGCCCTCCTTTTAAAGGCAACTCTCCCCACTTGCGCCCTCGACCGTTGCGGGTTGAGTCTTCTCCGACGCGCTCCAAGATTCTCCCCCCCACGGCGCGGGGGCTGGGTCCCACACGTCATGCAAGCCGGTCCAGGGGAGAAGAAGCCAAACCGCCACGCGCGTGCGGTGCATGCAACCACCCGGCGGTTACAAGCACTCCTCCACTTTCGCCCAGACCAGCGAGTGAAAGGGCGGACAGCCAGGCAGGCGGCATGCAACCGTGCCAAGTAGGCGCGCCCCTTCGACTCCAACAAGCCCAGCATGGAGGTCCAGGCCCACGCGTCATGCAACCGGCGCGCCGGTTGCTACGTGTGAGCAACTGCACCGCCACTCACGCCACTACCGCGCCTCCTCGACTGTGGAGTCAATACCGCGACTCGAGGCAACCCTGCAGTGCCAGCCAAGCGTGACGGTCAAATGCGGTCAAAATTGGGCCGGCAGTAATGGCGGTGACAGGCGGGCAGAAGCAGCGGTCACGTCGTCAGCCAAGCTCACGTCCCATCCAGGGGCAGCGGGGGAGCCCTCTCTCACGGCATGAAGACGGCGCGCCCGTGATCCGTTCCTCGAACGGCGCGCACACGCGCAACGACCGCCTCGCGAACCGCTCGCCCCGTCGCATTAACTCCGCGGCAGGACAGGCGGTGCCTCAGGTGGGAGAAGCAAACGACGCTTCGCCCTCGCCATAACGACCGCATCGAAAAAGGTACGCCACGTCATTCGACTTCGTATCCTTTTCCTTTTCCTCTTTCTCTCTCTTACAACAGGGACCGGGAAAGGGGGATACCCCAAAAATGACCCTTCTCCGTGAAGGAAACAGGCTCCGAGCCTCCCTACTGATCAGAGGTTCGAAGGCCGGCCCCTCGGAGGGGTTCAACGGCCGCCTCAGATCGATTGGGTTCTGCGCCCACTACTGGTCAGAGGTTCGATGGCCAGCCCCTCGAAGGGTTCAACGGCCGCCTCAGGCCACTCGGGCTCCGCGCCCACTACTGATCAGGGGTTCGTAGGCTGGCCCTCGAAGGGTTCACAGTCGCCTCAGACACAGAGCGAGGGATGACCCTGGGTACGTTCGATACATAACCAAGACTCGGGCTACGCTCCCGAGGTACCCTAGGACATTTCCGAGACCAGCGGGAGCGATCTTGTAACGGAATCCCATCAGAGGGAGGCATCGAGCCCTCGGACCCCGTCAAAGGGGACCGGGTCCGGCAGATCACCCGCAGGTACTTTGGGAGCGCGCCTCCGGGCCTCTAGCTGACCCCTAGCAAATGGGGCACGGGCGTCCGCTCGGATTACCCGCTAGCAGCTCACCGGAAACACCATGTTCGGCGCCCTCCGAGGGCAACATGGCGCTTTCCCCCCTCCTCCTTGTGGAAAGGCGACGCAGGGGCGTATGTAAAAAAGACGAGTCTGTCCTTGACCGTCCTCTCGCCCTGTGCAGAGGCTCGGGGGCTGCTCTCGCAAACCCGGCTCCGGCCAAACCGTTGACAGCGTCAACATACCAGCCCGAGAACTTGGGACCCGACCGTGCACTCGGGCTACGGCCAGCTCGCATGAGGGAACAACTAGACTAGCCGAAGTGTTGTGAAACGCACTAAGACCTCGAAGGAGTAAAACTACTCCTCTGAGGCCTCGGGGGCTACACCCGGCGGGTGCACTCGCGCGCACCCACCGGAACAGAATGCAACCGAAAAAAGGCTGGTCCCCTTGCAAAAAAGTGCGGCAAAAGCCTCCAAGCGAGTATTAGTACTCCCTTGGAGGCTCGGGGGCTACTGTCGGGGACCATAATTAGGGGTACCCTCAAGACCCCTAAATCTTAGCTGGTAACCCCCATCAGCACAAAGCTGCAAAGTCCTGATGGGTGCGATTAAGTCAAGGATCGGTCCATTCAAGGGACACGATCGTACCTCGCCCGAGCCTAGCCTCGGGCAAGGGAAGCCGACCCCGGAGAACCTACGTCTCGCCCGAGGACCCCTGTTGGGGTCGTGCTTCGGTGCGCCGAAGGTCTCACACGAAGAAGCAGCTTCGGCTGAAGTTGTCTCCAGGAGATGGCCGAAGGTTCCTTTTCATGGAGCTTCGGCGTTTCAAACCGACATAGAGATAGAATGACCTTTTTATACTTATAGGTCTGAGTCAATGTTGTAAACTTTTGTAAGGGGCATAATTGTAATTTGTCACAGGCTGCGACCTGTGCCTATAAATAGATGAACAGTACCTCTGTACTGTTCACGCGAACCTGTCATTTGTCTTCGCATCACACTTGTACTCCCGCCTTCCTCAAGACCGAAGGTACATTTGTCATTTGTATTCATTCGCATTAATAGAAATGGAAATGATTCTATGTTAACATTTGAATGTCCATTTTATACTTCATGATTTATATGAATGCTTCACCCTACGTTATTATGTTTACGAAGGTACGTCCTTCGTAACCTTCGTCCGAAGTTCCTTATATCCAGAAGGGATATAATGAAGTGGAGGACGAAGGACCTTAATATTTAACATTTTCTGTGTTGCCTTGTTCTTAACTCTTAGCATTTGAGAACAAGCCCCCAACATTGGCGCCCACCTCCGGTGAACTCACTTCCACTTTTCTGAGCTGATGGCTTCGTTCAACAATCAAGCTGGAGCTGCTTCGGCTTCGAAGCTCGTGCTCCCGATAACAGGCGGTTCTTGCTCAGAGCCGGCTAACAAGAAGCAGAAGAAGGAGGCTCAGAGAAGGGTGCAGCATGTTGGAGTGCAGGGACCCTTCATCAAGTCAAAATGGTCTCATATTCCAATTACCTTCTCTCAGGAAGACCTTCAGCTTAAGGATTATCCTCACAATGATGCTATGGTTATTTCTTGCGTGATCAAAGGATTTCTGGTCCACAATGTCCTAGTTGATACAGGCAGTGCAGCTGACATTATATTTGCTAAAGCCTTCAGACAAATGCAAGAGCCCGAAGACAAGATTCATGATGCTACACACCCTCTTTGTGGCTTCGGAGGGCGGCAGATTGTAGCACTTGGGAAGATTACCATGCCGGTAACCTTCGGATTTGTTAACAACACAAGGACTGAGCAAATTGTGTTTGATATCGTTGACATGGAGTATCCTTACAATGCTATCATCGGCCGTGGTACTCTTAATGCCTTCGAAGCAATTCTTCACCCAGCTTATCTCTGCATGAAGATACCTTCGGACCAAGGGCCTATTGCTATTCATGGAAGCCAGGAAGCTGCTAGAAGGGCCGAAGGAAGCTGGACTGACTCCAAGGCAATCCATAACATAGATGGAGCTGAAGCTTGTGAACAGTACAAATTCAGGAGGGAGAAGGCAGCTTCAGCAGATCAGCCGAAGCCCATGTTATTGTGTGAAGATATAGCAGAGCAAAAGGTGCTATTGGGCTCGCAATTATCTGAAGACCAGGAGAAAACCTTGATAAGGTTTTTATTCAACAACAAAGATGTTTTTGCATGGTCAGCCAATGATCTTTGTGGAGTGAATCGGGATGTTATTGAACATTCGCTCAATGTTGACCCATCCTTCAGACCCCGAAAGCAGAGGCTTCGGAAAATGTCTGATGACAAGGCCGAAGGGGCTCGCAATGAAGTGAAAAGACTCCTCAGTGCAGGAGTTATCAGAGAAGTGAAGTATCCAGAGTGGCTAGCTAACACTGTTATGGTGAAGAAGGCCAATGGCAGTGGAGAATGTGTATTGATTTCACAGATCTCAACAAGGCTTGTCCGAAGGATGAATTCCCGCTGCCAAGGATAGATTCTTTAGTTGATGCAGCAGCCTCTTCGGAGCTCATGAGTCTCCTGGACTGCTACTCAGGCTATCATCAAATCTGGATGAAGAAGGAAGATGAGCCGAAGACTAGCTTCATAACCCCAAGTGGTACATATTGCTATCTTCGGATGCCTGAGGGGCTCAAGAATGCTGGAGGGAGTTTCAGCAGAATGACTGCGAAGGTTCTCCAATCTCAGATAGGCAGAAATGTGTTGACTTATGTCGATGACATCATTGTAAAGAGCACGAAGCAAGAAAATCATATTGCTGATCTGCAGGAGACCTTCGCCAGCTTCAGACAAGCTGGTCTAAAGCTGAATCCAGAAAAATGTGTTTTCGGAGTGAAGAAGGGTAAATTTCTTGGATGCTTGGTTTCAACAAAGGGAATCGAAGCTAACCCAAATAAAATCGAAGCTATACTTCGAATGGAGCCACCAACCACAAGGAAGGGGGCCCAAAGATTGACAGGAAGGCTGGCATCTCTCAACAGATTTATATCCAGATCAGCAGAAAGAAACTTACCATTCTTCGAGGTGCTGAAGTCAGCTGAAGTCTTTCAATGGGGCCCAAGTCAACAAAAAGCCTTCGAAGAGCTGAAGCAATACTTAATAGATCTTACAACATTAACTCCACCAACGCCAGGGGCTCCTCTGTTGTTGTATGTGGCAGCTTCGCATTCAGCAGTAAGTGCGGCACTTGTCCAGGAGAAGTTTGATGGACAGGTCAAGAAGCAGGTCCCAGTATATTTTGTATCTGAGGTCCTCAGTGTCTCAAAGAAAAATTATACAGAGCTGGAGAAGGTGTTGTATGCCGTTTTAATGGCATCCAGGAAGCTTCGGCATTACTTTCAGGCATACAACATTATTGTTCCTTCTTCGCAGCCGTTGAAGGACATCATGAGGAATAGAGAAGCTACTGGGCGTATTGGAAAATGGGCTGCGGAACTCAATGAATTTTACATTGATTATGTGCATAGATCCTCAATTCAGTCTCAAGCATTGGCAGATTTCATTGCCGACTGGACGCCAGGGGCTCAGGACGAAGAAGCGAATAAAGATGCCGAAGCATGGACAGTGTTTTGTGATGGCTCTTGGGGAACCTTCGGAGCAGGTGCAGCTGCTGTTTTGGTCTCACCGTCCAAGGTTAAAACCTGCTATGCAGCAAGACTTGACTTCAGCTGCACAAATAATATCGCTGAGTACGAAGCTTTGCTCCTGGGACTTCGGAAACTAAAGGCAATGGGGATCAGAAGGGCGATTCTTAAAACTGATTCCTAGGTTGTTTCGGGTCATGTTGACAAAAGTTGCAAGGCTAAAGACCCGAAGCTTGAAAAGTACCTAGACACGGTCCGAAGGATCGAAGCTTCCTTCGAAGGATTTTCTGTTAAGAATATCCCTCGAGGACAAAATGAGCATGCTGATTTGTTGGCCAAGTCTGCGGCACAGGGGCTGCCGCTACCTTCGGATGTGTTTTTCGAAACAATAAAGGCACCTTCAGTGGAGCTACTTGAAAGAGCAGTCCTTAACATTTCTCCTGTGTACAGTGAAGATTGGAGAACTGAAATAATCTCTTACCTTCAGGGTAACTTCTTATCAGATGACGAAGCTTATAATAAAAGGATAGAGGCAAGAGCTCGTCCGTATGTCATGATAAAAGGGGAATTATACAAGCATGGAGTTTGTGCCCCGCTGCTCAAGTGCTTGTCTAGAACCGAAGGTATAGAGTTAATGAAAGAAATACATGCAGGCCTGTGTGGATCCCACATCGGATCTAGGCCGTTACTTGGAAAAGTGTTCCGCCAAGGGTTTTATTGGCCGAAGGCAGCTTCGGATGCTGCGGAGTTGGTTCAAAAGTGCGAAGGTTGTCAGAAATGTGCGAGAGATCAGAAGCAACCTTCGTCTTTGACACAGTTGATACAGCCCGTCTGGCCATTGCAAAGGTGGGGCCTCGACTTGCTGGGTCCATTACCACCGGCTCAAGGCAATCTGAAATATGTTATAGTAGCTGTGGAGTATTTTTCCAAGTGGATTGAGGCGAAGCCATTAGCCACAATAACTTCAGCCACTGTCCAAAAATTTTTCTGGCAGAACATTGTCTGTCGCTTCGGAGTACCGAAGGCCATCACCGTAGATAATGGAACACAGTTTGACTCCGAAGATTTCAGAAATTTCTGTGATCAAATTGGAACGAAGATCCATTTTGCATCAGTCAGGCATCCGGAGTCGAATGGGCTTGTTGAAAGGGCCAACGACATCATAATGACAGGAATAATGAAGCTAATCTTTAACCAACCAAGGGGAAAGTGGCCAGATCAGTTGACCAAAGTGGTGTGGAGCCACAATACAACAACATCAAGGTCTACAGGCTTTACCCCATTTAAGTTGCTATTTGGTGACGAAGCAATAACCCCGGAAGAAGCCAAAGCTGGATCAATAAGAGTGGTAGCTTCGGCAGAACCAGGTGCCGAAGATACTTGTCTTGTGGAAAAAGATGCCTTAGAAGGGATCAGGCTTCAGGCCGTTGAGAATATCAATAAATACCAGGCTGAAACAGTTAAATGGCGAGATAGAAAGGTCCGGCTAAAAAATATTGAGCCGGGACACTTGGTGCTTCGGAGAGTGGCCAACCCGGATACAGTGGGCAAGCTACAATTGAAATGGGAAGGGCCTTTCTTAGTAGCATCTTCGTCAAGGCCTGGTTCATACAGACTGAAGGACATGGATGGCAATGAAATTCCAAGATCTTGGAATGCGGATGAGCTTCGGCGATTCCATGTATAACTCGATGTAATTTTTTATGTTTTTTCTTTTTCTTTTTCATGGCACCCTTTTCCTTTCTAAAGGGGGAGAAAGGTTTTTAATGGGGCCATCATATGTAATTTTCCTTTTTAGATTTATAAGAGCAAAATCCCCCAAAGAATGTAAATGTAAAAGCTGAGAGCGCACCATCGAGTGCCGAAACTGAAAAAAGAGAAAAAGCTCCGAAGATGTCCCTAAGGGGATGCAGAGCTTATACCGCCTAAGTAAAAGGCGAAGAAGCTCCGAAGACGTCCCTAAGGGGATGCAGAGCTTATACCGCCTAAGTAAAAGGCGAAGAAGCTCCAAAGACGTCCCTAAGGGGATGCAGAGCTTACAGCGAAAAGTCAACGCTGATACTGCCTAAGTAAAAGGCAAAGATGCTCCAAAGTCGTTCCTAAGGGAATGCAGAGCAGATGTGTGGTTGGTTCTAAAGAAGTAATGGTTGAGAATGTGGCTTCGGACATACGCTTCGGACATTCATTCGCACATTACATTACATCATGGCATTTGCATGCATAAGCATTCATTCATAGCATTTGTGTTCCTAAGTGGTTGCTTCGGCAAAAAGAAAAGCTTCGGAGAAGTGGTTTTTTATGATTCGTTATGTAAAAGAAAAGCTTCGGTGAAGTGGTTTTTTATGATTCGCTATGTAAAAGGAAAGCTTCGGAGAAGTGGTTTTTTATGATTCGTTATGCTATGTTGTGTACAAAAAAGAGAAGCTTCGGTAAAAAGAAGAATTGCTTTTATGCTTTGTTGTATACAAAAGAGACAAGCTTTGTTGCTCGGCGAAAAGAAGAATTGCTTTTATGCTTCGTTGTGTACGAAAAGAAGGGAAGGTGTTTTTTCGCCTTCGGCTCAAAATATTGATTTCGTCCACATCAAAGCGCCTCAATCGAAGGGTAAGAATATATTACAAGGTATGTACAAAGTTCCTTGAGAACAGTTTAAATATATTTACAAAAGTTGTTACAAAAGTATCCTAAGTTTTTTTTCTATAGTACATTTCTACTGATCTTCATTAAGCTTCAGCTTCGGCACAGCTTCGGCGACATATCTTAGGCATCATCTTCACCTTCGTCATCCTACATAAATCAAGGAATCGTGAGTAAAAATAAAGTGCAAAGGAAAAGGTAAGTACGAAGTATCAATTCTTACTGGTTCAAGATGACTTCGGGCTTCGTCTCCAGCCTTCTCCCGCCCGCCTTTTGTCCATATCATTTTTATAAATCTATTGGAAATGCTTCGGGCGAGGTCAGGTATATCATCCAGGATTGATGGAGATAGGGTGAAGTTGGGCCTGTTGACAATTTTTCCGTGTTCGCAGCCGGCCTTCAGGAATGCAGCAGCGGTACCCCGAGAAGCTACCCAGGCACAGAAGTCGCCGTGCCCGGCTATAACTTCGTCAAGTTCTTCGATTTCGGCTTCGATATGATCGAAGGCCTCTGGTAAATTTTCCGCTGAAGGGTTAAATTTCCCGCTGCTGGCTCCAACAGAGTAGAATATCTTTTTTAATCGTCCAATACAATTGTTGCTAAATTTTAAGCATGTGTCTTGAAGGCTTGCTAACGATTTCTTCAACTCTGAACTGGTTTGGACTTCGGTTTTAAGTTTCGAATTAAGCTCCAGCTTCTCCTGATTGAATTGTTCTGATTGACTGATAAGCTTCGAATTCAATTCTGATACCTTAGCCTCAGTCTCTGCCAGCAGGCCTTCGGCGGATTGGAGCTCGAAGTCTTTCTTTTCAATGATGGCAGATTGATCTTTTATTTTGCTTTCTAAGTTTTCAATTATAGCTTCGTGTTTTTTGTCCTCCAAATCTTGTTGCATTTTCAGAGCTTTGCTCAGTAGCATGCTCTGCACAGAAACAACTTACGTTGGTAACATTTTCATTATTAACAGCAATAAAAATCAGAGAAAAGGTCGTTTACCTTGAAGTTGGAGTAAAATAAGCTGCCGACGATATGTTGTCGTCGGTAGCGGCTGATGTCTGTTTCTAGCTTCGGAAAACCGATACTCTTTGATAGAGTACCGATTACCTTAGCTCCAGTCTGGTCTCGAATGCAGCCCAATTTTTCGTCATCAATACCTCCAAATAGAAGGGCTCCTGGCTTGTAGCCACAAGATTTGGCATAGTCCTTGAGTTCTTCTATTTCATCCTTCGTCAGTTTTTGCCCAACTAAATTCTGGAAGGAGTAGGCTTCGTCGTCCGAAGTTTCTTCGGCTATTTCTTTTCCTTTCTCAGGCACTGTGGCCATGGTTTTTTCAGTAGTAGCACCAGCTTCTTCTGCAGCTATGTCTTCCAAAATCTTGTTAATGTCCTCAATGGTAGTTTCTAAGTTTGTATCTTCGGCTGTAGCGGCTTCGGTAGCCGCGACCTCCGAAGGTGCGCCTTCGACAATTGCTGTACCTTCAGCAGCTGCTGTTTTCTGAATTGACGCCCTAGGCGGCGTCTTGTCGATAACTTCAGTTACCGCAATAATTCTTTGCCGCTTGGGCTTGTTTATCTTCGTTTGATCCGGCTCGTCCACCTTTTGAAAAAGCTTCGTCAGTTGGAGCCCTAATGGACTTAGCTTCGTGGGCATGGGTTCAGTCATTACCTTTAAAATTTCCTCCACGTCGCTGGTAGAAGGCGGTGTGGGGGTCCCCTCTTCTTCGGGTGATTTGCGCTTCGGAGTGGATATTTTTCTTTTCTTGGGTATTTTCTTCTCCTTTGCTGGTCTTTCTTCATCCCTGATCAGAGTTTCGGCTACTCTTTTTCTTTTATGACCCTCGGCACCCTTGTTCAACTGCTCATAATCTGGGTACTCGAAGCCCAGGGCATCAAGCACTCGATTCAACCTTCGCTTCGGTCGGGCACCGAAGGCCGCTGTCATTAGTTGATCCTCTTTTTTGGAGTAGTTCCCCAGGATTTCATTGCACATCACCTCAACAGTGTCTAACCACTCTTTGCAGGGTTTTTTTGAAATACTTTTTAAACTTGAAGTGATAAGGAAGCCGGACAAGCTCCCCCTTCTTCTTCTCTCCCTCCAGCTTCGGCATTTCCCACTCTTTTAGAGTAGGGAAAACTCTGAATGCCAAGAACTCCTGAACTAGATCCCTGGTGCCAATATGTTTTGAAATAATTTCAAATTCACCCAGAGCAGCCCAGGTGGGACCTTCTAGATCGCCGATGCGGCAGCGTGGCCTCGTCTCTCCGAAGATTAAATCCAGAGGGCTTTGTACCAATTTTTCTTTGTCTTCGTCAACTTTTACATAGAACCACTCAGATTTCCAGCCTGCTGGCCATTTGCTTCGGTAGCTGATGACAGGACACTTTGTTGTCTTCCGGTAGGCAAAATTATAGCAACCGAAATTATCATGTAGCCCATCCTTTCTGGCCTTTGTTTGGTAATGTAATTCGTGAACTCGGCAGAAGCTGTCGGCAAATGGTTCCACAGCTTGGCTTCGGAGGGCCCAGATATAAACATTGAGCCTAACGATGGCGTTAGGAGTCAATTGATGAAAGTAGATACCAAACTTTTTCAGTATCTCTGCAATAATATTGTGAAGAGGGAATCTAAGCCCAGCCTTTAAAAAGCTCTTGAAGATAACAATCTCATCCTTCCCTGGCTTCGGGGTGGTTTCTTCTCCCCCGAAGCGGAGTAGCTTCTTCTGATCTTCATTGAAATAACCTGCTTTTACCATCTTCGAAAGATCAGCTTTTGAAACAGTTGATTTCCCAAAATCCAGGTGACTGGGCTTGCTGGGCATAGCAATGTGGTAGTCATCTTCCGAGTCAGTCCCTTCAATGTTTTCTTCTTCTCCTTCGGCAGTTGTCGGGTTTGCTTCAGCAGCAGGTACTTCTTCCGCAGTCACTAGACCGGAACGCTGCATCGCTTCGGAGATGGGCACAGTGTCCGAACCTTCGGCTTCGTCTCCCTCACGTACAACTTTGGCAGTAGATCGTACTCTCGCCATTTGATTCCGAGTTTGGGGAAGTCAGAAACTTTTTTCCTTTTTCTTTTCTCCGAAGCTCTTCTTTCTGACGAAGCAGGCGTCGAAACGGACCTTCGTTCGATTTTGAGACTCAAGCTTCGGCTATGGTGGAAAATTTTGGCAGCAAAACAGTGCAAATAGCAATGAATGCTGTGGTAACTTCACACCTACCCGTTTGTTTATATAGTGCTACAGGTAAGAAGGCAAAGCGGCAGGATTTTTGCACCACGCGGGCAGTCACTTATACTCGCTGTGCAGTGGACCGCAAAGGTCAAACAGTAACTCTGCAAAGTGGGCCTGGCACGCGCTCGGAAGACGGATCGTTTCTCCGCAACGAGCTCAGGGAAGGTGTTTTTTGGACCTTCGGCTTCCCGAAGCTGAAGAGGCTTTTTTCACGGGTCAAGCTCGTTACGAAAAACGATCTAGCACCGCGAAAGGGGCTACTGTTGGGGTCGTGCTTCGGTGCGCCGAAGGTCTCACACGAAGAAGCAGCTTCGGCTGAAGTTGTCTCCAGGAGATGGCCGAAGGTTCCTTTTCATGGAGCTTCGGCGTTTCAAACCGACATAGAGATAGAATGACCTTTTTATACTTATAGGTCTGAGTCAATGTTGTAAACTTTTGTAAGGGGCATAATTGTAATTTGTCACAGGCTGCGACCTGTGCCTATAAATAGATGAACAGTACCTCTGTACTGTTCACGCGAACCTGTCATTTGTCTTCGCATCACACTTGTACTCCCGCCTTCCTCAAGACCGAAGGTACATTTGTCATTTGTATTCATTCGCATTAATAGAAATGGAAATGATTCTATGTTAACATTTGAATGTCCATTTTATACTTCATGATTTATATGAATGCTTCACCCTACGTTATTATGTTTACGAAGGTACGTCCTTCGTAACCTTCGTCCGAAGTTCCTTATATCCAGAAGGGATATAATGAAGTGGAGGACGAAGGACCTTAATATTTAACATTTTCTGTGTTGCCTTGTTCTTAACTCTTAGCATTTGAGAACAAGCCCCCAACAACCCCCCTCCGGCAACGGGCACGCTATCGGCTCGCCCGAGGCCCAGTCTTCACCGAGAAGCAGCCTTGGCCACATCGCCACGCCGACCGACCAAATCGCAGGGGCATTTAATGCAAAGGTGGCCTCACACCTTTATCCTGACGCACGCCCTCCAGTCGACAGAGCCGAATTGACCGCAGTCACTTCGCCGCTCTACTGACCGGTCTGACAAGAGGACAGCGCCGCTTGCGCCGCTCCGACTGTTGAGCCACCCGATAGAGTGAGGCTGACAGCAGCCAAGGCCGGCCTCGGGCGTCATAGGAAACTCCGCCTCGCCCGACCCCAGGGCTCGGACTCGGGCTCAGCCCCGGAAGATGGTGAACTCCGCTCCGCTCGACCCAGGGCTCGGACTCAGGCTCAGCCCCGGAAGACGGCGAACTCTGCTCCGCCCGACCCAGGGCTCGGACTCGGGCTCAGCCCTGGAAGACGGCGAACTCCGCTCCGGCCGACCCAGGGCTCGGACTCGGGCTTAGCCCCGGAAGACGACGAACTCCGCTCCGCCCGACCCCAGGGCTCGGACTCGGGCTCAGCCCCGGAAGACGACGAACTCCGCTCCGCCCGACCCCAGGGCTCGGACTCGGGCTCAGCCCCGGAAGACGGCGAACTCCGCTCCGCCCGACCCCAGGGCTCGGGCATGCGCTCAACCCCGGAAGACAACGAACTCCGCCTCGCCCGACCCCAGGGCTCGGACATGGGCTCAGCCCCGGAAGACGACGAACTCCGCCTCGCCCGACCCGGGGGCTCGACCCCGACCTCGACCTCGGAGGAGCCTCCACCTCGCCCAGCCTAGGGCACGGACCGACCACGTCAACAGGAAGCGCCATCATTACCCTACCCCGAGCTGACTCGGGCTACGGGGAACCAGACCGGCGTCCCATCTGGCTCGCCCCACCATGCGAGTAATGATGGCGCCCCGCATGCCCTATGACGACGACGGCTCTCAGCCCCCTTACGGAAGCAAGAGGACGTCAGCAAGGACTCGACAGCCCCAACAGCTATCCTCCCGCCAGGCTCCAGCACTCCTCCGACGGCCACGACACCACGCGAACTGGGCGCCAAGACCTCTCCGGCTGCCACGATGGCATGTACTTAGGGCGCTAGCTCACCACCGCTAGACACATTATCACATTGCTACACTCCCCATTGTACACCTGGATCCTCTCCTTACGCCTGTAAAAGGTAGGACCAGGGCCCTCTTACAGAGGGTTGGCCCGCGCGGAGAAGGACGGAACGGCGCTCGCATAAGGCCGCCCGCTCCCACTCCCGCGTGGATGCTTGTATCCCCCTACTGCAAGCGCACCCAACTCAGGCGCGGGGCTAACACGAAGGCCGCGGGATCCGCTCTCTCACGCCTGCCTCCCTCCGGCTGCTTCCTTTCCCCCCTTCGCGTTCCGCCTCGCGTCGACCCATCTGAGCTGGGGCACGCGGCGACAATTCACTCGTCGGTCCAGGGACCCCCCGGGTTTCGAAACAGCTACAGAAGAGCAATGTAGGAATCCCCCGTCTGACCGCCATCGCAGCAAAATCAACCCGGAAACCTCCCTACACGCCTACTCCCCTGCTACCCTTGCCCCTATCGGGTAAGGTAGTCTTCCACTAGCTTTCCTAGTTAGTCAGCCAAGGGCGTCCCATTCCACCCTTGTGGTGGCACGTGCTTCTCAAGTTAAGCTACATGTTCCAATTAAAATAGTAGTCTTATCATGAACAAAAATAGAACAATAATAAATAATTAGAACATAATCATAATGTAAATGTTAATCCCAAAACCATGTATAGCAATAGCAATGACTACCCAAAAATTTAGGGGTAAACAAGGTAACAAGATAACCATACTAGGGTGACCTATTGGGTAGCATCAAAATTAAGCCTATGCATGAATAAGTGATAATAAAGAACATTATTAGGTAATAAAAGTGGTCAAGGGCACAACTTGCCTTCAATGAGTTTCTGCTCAGCAACTTCTACCTGCTGAACATCGGGATCCTCGGCCACTGGCTCTTCTACTCGCCATAATACAAACAAGCATGGTACAAGGGAAAAATTAACATCACACCAAACATGTATTCAAAATACATATCAATAATCTACACATTAAAATGAGATCATAGGAACAAGAATCACTAAATTCAGAATTATGGATTTTAAGTTATGAATTTCCGAAGGTTTTATGTATTTGATGCAAGATTAATTAAGAGATCAATTTTAATACAGTTTTCATGTCAGAATAGACACACTATGTGATGAGCAATATTATTACAAAATTATAGGAACTAGAATGGACTAAAAAGGAGTTAAAATGAATTTTACAAGTTTCTAGGATTATTTTTGTATTAAAAATCAATTTCTATATTGTTTTTCTCAATTTCATCTGTTACTGGACTGCGCACGTAAATAAACCAAAAGCTAGGGGCCACTGCGCAAGTACTCAGTGCACAATCACTGTGGATGGCGGGTTTATTCCCAAATTCTCTAAGGACTCATACATAAAATGCTCAGTCGAAACGGTACGGGACGTCACCCACCGTCCGATCCTAGGTCGACGCGCTAGATTAGATCGTCGATGGATATAAACTCCGTTTCTCGAATCATAGTCGGATCTGAGATCGACGATCCACTGCGCACGATCCCCACTTTTTCTCTTAACCACCTGATCGCCAATCTACGATTGACAATGGTTGAGACGAAGGGGTATCCCACAAACCGATCACAGACATCCGCTTGCCATCCAACGGCCGAGCGATCCACACTCCCCCACCTCGACAAAGACCGGCAGTGTTACCCCCGCACGGCGGCGGCCATGTCCAGTGGAGTCAATCCCTGCACGGCCGCGCCCGTTTCCCAAATTCGGCTTAACTACATAGTGCGAAAGAGATAATATGAATGGAGATAGACTTATTACTTAGGGTTAAGTACCGAGCAGAGGCGTTCGCGATGCACGCCGGATCACCGTCGACAGCGAGAAATCCCGGACGATTGGACGGGCCACCGAATTCAATACTTCACACCAGCGACCCACGCACGCTAATGAACGATCCCGACACCACACTGGCCTTCAATCATTGGTGCAGGCACAGGTCCACGGTGGCGGACAACGGTGTCGCGTGCGATGTGGTTCTCGCAGTGAAGGAGAGGGACGACTAGTCCGAGGAGGGTGTGGGGCTTCAAGACTCGCGGTCGGGGAGGTGCTGAAGGGTTTTATCTACGGCCTTTGCCTGTTGGCGCAACGATCACCGCAAGCGCGGCAGAATCGCATGGCCAGTTCGCCCACTTCCGCGATTGCTGGTGCGGCAAGTTGACAGGTGGGCCCCAGCACCCCGTGCGACAAACGCATGATGAAAGGTCAAAGTCCAAGTGATCCGCAGGAATGGCAGGGAGGTGGGTGCATGAAAGGGAAATAGGCTTACACCTTTTCCTAAATAGATTTTGGTGGTTGAATTGCCCAACACAAATATTTGGACTAACTAGTTTCCTCTAGTCTATAAGTTCTATAGGTGCCAAAGGTTCACAATAGACCAATAAAAAGACCAAGAAAGGGTTCAAACAAAAAGAACTTAAGAAAACCCAAAGGCACCCTGGTCTGGCGCACCGGACTGTCCGATGTGCCACCGGACAGTGTCTGGTGCACCAGGGAACTCGACACTGAACTCCTCACCTTCGGGAAAATCAGAGGGCGCCCTGCTATAATTCACCGGACTGTCTAGTGAGGCACCGGACAGTGACCGGTGGCACACCGGACTGTCCGGTGTGCCAGCGGAGCAACGGCTACTTCAAGCACAACAGTTGACTGCAACGCATTTAATGCGCGCCTGCGCACGCAGAGGTCAGAGCACGCGCAGTTGGCGCACCAGACAGTCTACAGGAGATGTCCGGTGCACCATCGGACAGCCCAGAGGCCCCAAGTCAGAGCTCCAACGGTCGAACTCCAACGGCTGGCTAACGTGGCTGGCGCACCGGACAGTGTCCGGTGGCGCACCGGACTGTCCGGTGCGCCATGCGACAGCAGACTTCCAACGGCCACATTTTGGTGGTTGGGGCTATAAATGCCCCAACCACCCCACATTCAATTGCATCCAAGTTTTCTGCACTTCTACACCTTACAAGAGCTATAGAATTCAATACAAGACACACCAAAGAGATCAAATCCTCTCCCAACTCCACACAAAGCTCTAGTGATTAGAGAGAGAGATTTGTTATGTTCATTTGAGCTCTTGCGCTTGGATTGCTTCTTGTCTTTCTCATTCTTCTTGTGATCAATCTCAATTGTAATCGAGGCAAGAGACACCAATTGTGTGGTGGTCCTTGCGGGGACTTTGTGTCTCGTGTGATTGAGAAGAGAAGCTTACTCGGTCCGAGGGACCGTTTGAGAGAGGGAAAGGGTTGAAAGAGACCCGGTCTTTGTGACCACCTCAACGGGAGTAGGTTTGCAAAAACCGAACCTCGGTAAAACAAATCCTTGTGTCTCATTCCTTATTTGCTTGCGATTTGTTTTCACCCTCTCTCTCTGACTCGATTATATTTCTAACGCTAACCCGGCTTGTAGTTGTGATTAACTTTATAAATTTCAGTTTCGCACTATTCACCCCCTCTAGGCGACTTTCAATTGGTGTCAGAACCCGGTGCTTCATTAGAGCTTAACCGCTCGAAGTGATGTCGGGAGATCACGCCAAGAAGGAGATGGTGACCGGCGACAAGCCTGCTACAAGCCTCGGGAAGGCTGCATCGGGAGAGTCCCGCAACAAAGGGAAGGAAAAGGAAAAGGAATCCTCTTCCCACAAGTCGCATCGGAGTAGCGACAAGAAAAAGAAGATGAGGAAGGTGGTCTACTATGAGACCGATTCTTCATTGCCATCCACCTTCGGCTCCGACGCGCCGTCCATTACTTCTAAGCGCCATGAGCGCAAGAAGTATAGTAAGATCCCCCTATGCTACCCTCGTATTTCAAATCGTACTCCTTTACTCTTTGTTCCATTAGGCAAACCACCGGTTTTTGACGGTGAAGATTATAATATGTGGAGTGACAAAATGAGGCATCATCTAACCTCACTCCACACAAGCATTTGGAATGTTGTTGAGTTTGGTGTACAGGTACCATCCGTAGGGGATGAAGACTACGATTCGGACGAAGTGGCCCAAATCCACCACTTCAACTCCCAAGCCACTACTATACTTCTCGCCTCTCTAAGTCGAGAGGAGTATAATAAGGTGCAAGGGTTGAAGAGCGCAAAGAAAATTTGGGACGTGCTCAAGACCGCGCACGAAGGAGATGAGGTGACCAAGATCACCAAGCGGGAAACGATCGAGGGGGAGCTCGGTCGCTTCATGCTTCACCAAGGGGAGGATCTGCAAGCTATGTACAACCGCTTGAAGACCTTGGTGAACCAAGTGTGCAACCTCGGGAGCACAAAATGGGATGACCATGAGATGGTCAAGGTTATTCTTAGATCCCTCGTTTTTCTTAACCCTACGCAAGTTCAATTAATTCGAGGTGATCCTAGATACAAGCTAATGTCTCCCGAGGAGGTTATAGGGAAGTTTGTAAGCTTTGAGCTAATGATCAAAGGCTCAAAGAAAATCATCGAGCAAGGCACCTCCTCCACGCCCGAGGCACAACCCATCGCATTCAAGGCAACGGAGGAGAAGAAGGAAAAGTCTACACCAAGTAGGCTCCCCATTGACGCCTCAAAGCTCGACAATGAGGAGATGGCTTTAATCATCAAAAGCTTTTGACAAATCCTAAAGCAAAAGAGGGGGAAGGACTACAAACCCCGCTCCAAGAAGGTTCGCTACAAGTGTGGTAAGCTCGGTCACTTCATTGCCAAATGTCCTATTTCTAGTGACAGGGGCGACGATAAGAAGGGGAGAAGAAAGGAAAAGAAGAGGTACCACAAGAAGAAGGGCGGTGATGCCCATGTGTGCGGCGAGTGGGACTCCGACGAGAGCTCCACCGACTCCTCCTCCGACGAGGACGCCGCCAACATCGCCGTCAACAAGGGACTTCTCTTCCCAAATGTCGGCCACAAGTGCCTCATGGCAAAGGATGGCAAAAGGAAGAAGGTTAAATCTAAATCCTCTACTAAATATGCATCCTCTAGTGATGAAGACAATTCAAGTAATGAGGAGGATAATTTGTTTACCCTTTTTGCCAACCTTAACATGGAACAAAAAGAAAAGCTAAATGAATTGATTAGCGCCATTCATGATAAGGATGAACTCTTGGATAGCCAAGAGGACTTCCTAATTAAGGAAAATAAGAAACATGTTAAGGTTAAGAATGCTTATGCTCTAGAAAGGGAAAAATGTGAAAAATTATCTAATGAGCTAAGCACTTGCCATGATGTTATTGCCAACCTTAGAAATAAAAATGCTAAATTAGTTGCTAAGGTTGATTCAAATGTTTATGATGATTCATATGTCAATCTTAGAAATGATCATGATATTTCTATTGCTAAGATTGAAAAATTGAATGCCTCTCTTGCTAGCCTTAGAATTGAAAATGAAAAATTAATTGCTAAGGAAAAAGACTTAGATGTTTGCAATGCTTCTATTTCCGATCTTAGAAGCGAAAATGATATTTTACATGCTAAGATTGTTGAACTAAAAACTTGCAAACTCTCTACATCTACCATTGAGCATGTTTCTATTTGCACTAGATGTAGAGATGTTGATATTAATGCTATTCATGATCATATGGTCTTAATTAAACAACAAAATGATCATATAGCAAAATTAGATGCTAAAATTGCCGAGCATGAACTTGAAAATGAAAAATTTAAATTTGCTTGTAGTATGCTTTATAGTGGGAGACGCCCTGGCATCAAGGATGGCATTGGCTTCCAAAAGGGAGACAATGTCAAACTTAATGCCCCTCCTAAAAAATTATCTAACTTTGTTAAGGGCAAGGCTCTCATGCCTCAGGATAACGGGGGTTACATTTTGTACCCTGCAGGTTATCCCGAGCATAAGATTAGGAGAACTCATTCTAGGAAGTCTCACTCTGGCCCTAATCATGCTTTTATGTATAAGGGTGAGACATCTAGCTCTAGGCAATCAACACGTGCTAAATTGCCTAAGAGGAAAGCTCCTATTGCATCAAATGAACCTAGCATCTCATTTAAGACTTTTGATGCATCTTATGTTTTGACTAACAAATCCGGCAAAATAGTTGCCAAGTATGTTGGGGACAAACACAAGGGAGCAAAGACTTGTGTTTGGGTACCCAAAGTTCTTGTATCTAATGTCAAAGGACCCAAAACTGTTTGGGTACCTAAAGTCAAGAACTAAATTTGTTTTGTAGGTTTATACATCCGGGGGCTCAAGTTGGATCATCGATAGCGGGTGCACAAACCACATGACAGGGGAGAAAAGGATGTTCTCCTCCTACGAGAAAAATCAAAATCCCCAACGAGCTATCACATTCGGGGATGGAAACCAAGGTTTGGTCAAAGGTTTGGGTAAAATTGCTATATCACCTGACCATTCCATTTCCAATGTTTTTCTTGTAGATTCATTAGATTATAATTTGCTTTTCGTATCTCAATTATGCAAAATGGGCTACAACTGTCTATTTACTGATGTAGGTGTCACTGTCTTTAGAAGAAGTGATGATTCAATAGCATTTAAGGGAGTGTTAGAGGGTCAGCTATACTTAGTTGATTTCAATAAAGCTGAACTCGACACTTGCTTAATTGCTAAGACTAACATGGGCTGGCTCTGGCATCGCCGACTAGCACATGTTGGGATGAAGAATCTTCACAAGCTTCTAAAGGGAGAACACGTTTTAGGACTAACCAATGTTCATTTTGAGAAAGACAGGATTTGTAGCGCATGCCAAGCCGGGAAGCAAGTTGGTGTTCATCATCCACATAAGAACATCTTGACGACTGACAGGCCACTTGAGCTCCTCCACATGGACCTATTCGGCCCGATCGCTTACATAAACATCGGTGGGAGTAAGTACTGTCTAGTTATTGTGGATGACTATTCTCGCTTCACTTGGGTGTTCTTTTTGCAGGAAAAATCTCAAACCCAAGAGACCTTAAAGGGATTCTTGAGACGGGCTCAAAATGAGTTCGGCTTAAGGATCAAGAAAATTAGAAGCGATAATGGCACGGAGTTCAAGAATTCACAAATTGAAGGCTTCCTTGAAAAGGAGGGCATCAATCATGAGTTCTCTTCTCCCTACACGCCACAACAAAATGGTGTAGTGGAGAGGAAGAATAGAACTCTATTGGACATGGCAAGAACCATGCTGGAGTACAAGACTTCGGATCGGTTTTGGGCCGAGGCGGTCAACACCGCTTGCTACGCCATCAACCAGTTGTATCTACACTGAATCCTCAAGAAGACATCTTACGAACTCCTAACCGGTAAAAAGCCCAATGTTTCATATTAGAGTCTTTGGTAGCAAATGTTTTATTCTTGTTAAAAGAGGTAGAAAATCAAAATTTGCTCCTAAGGCTGTAGAAGGCTTTTTACTAGGATATGATTCAAACACAAGGGCATATAGAGTCTTTAACAAGTCCACTGGACTAGTTGAAGTTTCTTGTGACATTGTGTTTGATGAGACTAATGGCTCCCAAGTGGAGCAAGTTGATCTTGATGAATTAGATGATGAAGAGGCTCCGTGCGTCGCGCTAAGGAACATGTCCATTGGGGATGTGTGTCCTAAAAAAATCGAAGAGACCATTCAAGCATAAGATCAACCATCCTCCTCCATGCAAGCATCTCCACCAACTCAAGATGAGGATGAGGCTCAAGATGATGAAGGGGAAGATCAAGAAGATGAGCCACCTCAAGACGACGGAAATGATCAAGGGGGAGATGCAAATGATCAAGACAAGGAGGATGAGCAAGTTCCAAAACCGCCACACCCAAGAGTCCACCAAGCAATTCAACGAGATCACCCCGTGAACACCATCCTCGGCGATATTCATAAGGGGGTAACCACTAGATCTCGTGTTGCACATTTTTGTGAGCATTACTCCTTTGTTTCCTCTATTGAGCCACACAGGGTGGAGGAAGCACTCCAAGATTCGGATTGGGTGATGGCGATGCAAGAAGAGCTCAACAACTTCACGAGGAATGAGGTATGGCATTTGGTTCCACGTCCTAATCAAAATGTTGTAGGAACCAAGTGGGTCTTCCGCAATAAACAAGACGAGCATGGTGTGGTGACAAGGAACAAAGCCCGACTTGTGGCCAAGGGATATTCACAAGTCGAAGGTTTGGATTTCGGTGAAACCTATGCACCCGTAGCTAGGCTTGAGTCCATTCGTATATTATTAGCCTATGCTACTTACCATGGCTTCAAGCTTTATCAAATGGACGTGAAGAGTGCCTTCCTCAACGGACCAATCAAGGAAGAGGTCTATGTTGAGCAACCTCCCAGCTTTGAAGATAGTGTGTATCCTAACCATGTCTATAGGCTCTCTAAGGCGCTTTATGGGCTCAAGCAAGCCCCAAGAGCATGGTATGAATGCCTAAGAGATTTCCTTATTGCTAATGGCTTCAAAGTCGGAAAGGCCGATCCTACTTTATTTACTAAAACTCTTGCAAATGATTTGTTTGTATGCCAAATTTATGTTGATGATATTATATTTGGGTCTACTAACGAATCTACATGTGAGGAATTTAGTAGGATCATGACACAAAAATTCGAGATGTCAATGATGGGGGAGTTGAAGTATTTTCTAGGATTTCAAGTCAAGCAACTCCAAGAGGGCACCTTCATTAGCCAAACCAAGTACATTCAAGACATTCTAAACAAGTTTGGGATGAAGGATGCCAAGCCCATCAAGACACCCATGGGAACTAACGGGCATCTCGACCTCGACACGGGAGGTAAATCCGTAGATCAAAAGGTATACCGGTCGATGATAGGTTCTTTACTCTATTTATGTGCTTCACGACCGGATATTATGCTTTCCGTATGCATGTGTGCAAGATTCCAAGCCGATCCTAAGGAAGCTCACCTTAGGGCCGTGAAACGAATCTTGAGATATTTAGTTTATACTCCTAAGTTTGGCCTTTGGTACCATAGGGGATCCACATTTGATTTAATTGGTTATTCCGATGCCAATTGGGCAGGGTGCAAAATTAATAGAAAGAGCACATCGGGGACTTGCCAGTTCTTGGGAAGATCTCTGGTGTCTTGGGCTTCAAAGAAGCAAAATTCTGTGGCTCTTTCAACCGCCGAAGCCGAGTATATTGCCGCAGGTCATTATTGCGCGCAATTGCTTTGGATGAGGCAAACCCTTCGGGACTATGGTTACAAATTAACCAAAGTTTCTCTTCTATGTGATAATGAGAGTGCAATCCGCATGGCGGATAATCCCGTTGAGCATAGCCGCACTAAACACATAGCCATTCGGTATCATTTTCTAAGGGATCACCAACAAAAGGGGGATATCAAGATTGCATATGTTAGCACCAAAGAACAATTAGTCGATATCTTTACCAAGCCATTGGATGAACAAACTTTTACCAAACTTAGGCATGAGCTAAATATTCTTGATTCTAGGAACTTTTATTGATGTTTTGCACACATAGCTCATATGTATACCTTTGATCATCTCTTTCATGTACTATGACTAATGTGTTCTTTCAAGTCCATTTCATGCTAAGTCATAGATTGAAAGGGAAAAGGAGTCTTCGGCGAAGACAAGGCTTCCACTCCGCTCCATCGAATCATTCATCCTTCGTCGTCGCTCCGCACATCTCTCTAACTTTGGTATAATCTTCACTCCTTTATTTTTGTCCAAAGGGGGAGAGAGTAGTTTAAAAGGGCTTATATTTCACTCAAGCATCCGTTTTTGGCGATTCATGCCAAAGGGGGAGAGAGTATTAGCCCAAAGCAAAAGGGCCGCACCACCACCAAGTTGACAGGTGGGCCCCAGCTGTAACGCCCCGAATTTTGCAGTTGAATTTTTTTTTCTTTTCTTCACTCGCCAAATTCGGGCGTTACCTTTTCTTTTTCTTTTTCCCCTCGCTAGACCTTGACTTTTTCCAAAGCTAGCGGGATTCGGTTTGGAATCCCGTGTAAAGAAAACCCTAAATACTTTATGTTGTTTGATGCACCATGCCGAACCGTGCATTCTTTTGGATTGATTGAGAACGTGAATGCATTCATCTAGGAAGATCGGATTTCGAAAATAAGGAGAAAACCTTTTCTTTCTTTTTCTTTTTCTTTCTCTCTCCTCTTTTTTTTCTCTCTCCCGCGCCGTGGGCCGTCCCTGGCCGGCCCAGCCGCCCCGCGCGCCCCTCTTGGGCCTATCTGGCCCAACCGCCCCCACCCCCTCCCCTTTTCCCCCAACTCCCTCTCTCTCTCTCCCTCCCATTTTCCCTCTCCCCACCCTAGCCACCGCCGCCCCCTACCCCTGCTCGGCCGCCCCTGCAGCCCAACCGCCGCCCCTCGCCGTCGCTCGCCCGTCCCCGGTGAGCCCCCCTTCTCCCTCTCCCTCTCCCCTCTCCCCTCCTCTTCCCTCAGCCCGCCCGGCCGCGCCTGGCCCCTGGCCGCGCCCCCCGGCCGCCTGGCCGCGCCCCCGGCCGCGCCCAGCCGCGCCCCCGGCCGCCTGGCCGCGCCCTGGCCAGCCCCGGCCGCGCCTGGCCCCTGGCCGCCCGCCCAGCCGCCCCCTGCCCGCCGGTTCGGCCGCGCCCCTGGCCGGCCCAGCCGCTCGCTCGGCCGCCGGTTCAACAGCCCCCCAGGGCCGGTTCAACCGCCCCGACTCAGCCGCCCCCCCCCGCGCTCGGCCGCCCCTGCTCGGCCGGCCCAGCCACCGGTTCAACCGCCCCCAGGGCCGGTTCAACCGCCCCCCTTTTTTTATTTTTTTTATTTTATTTATTTTGTTTTACTTTCTGTTATCATAGCTATTTTATTTTAGGTAGGCTAATCATTGTTCATGTTATTGAAATAGGAAGCTTAATTTAGAATTTCGTTACGCTGGTTATTTCATTTAGTTAATTGTTTATCTCGTTCAATGTTGATCAACTTGAAATGACTAGGTTTCCATTAGTGTATATAACAGAATTCTTTTGTTAAGAACCAATTGTAACTAATCATTAGTGCATAAGCTTTAACCCCCTGCGAGACCCTTTCCCGTTTCTTTCTAACCTTAATGAATGCGACATCGAATGTCATACTTGATGCATATTCGCTTTACTTGTTCCCTTGTATGGTGTACTGTTCTTTTGAATTAAATATGTGGATGTATGTATGTTTGCGCTCGCATAGAGAACGATCCGGTCGAAGAGCCCGAGGAATTCGCAGGAGAAGCCCCTGAGCAGCAGTCGGTTGGTGGAGGCAAGTGTCCTTTGACCTATTTCTGTCCTATTCATTCTTTAATTCACCTCCCGCTTTACACATTTATACCTAAGGATTGACTAGTTTTTGTTATCCATGTCCTTGTTTACCTATTTGGGTCGGATTATTACTGCTTAGTCTGATGCTATTGCTCAACTCTAATCAATGAACATGATGTGATTATCTATGATACGCTGTTTTCCCTTCTTATTTATGATTATATCTGTGACCTTCAAGGGGACTCGAGCGGTTTCTCAAGTGCCTCTCCGTAAGGACCTGTTCAATGGATGACCGCCCAGGAAAACAGTGCAACCATGAGGGTGGAATGGGACGCCCTTAGCTGAATAATTAGAGGAACCGGGGTGTAGTTCGCTTAGCCGTTGTGCCGTCAATGGGGCTCGGTGTATGCGGCTCGCTCTGCCAAGGTTGATTTGTCCCTTGGGGAGGAGTGCGGTACATTTAGGAAACCTAACGGGTGGCTATAGCCCCGGGGAATCTTTGTAAAGGCTACGTAGTGAGACCCTGCCTATTCACCTTGGTAGTGTTTAAGGGTTTGATCGGCCCGAGGCAAGAGGGAATCACGGCTTGTGGGTAAAGTGCGCAACCTCTGCAGAGTGTTATGAAACTGATATATCAGCCGTGCTCGCGGTTATGAGCGGCCAAGGGAGCTCCAGAGATTAGTGATACTTGATCAGATACATTTTGGTACAGGTGGCAATGAGACTGATGATTCTGATTATGATTATGGTGCTGGTAAGTGGTATTCTTTCCGTTTGGAAAGGATACATTGGGCTAATAACTTGGGTTAATGTTAAAACCTGGCTTTCTACTAGTAAGTAATGACCTGACCAACTAAAAGCAACTGCTTGACTTATCCCCACATAAAGCTAGTCCACTACAGCCAAACAGGATGCTTGCTGAGTATGTTGATGTGTACTCACCCTTGCTCTACACACCAATTCCCCCCCCCCCAGGTTGTCAGCATTGCAACCACTGCTCAGGAGAAGATGAAGCTGTGGAAGGAGACTTCCAGGAGTTCCAAGACTACGACGAGTTCTAGGCGTGGGTTAGCGGCAACCCCCAGTCGGCTGCCTGTGAAGGCCGCGTTATCTACGTTTCGTTTTCGCACTTTGATTTATTGTAAGAACTATATGGACGTCTCAGACGCATGATGTAATCGACTATTATTTCCCTTTTAATACTATTTGAGCACTGTGTGATGATGTCCATGTTATGTAACCGCTGTGTACGTGAATAACTGATCCTGGCACGTACATGGTTCGCATTCGGTTTACCTTCTAAAAACCGGGTGTGACATAAGTGGTATCAAAGCCGTGCTGACTGTAGGACCGCTAACCTAGAGTAGAATGGTCGTTCTAAGGACTATAGACCTCTGTCCCTGCCTTGACTTTGGTATCCCTTCAAAAGTTGGTCCTACTGACTAAACCTATGTTCTACTATATATTATACCTTGCTGAAAATTTTGTTTTATTCTGATCCTTCATTTATTTAAGATTCATTATTTGCTGGTCATACTAATTCTGTTCTCACTCTTTTGCTTGCGGTGTCTTTTGTAGATGGCTCGTCTTAGACACACTGCATGAAAGTCCGTCATCCCCTTCTTACCCTCCCGCCTTGCTGAGCGTCCGCTTCGCCGTCCCGTGGCCGGACAGTCCAGCCACTTGGAGAGACTGCACCACCGCCTGCATGAGGAGCAGGAACGTCGACGACAGGAGCAGCAGGGCTCTTCCTTCTCGCTCCAACAGGAGATAGAGTCTGTGAGGAGCTGCTCCCCTGTGCTTCCCCTGGAGGCGCCCCCTGCACCACCACTGGGCGCCCCAGCTTCTGGAGTAGCTGCTGGAGGAGACCCAGACGACGGAGATGGCGACGACAGCTTGAGCCACGACATCGACTTCTCTGCTGACCATGAGCCGGAAGGATGGGTTGCTCGACCCATCACTCGCGACGCTGCTCGCGGGTGTCACTTCCACGATGCGCTCGACACCCTGCTACGTCGGGCACTTGACCGGCGTACTTGGTCCATCGAGTATCGCTGTGTGGTCTACCAGCATAGTCGCGGGGTCTACCCGGACCGCTGGGAGGCGACCTGTTTGGTGCGCCATCCGGAGAACAGTCTCCAGGGCGCGGAGGCCTGCTCAGAGCACTATTCTGTCTATGAGCGGGACTCAGCTGAGGCAGCCATGCAGGATGCTGCACGGCGTGCGCTTTCGCACTACTGCTCGGTTCTCGGTGGGGTAGCTGACGGTCTCGACCTGAAGTATTACCCCCGCCGTCCATCTGGCAGCACAGGAGGCGTGATTGTTTCACCTGCTGGTGAGGACAATCCTAGGTTGAGCAGCACAGTCAACCTAGCCGCCGTGCTAAACACGGAGCTGGACCATGCATTAGACGAGCTGAGTAGGGCTCGTGCTGAGATCGCCCTGCTGCGGGCTGAGCGCGCGGAACGTCGTCACTTGGATGATGGTTCCCCCGCTCCCGTCGGGACTCAGCACCCGTATCGCTCGCCTCGGCGTGGACTTCAGTCTTATGGCAATCCCGACTGCAAGACCAAGATAAATCTAGAACCATAGATCGTTAGAGTTGGATCCTGTAATTAATACAAAATATATATACATAGAAGCTTCAGTCTTAGCGTTAGTCTCGGTTTTAGTTAGTCTTAGTTAGACAGGGTAGTTTGCTATATCCTGTGCATTTATGTTTGTCATGATGAACTATGTTTGGTTTGGATCTTTGTAATGACTGTCACCAGAGTGTGGGTATCCCCTTCATTTTGGTTTACCTATTATGTTAATGGAGTTAGTTATATAGTTGGGAAACCCTTTATTCTACTTTCCTCTTTATCTGAGAAGCTGTGTGATCTGCGATGGAGATCAGTGAAGATGCTCATCTGTTCAGTGCTGTTGGAGAATTCCATACTCTTTTCTTATGCTGCAAGATTTGCCAGATCAGTTCTGATGTGTGGTTGCGTTCTGCAGATGTCAGAGAACAGGCGCAGAGGAGGAAGGCGTGCTCAGCAGGAGCAAGCCGCTCCGCAGGATGAGGTGCCTCAGCAGCAGCACCTGCCACCCCCGCCCCCGATGTCGATCGAGCAGATGTTTCTAATGCAGACTCAGCCAGTTCAGGCCATCGGTCAGACTCTGGCCGCCATTCAGCAGCAGCAGCAGCAGCAACAGCAGCAAGCACCACCCCAGCCTCAGATGCCTCAGATGCCTAGAGACAAGCGTGCTGAATTCATGAGAGGTCATCCACCAACGTTCGCTCACTCTTCTGACCCCATGGATGCTGAAGATTGGCTGCGCACTATGGAGCGGGAGTTGCATACCGCTCAGTGTGATGACAGGGAGAAAGTCTTGTATGGTCCCCGTCTGTTGAGAGGAGCAGCCCAATCATGGTGGGAGTCTTACCTCGCCACCCATGCCAACCCCGATGCCATCACTTGGGAAGAGTTCAGAGGTAGCTTTCGTCAGTACCATGTGCCTGCAGGTCTGATGACAGTGAAGAAGGAGGAGTTCCTGGCCCTTAAGCAAGGGTCATCATCTGTCAGTGAGTATCGAGACAGGTTTCTGCAGTTGTCTCGCTATGCTCCTGAGGATGTCAACACCGACGCCAAGCGACAGTACCGTTTCTTGAGAGGCTTGGTCGACCCTCTTCAGTACCAACTGATGAATCATACCTTCCCGACATTCCAGCACCTGATTGACAGAGCAATCATGACAGAAAGGAAGCGTAAGGAGATGGAGGATCGTAAGCGCAAGATCAGTGGACCCCAGCCTGGAAGCAACAGCCGCCCTCGTTTCTCAGGCAATCAACCTCAGCAGTTCAGACAGAACCAGCGTCCACCTCAGCAGCATCAGCAGTTCCAAAGGCAGTATCCTCAGCACCAGTACCAGAACCGTCAGAGCAATCAGTCAGGAGGTCAGTTTCCGAGGCAGAATCAGCAGACACCTCGTCTTCCTGCCCCAGCAAACCAACGGAACAATCAGGCAGCACCAGCTCAGGTTGGAAACAGAGCATGTTTCCACTGCGGAGAGCAAGGCCATTGGGTAATGCAATGTCCGAAGAAAGCAGCCCAGCAGCAGTCAGGCCCCAATGCCCCAGCAAAGCAGAATGTGTCCCAGCCTGGATCAGGCAACCGCTCTCAACCGCGCTATAATCATGGAAGACTGAACCACTTGGAGGCTGAAGCAGTTCAGGAGACCCCCGACATGATAGTAGGTATGTTCCCAGTCGACTCCCATATTGCAGAAGTGTTATTTGATACTGGAGCAACACATTCTTTCATTACTGCATCATGGGTAGAAGCACATAATCTTCCAATTACTACCATGTCAACCCCCATTCAAATTGACTCAGCCGGTGGTAGAATTCGAGCTGATAGCATATGTTTGAATGTAAGTGTGGAAATAAGGGGGATAGCGTTTCCCGCTAACCTTATAGTAATGGGTACTCAGGGAATAGATGTCATCCTAGGGATGAATTGGCTAGATAAGTATCAGGCAGTTATCAGTTGTGATAAAAGGACAATCAAGTTGGTGTCCCCACTAGGAGAGGAAGTGGTGACCGAGTTAGTCCCGCCTGAGCCGAAGAAAGGAAGTTGTTATCAGATGGCTGTCGATAGCAGTGAAGCAGACCCAATTGAGAGTATCAAGGTGGTGTCCGAGTTCCCAGATGTGTTTCCAAAGGATTTACCGGGTATGCCACCAGAGCGGAAAGTTGAATTCGCTATAGAGCTTCTTCCTGGAACCGCCCCTATCTTTAAGAGAGCTTACAGAATATCTAGACCAGAGTTGGTTGAGCTTAAGAAGCAGATTGATGAGCTGTCAGAGAAAGGTTACATTCGGCCAAGCGCCTCGCCTTGGGCCGCCCCTGTCTTGTTTGTGGAGAAGAAAGATGGCACAAAGAGGATGTGTATCGATTATCGAGCTTTGAATGAAGTCACGATCAAGAACAAGTATCCCTTGCCCAGAATAGAAGATCTGTTTGACCAGTTGAGAGGAGCCAGTGTGTTCTCCAAGATTGATCTGAGGTCAGGTTATCATCAGCTCAGGATCCGACCTTCGGACATTCCGAAGACGGCATTCATTACCAAGTATGGTTTGTATGAGTTCACAGTGATGTCTTTTGGTTTGACCAATGCACCAGCGTTCTTTATGAACATGATGAACAGTGTGTTCATGGATTATCTCGATAAGTTTGTGGTGGTATTCATTGATGACATCCTGGTTTATTCTCAAAGCGAAGAAGAGCATGCAGATCATTTGAGGATGGTATTGCAGAGATTGCGAGAGCACCAGTTGTATGCAAAGTTGAGCAAGTGTGAGTTCTGGATCAGTGAAGTCCTGTTCTTGGGTCACATAATCAACAAAGAAGGATTGGCTGTGGATCCGAAGAAAGTGGCAGACATTCTGAACTGGAAAGCGCCAACGGATGCTCGAGGAATCAAGAGCTTCATTGGAATGGCCGGATATTATCGGCGATTCATTGAAGGGTTTTCGAAGATTGCGAAACCAATGACAGCGTTGCTAGGCGACAAGGTTGAGTTCAAGTGGACCCAGAAATGTCAAGAAGCCTTCGAAGCGCTGAAAGAGAAGTTGACAACAGCGCCTGTCCTAGTCTTGCCTGATGTGCACAAGCCCTTCTCTGTGTACTGTGATGCTTGTTACACAGGTTTGGGATGCGTGTTGATGCAAGAGGGAAGAGTTGTGGCTTACTCGTCCCGACAGCTGAAGGTTCATGAGAAGAATTACCCAATCCATGATCTAGAGTTGGCAGCAGTGGTTCACGCACTGAAGACATGGAGGCACTATCTGTATGGACAGAAATGCGATGTTTACACAGATCACAAGAGTCTGAAGTACATATTCACTCAGTCAGAATTGAATATGAGGCAGCGAAGATGGTTAAAGTTGATCAAAGACTATGAGTTGGAGATTCATTACCATCCAGGCAAAGCGAACATAGTGGCAGATGCTTTGAGCAGAAAGAGTCAAGTCAATCTGATGGTCGCTCGTCCGATGCCTTATGAGTTGGCCAAGGAGTTCGACAGGTTGAGTCTCGGATTTCTGAACAATTCGCGAGGAGTCACAATTGAATTGGAACCTACCTTGGAGCGAGAAATCAAAGAAGCGCAGAAGAACGATGAAAAGATCAGTGAGATTCGGCGACTGATTCTAGATGGTAGAGGCAAAGATTTTCGAGAAGATGCAGAAGGCGTGATATGGTTCAAAGACCGCTTGTGTGTTCCCAATGTCCAGTCCATTCGGGAGTTGATTCTCAAGGAAGCTCATGAGACAGCCTATTCGATTCACCCTGGCAGTGAGAAGATGTATCAGGATCTGAAGAAGAAATTCTGGTGGTACGGAATGAAGAGGGAAATTGCAGAGCATGTGGCTATGTGCGATAGTTGTCGAAGAATTAAGGCAGAACACCAGAGACCTGCTGGATTGTTGCAACCGTTGCAGATCCCTCAGTGGAAATGGGATGAAATCGGTATGGATTTCATAGTCGGATTGCCTCGCACTCGAGCCGGCTACGATTCCATTTGGGTAGTAGTGGACCGTTTAACCAAATCAGCCCACTTCATACCTGTCAAGACCACCTACAGCAGTGCAGTATTGGCAGAGCTGTATATGTCTCGGATCGTTTGTCTTCATGGTGTGCCAAAGAAGATAGTGTCAGACAGAGGAACGCGGTTCACCTCTCATTTCTGGCAGCAGTTGCATGAAGCTTTGGGCACACATCTGAATTTCAGTTCAGCTTATCACCCGCAGACAGATGGCCAGACCGAAAGAACCAATCAAATCCTCGAAGACATGTTGAGAGCCTGTGCGTTGCAAGATCAGTCCGGATGGGACAAGCGATTGCCTTATGCGGAGTTTTCCTATAACAACAGTTACCAGGCCAGTTTGAAGATGTCACCATTTCAAGCGCTTTATGGAAGGAGTTGCAGAACTCCGTTGCAATGGGATCAGCCTGGAGAGAAGCAAGTGTTTGGGCCAGACATTCTGCTTGAAGCTGAAGAGAACATCAAGATGGTCCGAGAGAATCTGAAGATAGCGCAATCGAGGCAGCGAAGCTATGCAGACACAAGAAGAAGAGAGCTGAGTTTTGAAGTTGGAGACTTTGTCTATCTGAAAGTGTCACCGATCAGAGGAGTCAGAAGGTTCGGAATCAAAGGCAAGCTAGCACCCCGCTACATTGGTCCGTACCAGATCCTCTCAAAGCGTGGAGAAGTGGCCTATCAGCTCAGTCTGCCAGAGAATTTGTCAGCTGTGCATGATGTCTTTCATGTGTCTCAGTTGAAGAAGTGCTTGCGTGTGCCAGAAGAGCAGTTGCCAGTGGAAGGTCTGGAAGTCCAGGAGGACTTGACCTATGTTGAGAAGCCAGTGCAAATCCTTGAGGTTGCAGATAGAGTCACCCGAAGGAAGACCATCAGAATGTGCAAAGTTAGATGGCATCACCACTCTGAGGAAGAAGCAACCTGGGAGCGTGAAGATGATTTGATGGCCAAGTACCCAGAAGTCTTTGCTAGCCAACCCTGAATCTCGAGGGCGAGATTCTTTTAAGGGGGATAGGTTTGTAACGCCCCGAATTTTGCAGTTGAATTTTTTTTCTTTTCTTCACTCGCCAAATTCGGGCGTTACCTTTTCTTTTTCTTTTTCCCCTCGCTAGACCTTGACTTTTTCCAAAGCTAGCGGGATTCGGTTTGGAATTCCCGTGTAAAGAAAACCCTAAATACTTTATGTTGTTTGATGCACCATGCTGAACCGTGCATTCTTTTGGATTGATTGAGAACGTGAATGCATTCATCTAGGAAGATCGGATTTCGAAAATAAGGAGAAAACCTTTTCTTTCTTTTTCTTTTTCTTTCTCTCTCCTCTTTTTTTTCTCTCTCCCGCGCCGTGGGCCGTCCCTGGCCGGCCCAGCCGCCCCGCTCGCCCCTCTTGGGCCTATCTGGCCCAACCGCCCCCACCCCCTCCCCTTTTCCCCCAACTCCCTCTCTCTCTCCCTCCCATTTTCCCTCTCCCCACCCTAGCCGCCGCCGCCCCCTACCCCTGCTCGGCCGCCCCTGCAGCCCAACCGCCGCCCCTCGCCGTCGCTCGCCCGTCCCCTGTGAGCCCCCCCCTTCTCCCTCTCCCTCTCCCCTCCTCTTCCCTCAGCCCGCCCGGCCGCGCCTGGCCCCTGGCCGCGCCCCCGGCCGCCTGGCCGCGCCTTGGCCGGCCCCGGCCACGCCCAGCCGCGCCCCGGCCGCGCCCCCGGCCCGCCCTGGCCGCGCCCTCGGCCGCGCCTAGCCCCTGGCCGCCCGCCCAGCCGCCCCCTGCCCGCCGGTTCGGCCGCGCCCCTGGCCGGCCCAGCCGCTCGCTCGGCCGCCGGTTCAACCGCCCCCCAGGGCCGGTTCAACCGCCCCGGCTCAGCCGCCCCCCCCCCCCCGCGCTCGGCCGCCCCTGCTCGGCCGGCCCAGCCACCGGTTCAACCGCCCCCAGGGCCGGTTCAACCGCCCCCCTTTTTTTATTTTTTTTATTTTATTTATTTTGTTTTACTTTCTGTTATCATAGCTATTTTATTTTAGGTAGGCTAATCATTGTTCATGTTATTGAAATAGGAAGCTTAATTTAGAATTTCGTTACGCTGGTTATTTCATTTAGTTAATTGTTTATCTCGTTCAATGTTGATCAACTTGAAATGACTAGGTTTCCATTAGTGTATATAACAGAATTCTTTTGTTAAGAACCAATTGTAACTAATCATTAGTGCATAAGCTTTAACCCCCTGCGAGACCCTTTCCCGTTTCTTTCTAACCTTAATGAATGCGACATCGAATGTCATACTTGATGCATATTCGCTTTACTTGTTCCCTTGTATGGTGTACTGTTCTTTTGAATTAAATATGTGGATGTATGTATGTTTGCGCTCGCATAGAGAACGATCCGGTCGAAGAGCCCGAGGAATTCGCAGGAGAAGCCCCTGAGCAGCAGTCGGTTGGTGGAGGCAAGTGTCCTTTGACCTATTTCTGTCCTATTCATTCTTTAATTCACCTCCCGCTTTACACATTTATACCTAAGGATTGACTAGTTTTTGTTATCCATGTCCTTGTTTACCTATTTGGGTCGGATTATTACTGCTTAGTCTGATGCTATTGCTCAATTCTAATCAATGAACATGATGTGATTATCTATGATACGCTGTTTTCCCTTCTTATTTATGATTATATCTGTGACCTTCAAGGGGACTCGAGCGGTTTCTCGAGTGCCTCTCCGTAAGGACCTGTTCAATGGATGACCGCCCGGGAAAACAGTGCAACCATGAGGGTGGAATGGGACGCCCTTAGCTGAATAATTAGAGGAACCGGGGTGTAGTTCGCTTAGCCGTTGTGCCGTCAATGGGGCTCGGTGTATGCGGCTCGCTCTGCCAAGGTTGATTTGTCCCTTGGGGAGGAGTGCGGTACATTTAGGAAACCTAACGGGTGGCTACAGCCCCGGGGAATCTTTGTAAAGGCTACGTAGTGAGACCCTGCCTATTCACCTTGGTAGTGTTTAAGGGTTTGATCGGCCCGAGGCAAGAGGGAATCACGGCTTGTGGGTAAAGTGCGCAACCTCTGCAGAGTGTTATGAAACTGATATATCAGCCGTGCTCGCGGTTATGAGCGGCCAAGGGAGCTCCAGAGATTAGTGATACTTGATCAGATACATTTTGGTACAGGTGGCAATGAGATTGATGATTCTGATTATGATTATGGTGCTGGTAAGTGGTATTCTTTCCGTTTGGAAAGGATACATTGGGCTAATAACTTGGGTTAATGTTAAAACCTGGCTTTCTACTAGTAAGTAATGACCTGACCAACTAAAAGCAACTGCTTGACTTATCCCCACATAAAGCTAGTCCACTACAGCCAAACAGGATGCTTGCTGAGTATGTTGATGTGTACTCACCCTTGCTCTACACACCAATTCCCCCCCCAGGTTGTCAGCATTGCAACCACTGCTCAGGAGAAGATGAAGCTGTGGAAGGAGACTTCCAGGAGTTCCAAGACTACGACGAGTTCTAGGCGTGGGTTAGCGGCAACCCCAGTCGGCTGCCTGTGAAGGCCGCGTTATCTACGTTTCGTTTTCGCACTTTGATTTATTGTAAGAACTATATGGACGTCTCAGACGCATGATGTTATCGACTATTATTTCCCTTTTAATACTATTTGAGCACTGTGTGATGATGTCCATGTTATGTAACTGCTGTGTACGTGAATAACTGATCCTGGCACGTACATGGTTCGCATTCGGTTTACCTTCTAAAAACCGGGTGTGACACCAGCACCCCGTGCGACAAACGCACGATGAAAGGTCAACGTCCAAGTGATCCGCAGGAATGGCAGGGAGGTGGGTGCATGAAAGGGAAATAGGCTTACACCTTTTCCTAAATAGATTTTGGTGGTTGAATTGCCCAACACAAATATTTGGACTAACTAGTTTCCTCTAGTCTATAAGTTCTACAGGTGCCAAAGGTTCACAATAGACCAATAAAAAGACCAAGAAAGGGTTCAAACAAAAAGAGCTTAAGAAAACCCAAAGGCACCCTGGTCTGGCGCACCGGACTGTCCGGTGTGCCACCGGACAGTGTCCGGTGCACCAGGGAACTCGACGCTGAACTCCTCACCTTCGGAAAAATCAGAGGGCGCTCCGCTATAATTCACTGGACCGTCCAGTGAGGCACCCGACAGTGTTCGGTGGCACACCGGACTGTCCGGTGTGCCAGCGGAGCAACGGCTACTTCAAGCGCAATGGTTGACTGCAACGCATTTAATGCGCGTCTGCGCACGCAGAGGTCAGAGCACGCGCAGTTGGCACACCGGACAGTCTACAGGAGATGTCCGGTGCACCACTTGACAGCCCAGAGGCCCCACAAGTCAGAGCTCCAACGGTCGAACCCCAACGGCTGGCTGACGTGGCTGGCGCACTGGACTGTCCGGTGCGCCATGCGACAGCAGACTTCCAACGACCACATTTTGGTGGTTGGGGCTATAAATACCCCAACCACCCCACATTCAATTGCATCCAAGTTTTCTGCACTTCTACACCTTACAAGAGCTATAGCATTCAATACAAGACACACCAAAGAGATCAAATCCTCTCCCAACTCCACACAAAGCTCTAGTGATTAGAGAGAGAGATTTGTTATGTTCATTTGAGCTCTTGCGCTTGGATTGCTTCTTGTCTTTCTCATTCTTCTTGTGATCAATCTCAATTGTAATCGAGGCAAGAGACACCAATTGTGTGGTGGTCCTTGCGAGGACTTTGTGTCCCGTGTGATTGAGAAGAGAAGCTCACTCGTTCCGAGGGACCGTTTGAGAGAGGGAAAGGGTTGAAAGAGACCCGGTCTTTGTGACCACCTCAACGGGGAGTAGGTTTGCAAGAACCGAACCTCGGTAAAACAAATCCTTGTGTCTCATTCCTTATTTGCTTGCGATTTGTTTTCACCCTCTCTCTCGGACTCGATTATATTTCTAACACTAACCCGGGTTGTAGTTGTGATTAACTTTGTAAATTTCAGTTTTGCCCTATTCACCCCCCTCTAGGTGACTTTCAGTGCACCCACGCCCGCAGAATCTGCGGCCGCCAACCATCCACCCGTGGAAGACGAAGCTTCAGAAAGCGGGGTCCCGCGAATTAGTGGGAGCGAGAAAAGCGGGCGCAAGAGAAAGTGACCACCAAGTGGGTCCCACGGGTAAGTCACGTGGAGAGGATAAGAACTGAAGAGCGAGGCTGACGTGCGGGCCCCGAGTGTCAGACTCCAAGGCGCGCATCAGCACGGACGCTGGGCCGGCGCGCTCGCGTGAGTGAGAATTGGGCGGAAAGCAGGAAGTGTGAGCCCAACTAGGCTTTCTTTCTTTTTCTTTTGTATTCTCTTTTCTTTTCTTTTCTTTTCTCTTTTCTTTTTTTTTCAAATTTAGGTTTCAAATTTGAATTCATACTTGTGGAGTTCATACTTAGGTTAAATGTCTACATTCAAATAACAATATGAATCAAATTTAATTCATTTATATATTTATTTTATCTAATTTGTATAGTACTTTTCTTCTCTTTTCTCAAACCCTAGAATTGCCATTAGATCTTAAATTCCAAATTGGCTACTATATTAACATTATTTTTATATTGTTACCAAATGCACACACAAATAAACCTCAGCATGATGCATATATTATTTTAGGTGTCATTAGTTAATTAATACCTTTAAAGGTGGTTGTTCACATGTTATATAATAAATAGAGGCAAAAACATATATGTAAATCCACTATATTTTCATTTTACAGTTTTGAGTATTACAAATCCTACCCCCTTAACAAGAATCTCGTCCTTGAGATTTAGGAAGGACTAGGAAAAAGATGGGGAATTTCTATTCGAAGCTCTTCTTCTCTCTCGCAAGTAGCTTCCTCTTCTCTATGGTGACTCCATTGCACTTTGCACATCTTTATCACTTTATTTCTTGTAACTCGAGTCAAAATATCAAGAATCTTGATAGGATACTCCGGGTAAGTCAGATCACCCTGAACACTGAGCTCTTCCATTGGTAGTTGTTCCTCAGGGACATGGAGACACTTCTTAAGTTGAGATACGTGGAATACATCGTGCACATCAGATAGATGATCAGGTAGCTCGAGTTGGTAGGCCATCTCCCCAACTTGCCTAAAGATTCTGAAGGGTCCAATAAAGTGAGGGGATAATTTGCCTTTCACTTTGAATCTCCTAATTCCACGAAGTGTGACACCTTAAGGTACACATGATCACCCTCCTCAAACTTCAGTGGTCTTCTTCGATTATCAACATAACTCTTGTCTGGTTTGAGCAACCCTCAAGTCCTCCCGGATTGTATGGACTTGTTCTTCTGCCTCTTGAATAAGTTCAGGCCCAAAGAACTGTCTTTCTCTAGTCTGATCCCAATATAAAGGAGTCCTGCACTTCCTGCCATATAAAGCTTCAAATGACGACATCTTCAGATTGGCCTAGTAACTATTATTATATGAGAACTCAGCATATGGTAGACCTTGTCCCAACTGTCTCCATGCTGAAGGGCACAAGCTCTCAACAAATCCTCCAGTACTTGATTGGTCCTCTCAGTCTGGCCATCAGTTTAAGGATGATAGGCCGAACTAAAGCTCAACTTTGTATCCATATTCTCATGAAAGTTTTTCCAACATCTGGAGGTAAACTATGAGCCTCCATTAGAAACGATCTTCTTCGATACACTGTGTAAATACACAATTTGAGTCATATATAATTCTGCCAACTGAGAACCTTTATAAGTAGTATTGACTGGAATGAAGTGAGCCACTTTGGTCAATTTGTCCACAATCACTCATATAGAATCATAGCCCTTCGAGGTGCGAGGCAACCCGACAATGAAATCCATACAGATTTCTTCCCACTTCCATTCGGGTACTTTTAACGGGTGCAGTAGTCCAGCTGGTCTTTGGTGTTCAGCTTTGACTCTTTGACATACATCACACATAGCCATGTGTGTAGCCACATCTCTTTTCAGCCCATACCACCAGTACTTCTGCTTTAAATCCTGATACATCTTAGTGCTCCTAGGATGAATAGAGTAATCAGAGTCATGGGCTTCCTTCAGTATAGTCTCACAGAGGCTTTCAATCTCAGGAACACATATCTGGTTCTTGAACCATATCGTGCCTTGCTCATCCTCCGTGAATTCTGGACCTCTACCTTTAGTAATCAGATCTTTGATCTCTTGGATTTTAGCATCACCAATCTGACCCTTGCGTATTTCCTGCTCCAAGGTAGGTTCCACTTCAATAGTGACTCCTTCAGTGTGAGCAACTATTCCCAGGTTGAGTCTTTGAAAATCTTCTACTAACTCATCGGGTAACTGAGCGACAATAGATGTGTGGACGTGTTCCTTCCGACTCAAGGCATCCGCAACCAGGTTCGCCTTGCCCGGGTGATAGTGAATCTCCAAATCATAATCTTTAATGAGCTCCAACCAACGATGTTGCCTAAAGTTGAGATCCTTCTAAGTGAATATGTATTTCAAACTCTTGTGATCAGTGTACACTTGGCACTTAGTTCCCATAATATAATGTCTCCACATCTTGAGCGCATGCACTACAGCTGCCAGTTCTAAGTCATGAGTGGGATAGTTCAACTCATGTTTCTGCAACTGACGAGACGCGTAGGCAATCACGTGTCCTTCTTGCATAAGAACACATCCCAAGCCCTGGCCGCACGCATCACAATAGATATCAAATCCCTTTAGCAGATCCGACATAATCAACACTGGGGGTGACATCAATCTTAACTTCAGCTGATTAAAACTATCCTGGCACTTCTAGGTCCAATTAAACTCTTTTCCCTTCTCTAACAGTGAGGTCATAGGCTTAGCAATCTTGGAGAACCCTTTAATAAATCGCCTGTACTATCCTGCAAGTCCCAAGAAACTCTGTACCTCAGTAACTATGTTGGGTATGCTCCACGCCACTATCTCCCTGACTTTAGCAGGATCCACTGATATCCCACCATTAGAGATGATGCGTCCAAGGAATGGCACTTTGTTAATCTAGAACTCGCACTTGCTGAACTTGGCATAAAGTTGATTATCCTATAGCTTCTGTAGCACCATCCGCAAATGTTCCTCATGATCACTATCATTCTTAGAATAAGCGAGGATGTCGTCGATGAATACCACGACGAATCTTTCAAGATACTCCTTGAACACCTTATTCATCAGATTCATAAAATAGGTTGGTGCATTAGTTAGTCCAAACGACATGACCATGAATTCATATAAACCATATCGGGTTGAGAAAACCGTATTGGGAATATCAGATGGCCTAATCTTCATTTGGTGATAACCCGATCGGAGATCAATCTTGGAAAACACCCTGGCGCCTCTCATCTGATCAAATAAGTCGTCAATACAGGGTAGATGATACTTGTTCTCCACAGTAACCTCATTAAGAGATCTATAATCCACACATATCCTTTGTGAACCATCCTTCTTCTGTACAAACAGAACCGACGTTCTCTAAGGTGAGGAACTCGGACGAATGTACCCAGCCTCCTGTAACTCCGTTAACTGTTTCTTAAGTTCTTTTAGTTCTTCTACGGACATCCTGTATGGCCTTTTTGAAATAGGAGCAGTCCCAGGTAAGAGATCAATGACAAACTCAACTTCCCTATTCGGTGGCATCCTGGGTAACTCCTCTGAAAAGACATCGGGGAAATCTCTAACCACGTGGATGTTGTTGCCTACAAACTTTCCATCTACTAAAAATACGATGGGTCTTGTAGATGCAGTTACGGTGATTTCAACTTTAAATCTTTATCCTTTAGAGCAGGTGAGTTCTACAGTTCCCCTAGCACAGTGTATAATTGCCTTTGCTTTTCTTAGCCATGACATACCAAGAATTAGGTCTATACCACTTTCTTCTAATACTATAGGGGTAGCCCAGAATTCTCTTCCTATACTTGTCAATGTTAATATGTGTGTCATATAGTTGGCTTTCAATCGGCCCTTTGGATGTAATTACTACCATTGGTGTTTTCATAGTTTGAAGTGGCAATTCATTTGTGTTGGTATATCAAGCAGAAATAAATGAATGTGTAGCACCAGAATCAAATAATATTGCTGCACGAGTAGCATTAAGATAAAACATACCAATAGCGATGTCAGCTCCTTCAGCATTAGTATCAGCACTGACTTGATTAACCCTAGCAATACTAAATCCTTTGCCAGATCCTGGAGTTTGTTGTTTGTTCTGGACGGGGGTACTAGCAATCCTCTGTGGGCATACATTAGCATAATGTCCAGTCTTGCCGCACTTGTAGCACGTGGTGCCTGCACTCTGTCCTGAGAACTTCGCCGGGGTGCCAGTGGGGGTAGCCTGATGAGTCTGTGGAGTCCCATGTGGTGTGAACTAAGCTGGGCGCTGGCCTCCTCCAGTACAAGCCGGTGTACGTTGGGGCGGAACATAGCTAGGACGAACGCTACTGCTCCCCTGACCCTGGGTGATCGCCTTCCTCTTCATATCCCCTAGCTGAACACGCTTGTGTTCAATAGCTAGGGCCTTGTTAAGCAGCCTCTAGAACGACGGAAAGGTATGAGCCACTAGAGCATACTGCAGTGGTCCATTAAATCCTTCAATGAAGTGTTCCTGCTTCCTTTCATCCTCAGCCACTTCATCCAGTGCATATCTGGATAGTTGAATGAATCTGTCACGGTACTCGTTGACTGACATACCCCCTACTTCAGCGACAAAAATTCCTTCTTCTTGATCTTCATCAGTCCAGCAGGAATGTGACAGTTTCTGAACTGAGTAGCAAATTCTGTCCAAGTGATAGTATCAATAGCGTCGTGGGCAGTGGTGTAAGAATCCCACCAATTAGCAGTAGGACTAGTAAGACGACCAGAAGCATAAAGAACCTTCTCCTGGTCAAAGCACTGAGCTATAATCAGCATCTTCTCCACTGACTTCAGTCAATCATCAGCTTGCAAAGGATCTAGAGAACTGGCAAACGTCGGTGGCTTGTGGCTCATGAACTCCCGGTGCTTGTCCCGGGGTGGAACTGGTGGTGGTGGAGGCAATGGTGCTTGGCGCATCTCCTCCCTCATCTCCTGCCTTTCTTGGCGCATCTCTTGACGCTCCTGTCGCATCTGTGCCTGCATATCTTGCATCGTATTCGCCATCTGTTGCAGCATCTGCATCTAGGCTGCAACCACTGGATCAGTCCCAGCCGGTGAAGGATTCAGAGGATCCATTTTTGCTTGTTGTTGCCTAAGCACTCTCCGGTTGAATGGGTTGGCAGGTAAATCAATTCGGCCTCCCTTCCAGGTATTGACCATCTGAATTAGAAACACATGGTAAGAAAGAATTATAGATAAGGACGAGTAATTACGAGACATGTTACTTTGGGGGTTTTATTAGCTAAGTAGATTAGTGTGTCACCTACTAATGCTAATACATTACTGTTGGAGGTCTTCTTCTCCACCGTTGGTCCTCAAGGAAAAACACCTTCGACAAAATAATACAAAGGCTCATCAAAGCTACCTTCAGTCTCAGTTTAGTCCCTCAAGACGAAGACTCTATGTAGAGGCGACAATGCTGAATGTCGAAGCTCAATAGCTTTGGCCCAAACCAAGTAGAAAAGGAAAAAGGACTAAATAGACCTTATTAGTTTTAGTTGCTTGTAAACAAATGTTCAAGGGCATGAATGTAATTTTACCTGGGCTATGTTCTGTGCCTATAAATAGATGAACAATACCCCCGTACTGTTCACGCTAGATTGTAATCGCTCTCGAGCCATTCTCGCTCTCTCACCTTCCGGCAAGTCGAAGGTACTATTGTAATATGAATATTGTTAATGCTTATTCATGTTTAGTGAAGATAAACGAATCATAAATATATAATAAATATTATCTTCATTCCGCTGTATTCTTTCATTTTATTACTTATATTCATGTTTATATTGTAAAATGATGAAGGTGTGTCCTTCATGACCTTCGTCTGAAGATCATTATATCCGAGAGGAAATAATGTTTCGAAGGACGAAGGTCTTTAACTATTAACAATTGTGTTGCCTTGTTCTTGATTAATAGCATTTGAGAACAAGTGAACAACATTGGCGCCCACCTCCGGTGAACTCACTTCCACAACTGCGACGATGGCTTCGCAAAGCAACCAAGTTGTGGCACCTTCAGCTACGAAGCTGGTGCTCCCAATCACAGATGGCTCAACCTCTGAACCAGCCAACAAGAGGCAAAAGAAAGAAGCATAGAGAAGGGTACAACATGTTAGAGTACAAGGACTCTTCATCAAATCCAAATGGTCTCACATACCAATCACCTTCTCCCAAGAAGATCTTCACCTCAAGGATTATCCCCACAACGATGCAATGGTTATATCTTGTGTCATCAAATGATTTCTGGACCACAATGTCCTAGTAAACACAGGCAGTGCAGCAGATATCATTTTCGTGAAAGCTTTCAGACAAATGCAAGAGCCGGATGACAAGATACATGATGCAACACATCCTCTTTGTGGTTTCGGAGGAAGACAGATTGTGGCACTCGGCAAGATAACCATGCCGGTTACCTTCGGTTACGTTCACAACACAAGGACAGAGCAGGTTGTCTTCGACACTGTTGATATGGAATATCCATATAATGCAATCGTTGGTCGAGGGACGCTCAATGCCTTCGAAGCAATACTCCACCCAGCATATCTTTGCATGAAGATACCTTCGGAACAAGGGCCCATTGCTATGCATGGGAGTCAAGAAGCTTCCAGGAGAGCCGAAGGAAGTTGGACAGATTCCAATGCCATCCATAATATAGATGAAGCCGAAGCTTATCAGCAAGATAAGCATAAAAGAGAAAAAGCTGCTTCATTAGATCAATCAAAGCCTATGCTTTTGTGTGAAGATATAGTTGAGCAAAAAGTATTGTTGGGATCTCAGTTATCTGATGAACAAGAAAAGACCTTGCTAAGATTTTTGTTTAACAACAAAGATGTTTTTGCTTGGATAGCTAATGATCTCTGTGGTGTTAATAGAGACATTATCGAGCACCCACTCAATGTGGACCTGTCCTTCCGACCAAGAAAGCAGAGGCTTCGAAAAATGTCCGATGATAAAGCTGAAGGTGCACACAATGAAGTGAAAAGACTTCTAAGTACTGGTGTTATCAGAGAAGTAACATACCTAGAGTGGCTGGCTAACACCGTCATGGTAAAGAAAGCAAATGGAAAATGGAGAATGTGTATTGACTTTACGGACCTCAACAAGGCATGTCCGAAGGATGAGTTCCCATTACCAAGAATAGATTCCCTTGTGGATGCAGCAGCTACATCGGAACTCATGAGCTTATTGGATTGATACTCAGGCTATCATCAAATCTAGATGAAAAAGGACGATGAGCTAAAGATAAGCTTTATAACTCCTAGTGGCACCTAATGTTATCTTTGGATGCCTGAGGGGCTCAGAAATGCTGGAGGAAGCTTCAGCAGAATGCCAGAATGACTGCCAAAGTTCTTCACTCCCAGATTGGTAGAAATGTGCTAACATATGTCGATGATATCATAGTAAAGAGCACGAAACAAGAGAACCATGTTGCTGATTTACATGAGACATTTGCTAATTTCAGACAGGCTGGTCTTAAGTTAAATCCAGAAAAATGTGTCTTTGGAGTGAAGAAGGGCAAGTTTCTTGGCTGCCTAGTATCGACCAAGGGTATTGAAGCCAACCCAAGCAAAATCAAAGCTATCCTTCGGATGGAACCGCCAAATTCGAGAAAGGGGGCTCAAAGATTGGCAGGAAGGCTGGCATCATTGAACAGATTTATTTCAAGATCAGCAGAGAGGAACCTGCCTTTCTTTGAAGTGTTGAAATCAGCCGAAGTTTTCCAATGGGGTCCAGCTCAGCAGAAAGCCTTCGAAGAGCTGAAGCAATATTTGATAAATCTAACAACTCTAACCCGACCTTCGTCAGGAACCCCATTACTTCTATATGTGGTTGCTTCCCATGCCACAGTTAGCGCAGCGCTTGTACAAGAGAAACAAGATGGCCAAGTAAAAAAGAAAACACCGATATACTTCGTCTCTGAAGTACTCAGTCCATCAAAGAAGAATTACACAGAGTCGGAGAAGGTATTGTATGTTGTATTAATGGCCTCCAGAAAGCTTCAGCACTACTTCCAAGCATACCACATAATCGTACCTTCATCACAACCTCTAAAGGATATAATGAGAAACAGAGAAGCTACAGGAAGAGTCGGAAAATGGGCTGCTAAACTCAACGAATTTACCATTGATTATGTTCATAGATCTTCGATCCAGTCTCAGGCGTTAGCAGACTTCATTGCTGATTAGACGCTAGGGGCTCGAGATGAAGAAAGAATAAATGATGATGAAGCTTGGACGGTATTTTGTGATGGGTATTGGGGGACCTTCGGCACAGGGGCAGCTGCCTTTCTAGTTGCACCATCCAAAGTCAGAACCTGCTATGCAGTAAAATTAGACTTCAACTGTACAAATAATATTACAGAGTACGAAGCTGTTCTCTTAGGGCTTTGGAAACTTAAGGTAATGGGTATAAGAAGGGCAATCCTCAAGACTGATTCACAAGTTATCTCGGGTCATGTGGACAAGAGCAGTAAGGCAAGAGACCCGAAGCTTGAAAAGTATCTAGATGCAGTCCGAAGGTTGGAAGCCTCCTTTGAAGGATTCTCTGTAAAGAACATCCCAAGGGGAGAAAATGAGCATGCAGACTTGCTAGCCAAATCAGTGGCGTCGGGGCTCCCATTACCTTCGAAAGTATTTTTTGAAACAATAAAAGCACCTTCAGTTGAGCTCATGGAAAGAGCGGTGCTCACAGTTTCACCAGTACATAGTGAAGATTGGAGGACTGAGATTGTATCTTTTCTCCAGGGCAACTGTCTTTCGGATGATGAAGTTTATAATAAAAGAATGGAAGCAAGGACAAGGCCATATGTAATAATAGAAGGGGAACTATACAAACACAGAGTTTGTTCTCCATTGTTCAAGTGCTTGTCTAGAACTGAAGGGCAAGAATTAATGAAGGAGATACATGCGGGATTATGTGGGACCCACATTGGGTCTAGGCCTTTGCTGGGGAAGGTTTTCAGACAAGGTTTTTACTGGCCAAAGGCAGCTTCGGATGTAGCAGATTTAGTTCAAACATGTGAAAATTGCCAAAAGTGTGCTAGAGACCAGAAGCAACCTTCGTCTTTAACCTAGCTAATACAGCCAACCTAGCCAATACAAAGATGGGGCCTGGATTTGTTAGGTCCACTCCCACCAGCACAAGGCAACTTGAAGTATGTTGTAGTGGCAATTGAATATTTTTCTAAGTGGATTGAGGCAAAGCCCTTGGCTACAATAACTTCAACTACGGTCCAAAAATTCTTCTGGCAGAATATTGTCTGTCGCTTCGGTTTGCCGAAGGCTATAATAGTTGTTAATGGAACTCAGTTTGATGCTAAGACATTCAAAACCTTCTATGCCTAGATTGGTACAAAAATACACTATTGTGTCAAGATCAACAGGGTTTACCCCTTTCAAACTTCTGTTCGGTGACGAAGCAATTACACCGGAGGAAGCAAGAACGGGTTCAATAAGAATTCTAGCTTCGACAGAGGACAAAGGTGACTGCCAAATAACTAAAGACACCATAGAAGGGACCAGACTACAAGCCATAGAGCATATCAATAAATACTAGGCCGAAATAATTAAATGGCGTGATAGAAAAGTAAGATTGAAGAACATCAAGCCAAGCCATTTGGTGCTTCGAAGTGTGGCCAACCCTGATATAGTGGGGAAGCTTCAGCTCAAGTGGGAAGGCCCCTTTTTGGTTGTATCTTCGTCAAGACCCAGTTCCTACAGACTGAAAGATATGGATGGCAACGACATACCTGGGTCTTGAAATGCGGATGAGCTTTGACGATATTATGTATAAACAATGTAATTTTCTTATTTTTCCCCTACGACACCCTTTTCCTTTCAAGAGGGGAGAAAGGTTTTTAATGGGGCCATAGGTTGTAATTTTCATTTTTTGTTTAGCCCTCTTCAATACAAGGGCCAAATTCCCCCACATGTAAAATGTAACACCAGGATTTGCACCATCGAGTGCAAAAGGTCACGAAGAAGCTCCAAAGTCGTTCCTAAGGGAATGCAGAGCTAAAATACCACCTAAATCAAAGGTGAAGAAGCTCCAAAGTCGTTCCTAAGGGGATGTAGAGCTTAAATGCCACCTAAGTAAAAGGTGAAGAAGCTCCAAAGTCGTTCCTAAGGGGATGCAAAGCTTAGCTCCAAAGTCATTCCTAAGGGGATGCAGAGCTGAAATACCACCTAAGTAAAAGGTGAAGAGACTCCAAAGTCGTTCCTAAGGGGATGCAAAGTCTGGGTGTGTTTTTGGCATACATTTGCACAATTCATCACATCATTTTTTGCATTCATACAAACATTCATTAGACATTCGTAGGATCATAATCATGACATAAAGCACAGACATTAACAGGAAAGACAGAAGATGCATGTCTTCAGTGACAAAATGCTTCATTGAATACGAAGATGCTTCATATCAGATAAAAGAACAGAAAGTACTTTGTCTATAATGAAAAAATGCTTCGATATGAACGAAAAGAAGGGAAGGTGTTTTTCGCCTTCGGCTCAAAATGATTGCAAGCGATGGTTTCGTCCACAACAAAGCAATTCATACAGAAGCGAAGAGGTGAAATTATATTACAAGGTAATCACAAATAAGTACAATATTTTGTTCATTTACAATCTTTTGCAAGAGATCCTAAGCTTTCTACAGATAGCTACAAAAAGAAGTTCTAAGAATCTTCAACCCTTTGGAACAAGCTTCGGCTTAATGTCCTTCGGCGCCACCATCCTGCAGAGAGAAGAAGGTATAAATTAATCAGGAAATATAATAAAAGGAAAACCAAGATAAAGAAGACAGGTAAAAGTTTCGTACCGACTTAAGTAGTTTTCGTGCTTCGTCCCCAACCAGTTCACGCCTACCTTTTGCCTAGATTTGGGTGATGAATCTGTTCCCTATGCTTCGGGCTTCGGCTGGGATGTCAACTAGGTCTGATGTCGAAAGATTGAAATTTGGTTTATTAACAGTCTTGGCATGAGTGCACCTGGCCTTCATAAGAGCTGCAGCTGTGCCGCTTGAAGCCACCAGGGCACAGAAATCCCCGTGCCTAGTGATAACTTCATCAAGGGCTTCAACTTAATTCTCAATATGATCAAAGGCCCTGGGGATGTCTTCGGCCGAAGGTTTAATCTCTTCAGAAGCAGCTCCAACCGAGTTGAATATCCCCTTCAACCGATTAGCGCACCGGGTGGCAAAGTCAACACACTTGTTCCGAAGGTTCTAAAAAGATTCATGTAGTTTTGTATTTCTTTCGGTTTCGGTTTTGTCCTTCGCTTCGAGCTCCTTTGTTTCGCGGTTAAAGCGCCGTTAGCTTTCATCCAAAATTGTTCGAGCTTCATCCAGTTCTTCACTCAATTTGGCATTCTGAGATTGTACTTCTGCAAGGGAACCTTCAGCTATTTGCAGCAAGATGTCCTTTTCCTTTAGAGAAGCTTCAAATTCCTTTATTTTATCTTCTAAGCCTTTAACTATGACTCTGTGTTTTCTATCCACAGTGTCCTACTGCATTTTTAGTGCCTTGCTTAACAACATGCTCTGCAAAACAAATTAAAGTTAGAGCACTCAATCCATCACGAAGGTAATAAAAATCTAGACGAAGGTCTCACCTTGAAATTGGAATAAAATAGGCTACCGACAATGTGTTGCCGTCGGTAACTACTAATGTCGGCCTCTAGCTTCGGGAATCCAACACTCTTGGACAGAGTGCCAATTATCTTCATCCTGGCGTGGTCGTGAATACATCCTAAAATTTCCTCATCAACCCCGCCAAAGAGCAAAGATCCTGGTTGATAACCGCAAGATATTGCAAATTCTTTCAACTCCAACTTGTCTTCCTCAGATAGTTCCTGACCACCCAAGTGCCGAAGATCAAAATCCCTCTCGTCCGAAGGAGTATTATCAATTTCCTTCCCTTCATCTGGCATTGCGGCCATTTCTTCTGCAGCTACATTTGTCTCTGCAGTCACATCTGCAACCATGTCAGACACAAGCCTATCAACCTCTGACATTGTGGCTGCTAGTTCTTCAGCTTCGGCTTCACCAGCATTCTTTGGCATCTGTAGGAATTGCACCTTTCGTCGCCGAAGCTGAAGGCGGAGTTTGTTCAATTGCTTTCATTATATTCATAATTCGTTGTTTCTTCTGTCCTTCAGCCTTTTCTTCTATAGCCGAGGGCGTTTCCTTCCTCTGTAAAAGTTTTGTCAGTTCCAATCCCAGAGGACTTAGCAGCTTGAATGGCGGAGAATTAGTCTTCAAAATTTCAGCCACTTCGACAGCAGTTGGCGACGGAGGGGTTCTCTCTATTGTTTCGTCGACCTTCGGTTCAGCAGAGGGTGTTTGGTCAAGCTTCCGCTTCTTAATTGTTGCCTTCGGCTCTGGCACTATTTTTGTTTTCTTTAAGGCCTTCTCATCTTCTTTTACTGAGCGGGCAGCTTGCCTGCTTAAGACGCTAACAACCCTTTTTCTTTTAACACCCCAGCCCCTCCGTCAAACCTCTCGTAATCTAGGTATTCGAAGTTTAACGCATCCATCACCCGGTTCAGCCTTCGTTTCGACCGGGTACCGAAGGCAGCAGTCATTAGCTGGTCCTCCTTCATATAGCTTCCTAGAATCTCATTGCACATGGTTTCAATCATTTCCAGCCATTCATTGCATGGTTTCTTGAACTGTTTCTCAAATTTGAAGCGATAGGGGAGCCGAACAAGCTCATACTTTTCACCCCTTCCTTTTTCTTTGGCACCCCCTAGCCGCTAAAAGTTGGAAATGTTCTATTTGCCAAATATTCTTGCACTAATTCCCTAGTGCTGATCTCGGTAGCTACCACTCTAAATTCAACTTCGGCTAGCTGGCACGGGGAGCTAAGTTGCATGTGGCACAAGGGCCTTGTCATTCCAAATCTTAATTTTATCGGGCTCATGACCATAGACATCAATTTTTCCCTCTTCTTCTCATCAGCTTTTATGTAGAACCATTCACTCGGCCACCCGGTCGACCACTTGGTGCGGTAGCCGATTACTAGGCCTTGGTATCCTTTCGATACACAAAGTTATAACAGCCAAAGTTCTTATGAAGGCCATCCGCTTTGGCCTTCGTCTGGTAGTGTAACTCATGCATTCGGCAGAAAGCTTCAGCATTAGCACTCATACCCTGGCTTCGGAGATCCCATATGTAAACACTGAGTCTAACGATGGCATTGGGTGTCAACTGATGAAGATATATTTCGAAATTCTTTAAAACTTCTTCTATCATTTCATGCAAGGGGAACCGAAGCCCTGCCCTAAAGAAGCTCTTGAAAACAACATCTTCATCCTCTTTTGGTTCCGGAATCACCTCCTCCCCAGTAAAGCGGACAAGCTTACTCTCGGTCTCTCCAAAATAACCTAGCTTCTTCATTATAACCATGTCGTCTGCTGTTACAGTGGATTTCCCAAATTCAATGTGGCTTGGCTTCGACGGGCTTAAAATGTTGTAATCTTCTTCAGCCTCATCATCACTTCCGTCCTTAGCTGCAATCTGCTCAGCTTCGGCAGCTTCACCTTTGGAAATAGCATTTTCCGATGTCACTAGACCTGATCGCCTCATCATTTCTGATATCGGCGATGTCTCTATTGTCTCAGCATCATCTCCCTCGCGTGATATCCTAGCGGTGGACCTTACTCGAGCCATTTTGAGTATTCTGATTTCTTAAAGCCGAAGGTGATTTCGAATGACGAAGTGTGTGACTGCAGCAAACGATCTAGACAAGCTTCGGCTATGGTTAAAATTTTTAATAGCACAACACTGCGATGACAATGAATGTTGTGGTAACTCCTCACCAACCTGTCTGTTTATAAGTGATGCAGGGGGAGAAGGCGAACCGCCATACCGCACACACTAGCTGAGCGGTGGACCGTCGATGTCCGGAATATTTTAATCGTTTCTCGGCAATGAGCTCAGGGAAGGTGTTTTTCGGACCTTCGGCATTCTGAAGCATTCATGTTTTTCGTGGATCAAGCTCATTACGGAAAAACGATCTAGCACCGTGAAGGGGCTACTGTTGGGGGTCTTCTTCTCCACCGAAGGTTCTCAAGGAAAAACACCTTCGACAAAATAATACAAAGGCTTGTCAAAGCTACCTTCAGCCTTGGTTTAGTCCCTCAAGACAAAGACTCAACGTAGAGGCGACAATGCAGAATGCTGAAGCTCAATAGCTTCGGCCCAGACCAAGTAGAGAAGGAAAAAGGACTAAAAGGACCTTATTAGTTTTAGTTGCTTGTAAACAAATGTTCAAGGGCATGAATGTAATTTTACCCAGGCTGCGACCCGTGCCTATAAATAGATGAACAGTACCCCCGTACTGTTCAGCTGGATTGTAATCACTCTTGAGCCATTCTCACTCTCTCACCTTTCGGCAAGCCGAAGGTACTGTTGTAATATGAATATTGTTAATGCTTATTCATGTTTAGTGAAGATAAATGAATCATAGATATATAATAAATATTATCTTCATTCTGCTGTATTCTTTCATTTTATTACTTATATTCATGTTTATATTGTAAAATGATGAAGGTGTGTCCTTCATGACCTTCGTCTGAAGATCATTATATCCGAGAGGAAATAATGTTTCGAAGGACGAAGGTCTTTAACTATTAACAATTGTGTTGCCTTGTTCTTGATTAATAGCATTTTAGAACAAGTGAACAACAATTACCTTATGGTGGTACATGCTAGAATGCCCTTCTATAATGTTTTAATCAATCAAGGAAGCAAATCAGGCATTTATCATCAGAACAATCATCCAACATTTTTAAATAGAGAAAATAATTTTAATTTTGTGTTAGGTCTCCTATCTCTTTAAAAGGGTCATAAATGTAGGATTCCAAGGTGTGAAATCATCTTGTCTTAGAGTAGAAAAGATAAGAGTAATCAGAGTAGAACAACAAAAGGTGAGACATGATCAAGATAAGTATAGTAAGAATCAGAATAAGGTAAGTAGGTAAGGGTTTTGTCCATTTCTATCTAGGTTTCGTCCTACAGTCAACATTTCCTCTGATACCACTTCTGTCACACCCGGATTTAAGGGAAAAAGTCGGGTGCGTCTCATATGCGCGCCAAGGAAGAACAACACATATAATAATAGAGTGTATAGAGATAAATGTCACAATTTCATAAAAGTAATTATTACATAGCGGAAGTCTTATAAAAATAAATGATAAAAATAACATGAACTAATGTCCATCCATGGCGCCATAAAGTTGACTAGGAACGCCACCTAGAATATTCTACACATTTCTATGAAGTTGTAGGTTCGAGAACCACTAAATTCAGAGTTACGGTTAAGAGGATATGATTTTCCAAAGATTTAGGTGATTAAACTATAAAACATAAATTATATGTTAATTAATATAAATCATGTGAGAATTAATTCAACTTTAATCTGAGATATAACTTGATTATAGGTTGTATTTTTAGTCAGGTTATAATCATAGGATAAACAAAATTTTAATTATAAAAGTATGTGATATGACACGATTAATGCTACTACTACGTAGGCAATTTTATCACAAAACTATCGCAACTTGAACGGGTCGAATCGGAGTTAAAACGAGATAATTATGAATTTTTAACACCAAAAATCATTTTCTATATTTAATTATGATTTTATGGAATGCCTGGAGGGTGGATTCTATTTTTAGGAAAGTCCAGGGCTCATTCTGCAAAAACTAGGACCTGTTTGTATTGATCTACTCACTAGACTGGACTGCTCGTTGATTTAACGGAAAACCAAGGGCTCTTTTGTAACTGTTTCACGGCTGAAAGGGTGTCCTTGGTTTTCAGCCGCCCGATCTAAAACCAACAACACAGATTAGATTGATTTTAACTGAAAACGATACGCGCCCGCTGACCACTGGATCCACGATCCACGACCCATATTAAAAGAACGAAGGGGTATGTTCATCTTTTAATCTAGACCGTCCATGTAGATCCAACGACTTACATCTCTCCCCCACCTTCTCCTACCTTCGCTCTATAGGCAGTGGCGCCTGCCTCCCCCATGATGGAGTACCACCGCCACTGGTGCAACACCTAGAAAGCATCACGGTGCCGTCTACATGTGCAGACCAATGCTAATGAAAGACCCAAGCATGGTGGATCAAATTCAATGGTCACAAGTACCAGTGGGTGAACTACATTGCGGCTAGTAGCAGGGTAGTAGTTGAACCACACTGGTGTGGCGTCACAGGACTCGGTTACATCCGCCAGCATTAGGACAGCTAATATGTGGATGTGTACCTTGATACGAACGCGTTGGTGATCTCTCAGAGTGAAAGGAGCGGCATTGAACAACGGTGTCACTCCGACCAGCTCCAGCAAGTTTCTTCCTACTACTACCCACACCACCCCGCTCAGTAGGACTCTGGGTGCTAGAAGCGTGCCCAGCGAACCCTCCCAGGAATTTGCTGGGCATAAGCGATGGCGTTGCCGTGAGTTTAACTGCGGTGGCTGTTCTCCGTGATGCGTCGGAGTTTTGATTGTTTGCTGCGGACCCTCCCTTAGCCAACACTAACAGTGGCATGGCATAGACACAGGGAGTTTTTGGTGCCCCATTACGATGGCTAGGCGGTCGACGAGTTCAAGCTTTATAGTCACGAAGATCTGCGTGTAACAGCCGGAGCGGAGAGATAGAGCCATGGAGGCGGTGCGTGAGTCTGTTAGGATTCTGTTCGAGTTTGTTGGACTTGGATCGAGAAGATATGCGGTGGTTGTTGGGGTCCGCATGACAACGCTGGTGAGACACGCAGCCCAGGAACGAGGCAGGCATGCGGTGTCATGATGTGCATGGAAGCTGGCTAACAACGGGTCCTACGTGTAGTGACCACGAAAGCATGAGGTCATATGTGGCTAGGATTCATAAAATAGAAAAAAAGATGTGGGCTCAATGGAATTGCATAGGGAAAGGGAGTGTGGGCTGATTTTGTTTTTCCTATTTTATTTAATCCTTTCTTTTTTTTCTATTTTGTTTTCCTTTTCTCTTTTTCTTTCTATTCTTTTTTCAACTCAAACTCAATTTCAAGTATAAGTTTAATATTGCAAGATTAAATACACAAGCAATAAAACTCCAACATCTGGATCCCTTTGATGCATAAATTACCTATGCTTTTCAACCACAACCCTTAGCCTGTTATTTTATGCATTATATGATTTTGCTGCTAGGAGACATGTTAATATGGCCACATATCCTTAGAACTTTGCCACAATTCATCTTTACACTCCTTGACATTTTTGTTACCAAATGATTTGAGAAAAGGCGTGAGTTTTCAAAGAAAATGTTTTCCAAAATGGGTATGATGAAGGGTTGTCACCCTTATCACCTTTGAGCAGGATGATCAGGGACTCCCTTGTTTGGGAGGGCCTTAAGGTGATGGCTCAGCCGGGTTAGGTGTGAGCATGAAGGATTGTCCCTCTCGCTTAAGGACCAGTTTGTCATCACTCCTTACCTATACTCTTATCAAGTACAACCACTCGAGACTGTATGGGCACTCGCTTGATCCGAACTTGCATGGTCTGTGCCCTAGGGTTATGTTGGTTGGGGAGCACCAAGAGGACAAGGACGGGGTTTTTGTCCTAGTTTGGGCATGGAGATGGCCTTGTTCCTTTCGGTATAACCGCCAAGGTAAAGTCGTGCAAGGGAAGAGAGAGTTTTGGCATTCGGATCTCACGACGGTGAGATTGCAGAAACAGGACTAGTGGGTAAAGTGTACACCTCTGCGCAGAGTTAAAAACCTATTCGAATAGTCTGTGTCCACGGATATGGATGAGTTAGGGCTTGGTATGACAATTAGTGTTTTGTTTTCCAAAAATGCTTTTGAAAAGTGGTTTTAAAAGGTCAAGCATTGAGTTGTGAGCTATGCTAGACAGGAAGTCCAGTAGCTGTTTTTGAAAAAGAAATCCGGTGGGAAACTACCAAGATTCCAGGACGGTTTAGTCAAGGGGATTTTGTTCTATATTGAAAAAATTCCTGCTTTTTTGGGAGAGGATGCGCTTTGAAAAAGATAAAATGTTTTACAGAATAGCCCTGCATCAAAATTTTCTTTTCTGCAAAAATATATTGAGCTCCACATACTCCATGCATTATATCTAATTTCCCCATTCCGTGAGTAAGGGTGGGCTACTGGGTACATAAGTACTCACTCTTGCTTATTTGTTATTTTTTAGAGCAGGAGATCGCTGATCGAGTAAGCGTTATGCCTGTTCCCAACCATGCATGTGGCTGTTGGACCGCTGATTTGCTTCGTTGCGTATATCGGGCTGCTTCAGCCCCACTCTGATGATATGTCCCGAGTTGTGGACCAACTCTTAAAGTTGGTCGCCACCTTTATAGGTTTGTCTTGTTTAAGCAAATCTGGAACCATCTGATGTATAAATGTGTTTACTAACCTCCTAGGACTAGTAATTGTATCACATTTGAGTCCTAGAGGACTAGGATGCTTCAGCTTACTTGGAACTTACCCTTTAAAAGCCTCCTCTTTTCCAACCTAGTTCAAAAGTGGTGAGTTACCTATCTCTCCCTTGATTGCTTTCCCTTTTGTCGCCTTGCAAGTTTTGTCTCAACCCCATCCCTTGTCGTGCTACTATCTATTATTACCTTTAACCCAGGTAATCTCTCGATATTTACCTTGTTTCTCATCTTGTACCTTGCTTTTAAAGCCATCTCCCCCATTTCAGTTCAGGGGTGCGGTTTTACCTATCTCGTCCTTGGTTGTTTCCCCTCCCTTGCCACTTTGCAAGTCTTGCTTCAGCTCTATCCTTTGTTGTGTTCACGCTTTTGTCTCATGCGTCTTGTTCTTCTCATCTTTCAATAGCCTTAGAGAGTAGTTATTCCCTTTTCAAGAAAGACCATCATCTAGTTAACATTCACGTGTAGCAACGAGATGCTTGTTGTTGTGTGCTCGTTCTGTTTGTCTTTGTGTTACGGCTGATTTGCTTCTTTGTGATGAGTGTTGATGTGTTGTGGCCGTTGGTCCGCAATGACATCAGTTTACTAGGTGAGCGCTATATAGTTAGGTGGATGGGTTCTCTTTCCCTGCTCTCTCTAATCTGTCTATACCTACTATTTACTTGCTATCCTTTCCTCTTACACCTGCCTAGTTGGCAACCTCCAGCTCCTCCTAATCAGTCAAGATTAGAGTCCACATCATCCTCATCCATGAATAACAATGCTCATGTTAAGGGGGTTAGCTGTTAACCCCAATGAAGACTGAAAGTCGCCTAGAGGGGGGTGAATAGGCGAAACCTGAAAATTAAAACTTTATCCCCCAACTAGATCCCTTGATTAGTGGTTAGAACAAGATATACAAATATAGGAGTATATAAACTAAGTTCTTGCTTGAAGAGAGAATAGCTAAATAATGCGGGAGTGATAAATCAATACAACTAATAAGTTATAGAACAACGCAAGAAGCCTTAGATGAGAAGAGCACTAGGACAAGTTCTTTCTTGCAACGTGTTGCTTCACTAAATGGGAATTTAACTTGAAGCAACACCAAATGATATTAGCAAATAATGGAGCAAGAAAACTTATGGCAAGGGAAAATAAACAAATCACAAGCAATAAACACAATGGACAAGGGTGATTTGTTTTACCGAGGTTCGGCCCTCGAAGGCCTAGTCCCCGTTGAGGAGTCCACTTAAGGACGGGTCTTTTTCAACCCTTTCCCTCTCTCCCCCGATCACACAAGGATCGGCGAGCTCTTCTTCTTCTCAAGGATCACTCTCGATCCCGCAAGGACCACCACACACTTTGGTGTCTCTTGCTAGCTTTTACAAGCCTCCAAAACTTTGGAGGAAGTTCAATGGGAGTCAAAACTCCACGCGCAAATGAACACAAAGATGAAGCACACACTATCTCTCGATGAATCTCACAAGGCACTAGTGCTAAACTCAAATGAGTAGCTCTCTTTTGGTTGCTCTCTCTTTTGTGGCACTTGTGTTGGTTGTAGTGGTCTAAATCTTGTGTATAGGATGGATCAATGAATATATGTGGTTGGGAGGGCTTGAGTATGTCAACTAGATGACTTGGAATGTTGCTTGGGCTCCCACACCTTGAAGTGGCCGGTTGGGGTGGTATTTATAGCCACCAACCAAAATCTAGCCGTTGGTGAAGGGTGTCTGTTCGATGGTGCACCGGACAGTCCGGTGCACACCGGACATGTCCGGTGCGACAGCCACGTCACCCGGCCGAAGGGGTTTCGACCGTTGGAGCTCTGACACTGGGCCCGCCTTGATGTCCGGTGGCGCACCGGACATGAACTGTAGAGTGTCCGGTGCGCCTGCTCCCGCGTGCCTGATGACTGCGCGCTTCTGGCGCGCATTAAATGCGTTTGCAGGTGACCGTTGGCGCGAAGTAGCCGTTGCCCCGTAGTTACACCGGACAGTCCGGTGTACACCGGATAGTCCGGTGAATTATAGCGGAGCAGCTGAAGTGAATTCCTGAGGCTGGCGAGTTCATGAGGCCGCTCTTCGTTGGAGCACCGGACACTGTCCGGTGTACACCGGACAGTCCGGTGAATTATAGTGGAGTTGCCCCTGTATTTTCCCGAAGGTGACGAGTTTGAGTTCGGAGTCCTCTGGTGCACCGGACATGTCCGGTGGCACACCGGACAGTCCGGTGCGCCAGACCAGAGGTGCCTTCGGTTGTCCCTTTGCTCTTTTGTCGAACCCAATACTTGATCTTTTTATTGGCTAAGTGTGAACCTTTGGCACCTGTATAACTTATACACTAGAGCAAACTAGTTAGTCCATTTATTTGTGTTGGGCAATTCAACCACCAAAATTAATTAGGGACTAGGTGTAAGCCTAATTCCCTTTCAATCTCCCCCTTTTTGGTGATTGATGCCAACACAAACCAAAGCAAATATAAAAGTGCATAAATGAACTAGTTTGCATAATGTAAGTGCAAAGGTTGCTTGAAATTGAGCCAATATAGATACTTACAAGATATGTATGGATTGTTTCTTCATTTTTAACATTTTGGACCACGCTTGCACCACAAGTTTTGTTTTTGCAAACTCTTTTGTAAATTCTTTTCAAAGTCCTTTTGCAAGATAGTCAAAGGTAAATGAATAAGATTTTGCAAAGCATTTTCAAGTTTTGAAATTTTCTTCCTTTGTTCCAAATGCTTTTCCTTTGACTAAACAAAACTCCCCCTCAAATAAATTCTCCCCTTTAGGTTCAAGAGGGTTTTAAGATATCAGTTTTGAGAATACTACTTTCTCCCCCTTTAAAACACAAAGAGATACCAATTTGAAATTTACCAATTGAAAATCATTAATATGTAAAATTAGGATGGTGGTGCGGTCCTTTTGCTTTGGGCTCATACTTTCTCCCCCTTTGGCATGAATCGCCAAAAACGGATACTTTGAGTGAGATATAAGCCCTTTTCCTAACTATTTTCTCCCCTTTGGCAAATAAAACATATGAGTGAAGATTATACCAAAGATGGAGAGACATTGTGGAGTGATGGCGAAGGGTAGATAATATCGATAGAGTAGAGTGGAAGCTTTGTCTTCGCCGAAGACTCCAATTCCCTTTCAATGTACCTATGACTTGGTTTGAAATTCACTTGAAAACACATTAGTCATAGCATATAAAAGAGATATGATCAAGAGGATATATCAAATTAAGCATGATCATAGTTCTATATAACATAGATTGCTCCCCCTAAGTATGTGCATGGAGAGGAACACATATTTTGGCCTTAAATGCCAATTGCACATAATTAGGTTAATGAGAACATATCTATATCATACAGATTATGAAGTGCATTGTGTCATAGTATAAGTGTGATGCTCATGACAATTTATGCACTTATGAAAGCATGTTGTAAACAATTTAAGCATTTTCCCTTAAGGATTTCAAAGAGACTTAAGGACCATCCACCTTTGAAACAAAGGCAACTTATCCTCGTTACAAGGTTAAGCTTTAAGCTCTTTGACAATAAAAGTACTTCATCTAGTTTTTTCAGAGATGCACTAAAGCAGGAATGAATTTTGGGAAATTAAACTAGGTATGAAGTAGGGATAATACATGGACATGCTTTCTCTTCCTTTTATACAAGATATGCAAAGAATGTATAGAAAAGGAGGATTTAGGTACAAGTTTAAATGAAAGGAGATAGTTTTACCTTTTTGTACCTCTACATAGGGACACTCTCTTCATTGTGCTTTATCCTTAGTCTTTAGATGCTTAAGACCTATACTCAATGACAATATATGAAAATATTTTGCACAAGAGAGAGTTCTACAACTAGTGATCTTTTCAAGTTTATTGTTAGCATATATCAAATGGATCACAAGTTGCATAAATGTATCATGAATTCTCCTTTTAACTTAGTGCATATCAAGAGATATCGAAGTATATACGGCACTAAGAAGCATGATTGTTGATTGAAGTTATTCAATGATCAAACAAATAACATATGTGATCAAAAGAACAACATACGCATTAGATTATCAATTAAGCTTAGAGTAGGAGAATCCAGCAAATATGCTACTTTAGAGTGAAAGACAAAAAAAATAGTAGCAAATTTCATGAGAAACTTATTCTCATGCAAGAGACTATATGAAATTACTGAGATAAAGCAATAGTCTCAACAAAATCAAGATATAAGAATAGACTTCCCCTAAAGATATGCATGGATGTATTTTCTTTAAAGACAAATAGGGAGAAGCCTTATACATCTTGATCAAGGCTCATAAATTTTGCAATAAACAACTTAAGCCTAGCATTCTCATTATGAAAGGATTTAGAATACTCACAACCACACCATTGATTGTTTTGTAGACCATATTATCCAAGTAGGTGTTGTTGCTCTTGATGTCCTTCTCTTTCATTTGAGAGTCCTCCCTTTGCAGTGGCTTCTTTTTCCTTTCAAACTTATTGAAAATACTCAAGAAGGATGTTAGTAATACAAGGGAGTATACAATGATGGATGATTTCTTTTAGATAGGAAATAAGCATAATTCATCATCCATAAGTCACACAGACATGAAGTAAAATCCTTAACATTAGTGCACTTTTACTTGAAAAGAGGAACATGCACTATTTAACAATTTGATCACTCATAGGAATTTACTTCTTTATATTGAACTTTATTAATGATTACATAAAACAGATCAATATAAGAATGGATATAGCAAAGGCATGAATTAGATTAAATACCCATTGAGATGGGAACCAAACTTAATTAAAAGGATGAGTTCCCATACCTTTGCTTTTACCTTTCTTCTTTTGGGTGAGGAACAACCCATGAGGCTTGTGCACTCTCCCTTTTGAAGATATTCAAGAGTAGGCTTAAGAGATACTTTGTTAGTAACACAAGCACTAGTTTCCATTTTTGTAACCATTTTTGATAAGGAATGAAAAGCTAGATTACTAAAACATGGAAACTTCATAGCATGAACTATATTACCCATAGATGATGTTATGCTCAATTTTAACTCATAAAACAAGCATAAATAATCCTTTGAGATTAAGGAATAAATCTAATTCATGATTTGGAAAGCGATAAGTGTGAAAGAATCATATCCAATTTGAGCAAGTAAAAATACATCATAAAACATTGGATTGATTTTTCTTTTCATGTTAGATTACACGCTTCCAAAGAGAAACTTATAAATCATTAGTCTCACTATTCTAGTTATAGAGAGAGTTTTCCTTTTACAAGTGTCCTAAGGATTTGAATTCCTTACGTGACACCTTATTCTTTTAAGAACATGAAATATCTCTCTATATCTAGAATCATGGCAATAACAAGATAATTAGAGGAAGAATATGCCATGATAAATTTGCAATAAATTAGAGCATGTAAATTGCCATAGTATAGAAATGATGAATGTGCAATCTACCATATGAGAGGAAATTCTTCAAAGAATTGTAATATCAATTTAAAGATATTTAGAGTGCTTCAGTTTTTCTATGTGACTACACAGGACACATAAGAAATGATATTTTAAATACTTGCACTTAAAAGATAAGTGTTACCATCCTTTGGCTTTCCTCCATGTTGTAGGCCTTGATGATACCTCTTCACTTCCTACAACATATAATATCTTCCTCGAGATGATATGAGTTTAAGACATAGCAATTTGAAAAATAACCTTGGGTCAATCATGTATATAGATCATTGAAGATTGATAGTTTGAGTTAATAAGAATTGAATGGACTCTCTCAAACATCCCAAGGCTTCATATCATCTCCTTCTCCTGCAAAGCTTGTCAATCATATTTTGGTACCCATCGCTTGATGGGTCCATCATGGTTAGTCAACAAAGATCTAGGAACCCAAAAGTCCTTTGTGTTAGCACTAGGTAAACTCATTACCTTTCTAGCACAAGTTGCAATTTTGGGTTGCCTAGTTACATGAGAATCAATTGAAAAGTTAGGAGTAGGATTGTTACCAATGGGACAATCCCTGCATTGATGTCCCTTCTTACGGCATGTGTAGCAAAGGCGTTTTTCAAGTTTTGAAGCTTTCTTCTTTCCTTGTTTGTTGCTTGCTACATGGTTAGTAAAGACTTTCTTTTCTAACCCTATGCCTTTTTGTTTTAAATGGGGACGAGATCTAAGCAAGTGTCCCTTCTTGGAGCATTTAAAACAAAGTCTATCATCCTTGTTAATAATCAAGCCATTTTTAATGTAGGGACATGACCTAATCAAGTGCCCCTCTTCAAAGCATTCACTACACCTCTTAATGTGAAGTGTGGCTTGATCATTACCTTGGATGTTACCTTTTGTGGAGGCGTGGTTGAGGCTTTTGGAGGAGGTGTTGAATTTCATCTTTTGTTTCTTCCTCTTGGCAATCCTCAAATCCTTGACATTTTCTTCAAGGGATGTAGTGCATGCCACGGTTGTTCCCGTCTCAAGCTTCTTCACCATGTGATCACGGTTATCTTGAGAAGGTTGGGCAATGCATTTCCCTTTTAGTTGTGTCAAGCTCTTCTTTAGCCTCTCATTTTCTTCTTTGAGCTTTTGATATGAATCATCATTTGTTCCTACAAATTCTAGCTCAAAGGAAGATTTGCTTGTCGACAAACAACAAGCATTAGCACATGGTAATATAGTATCAATTTGAATACATGTGCACGAGTGAGGTTGTTGGGATTTTAAGTTTTCTATCACAACCTCATGAGCAATGTTTAATATGATATGATCATCCATAAGATTTTCATGAGAACATAGAAGCATATCAAATTTTTCTTGAAAAGCTAGATTTTCAACTTTTAGCTTTTCTACTTGGTCCTTAAGCAAGGTATTCCTATTTACTAATTGAGCGATACAATGTAAAGCGTTATCTTGCTCAATTGCAACAGTTTCATACCTTTGGACCAAATCAACATGAGAGCACTTTAGCTCCTCATGTTCTTTAGTCAACTCGTCAAAGTGTAGCATTTTCATGGAGAGAACATCTTCTAGCCTTTGACGAGCTTCGCTTTGCTCTCTCGCTCTTTCTAGAAGTTTGAGCATGACCGCCTTATCTTCTTGGCTTAGGCGAGCATAGAGATGCAAGAAGCTTCTTTCTTCCTCATCATCCTCATTTGTCCTTCCGCTATTATTTGCATTAGCCACACAACACATGTGGGAATCGAAATGGGAAGACAAACCTTTTGGAGAGGTGGATTCATCTTTTGGTCTCCATCGTTCATTCTCTTCTTCTTCCTTGCAAGGGTTAGTATCACAAATACCAAAGGAAGTAGAGACACAAAATGAACTATCATGTTTGGACTCATCAAATTTGCTTCTAATTCTAGTCCAAATATCATGCGCATCATGGACGGATTCGTCATAGTTTGATATGAAGGCATGATAATCTTTTTTGCTAAGAGAATTAGTTAAGATGTCAAAAGCTAGATAGTTTAAGCGATAACATCTTTGATCCTCCTCGGAATTAATTTTTCCATTGAAATTAGAGGGAAAAATACTCTTGTCTATAATTTGTTCTAATCGAGGATCTATGGTTCTAAAAGCATTTATCACACTAGTAGACCATGAGTCATAATTGGAACAATCATCAAATAATATTTCAAGAGTTACCTCTTTTTGAGTTACGTTCGATGGAGGAGTCTTCTTGTTCTTTTGGGATCTTTTACGAGCCATCACTTCGAGTTGTTAGACTCAAGATGAAGTGCCTAGCTCTGATACCAATTGAAAGTCTCCTAGAGGGGGGTGAATAGGCGAAACCTGAAAATTAAAACTTTATCCCCCAACTAGATCCCTTGATTAGTGGTTAGAACAAGATATACAAATATAGGAGTACATAAACTAAGTTCTTGCTTGAAGAGAGAATAGCTAAATAATGCGGGAGTGATAAATCAATGCAACTAATAAGTTATAGAACAACACAAGAAGCCTTAGATGAGAAGAGCACTAGGACAAGTTCTTTCTTGCAACGTGTTGCTTCACTAAATGGGAATTTAACTTGAAGCAACACCAAATGATATTAGCAAATAATGGAGCAAGAAAACTTATGGCAAGGGAAAATAAACAAATCACAAGCAATAAACACAATGGACAAGGGTGATTTGTTTTACCGAGGTTCGGCCCTCGAAGGCCTAGTCCCCGTTGAGGAGTCCACTTAAGGACGGGTCTTTTTCAACCCTTTCCCTCTCTCCCCCGATCACACAAGGATCGGCGAGCTCTTCTTCTTCTCAAGGATCACTCTCGATCCCGCAAGGACCACCACACACTTTGGTGTCTCTTGCTAGCTTTTACAAGCCTCCAAAACTTTGGAGGAAGTTCAATGGGAGTCAAAACTCCACGCGCAAATGAACACAAAGATGAAGCACACACTATCTCTCGATGAATCTCACATGGCACTAGTGCTAAACTCAAATGAGTAGCTCTCTTTTGGTTGCTCTCTCTTTTGTGGCACTTGTGTTGGTTGTAGTGGTCTAAATCTTGTGTATAGGATGGATCAATGAATATATGTGGTTGGGAGGGCTTGAGTATGTCAACTAGATGACTTGGAATGTTGCTTGGGCTCCCACACCTTGAAGTGGCCGGTTGGGGTGGTATTTATAGCCACCAACCAAAATCTAGCCGTTGGTGAAGGCTGTCTGTTCGATGGTGCACCGGACAGTCCGGTGCACACCGGACATGTCCGGTGCGACAGCCACGTCACCCGGCCGAAGGGGTTTCGACCGTTGGAGCTCTGACACTAGGCCCGCCTTGATGTCCGGTGGCGCACCGGACATGAACTGTAGAGTGTCCGGTGCGCCTGCTCCCGCGTGCCTGACGACTGCGCGCTTCTGGCGCGCATTAAATGCGTTTGCAGGTGACCGTTGGCGCGAAGTAGCCGTTGCCCCGTAGTTACACCGGACAGTCCGGTGTACACCGGACAGTCCGGTGAATTATAGCGGAGCAGCTGAAGTGAATTCCTGAGGCTGGCGAGTTCCTGAGGCCGCTCTTCGTTGGAGCACCGGACACTGTCCGGTGTACACCGGACAGTCCGGTGAATTATAGTGGAGTTGCCCCTGTATTTTCCCGAAGGTGACGAGTTTGAGTTCGGAGTCCTCTGGTGCACCGGACATGTCCGGTGGCACACCGGACAGTCCGGTGCGCCAGACCAGAGGTGCCTTCGGTTGTCCCTTTGCTCTTTTGTCGAACCCAATACTTGATCTTTTTATTGGCTAAGTGTGAACCTTTGGCACCTGTATAACTTATACACTAGAGCAAACTAGTTAGTCCATTTATTTGTGTTGGGCAATTCAACCACCAAAATTAATTAGGGACTAGGTGTAAGCCTAATTCCCTTTCAAAGACAATGTGATCAACCTCAACCATCAAGATCAAAGAGGCGCAGCGGAAGCATGGTGGGTCCAAACCCACAGGTCCTAGGGTCATCAAGAAGTCAACCCAACATTCATATCGTCTCATGACTCCAACAATGAGGATCAATTGGTCGTGAACAACCAAAAGTTGTAATACTCAAATTTGTATACAAAGGATATAGTGGATTTCCACATTTTGTGTGCCTTAATTGCATCATGAAAAGAGCATACCCAAAAATTTAGAGTTTAATTCAAACAAATGATAAAAAATGCATCATGCTGGTTTTCATTTTGTGTGCATTTTGTGACAATATAACAATAATGTAAAAAAATAATAAATATGTTAATACCCAAATTAGGATTTAAATCCTAAAGAAGATTCTAATGTTGAAACAAGAGAAGGAAGTACCTTCATATAAGATCAAATAAATATATAACTTAACCAAACCAGGTTCATATTGGTATTTGGAATTATAGAGTGGATTAAGTATGAACTTCACACGTACAAATTCAAAATTTGGGATTTAAAGTTGAATTTAAAAGGGAAAAGCAAAGGGAAAGTAGAAATATAAAAGAAAAATAAAAAGAAAAAGGATAAGACACCTAACTGGGCCCTAACCTCATTTTCGGCCTAGTCCCTATTTTCTCTGCGCGGCCCAGTCTTTTTTTCCCTTGCGCGCGCTCGCCCTCCTGCCCACTCTCTGTCGCGTGGGACCCGCGTACCAGCCGCGACTCTGCGCTGGCTCGCTGGATCTTTCAGTCACGGGCAAAGCGGCCCTGGCTGTCAGCTCCATCCCCATATACGGACCTCCGTGCATGGCGGGGGCGTAGAGATCTCGCTACTCCGTTGAAGCGCCCGGCCGTGTCGCCTCCATATAGGAGCCCACGACCTCGGGTTCGCCTCGCCCTCTCTCCCTCTACCGCAGACCCCCTGCAACCGCCGCGTACCTATAGCGCCGTGAGCGAGTGTGCTGCGCAGAGAACGCGAAGAGAGGCTCGCCATTGGTGATTCGCGGCCCCAGAGGAGTTTGGTCGCGATTGTGGCCTGGAGGAAGACCACAGAGTGTGGCGGGTGCATACGCAAGGAAGTTTTGGGCTGATCACCTGCGCTGGGGGGCGGATTGCTCACCGACGATCGATTCGCACCGCTAGGCCGCCAGTCCTCGTCGACAGAGCGCGATACTTCGAAATCAGAGGTATGATGGCGGGGTATGTACTGGGGATGGGCACCACATCGCGTAGCAAGTTGTAGATTGAACTGCGGGGCACCAAGCGCCGAGAATCGACCGCACCAGCGGTAGCTCCGCCGTGGGGTGGGACGACGCCGCCGTCGAACACACTATGGGGAGTCGGCGATCGTTGAACCGTAGATATCCACTCGGGCGGTTTTGATTAGATGCCGTAGATACCCTTTCGCCTCATTGAATCCCGACCGTGGGTCGCAAATCGGGCGGTCCGTGTTGATCCCTTTGTAATGGCACGTGCACTGGTGGCGGGGATTCGGTGCGGATGGGATCCCGTGCGCCCCACTGTAGGATCCCGTGTGTGGCCCGGCTCCAGCCAGTGGTTGGGCGCCATGTGTCCATGTTCTGTCGTCTGCAGGTGATTATGCAAATAGGCCCCTGCGACTGTTTAAATAGAACCCGCCGTCCAGTGGATCTACTCACTGAGTCTTGGAATTATTGCACCATAGCCCCTGACCTTCCTAAAAAATGACGCCTAGTCCAGAGAACAAATAAAACCAGAGAAATGAATTTAAAAATGGATTTTTAGTATTTATTAAATGCTAGAATTTGTATAATCCATAGAAAATTCATGTTAGCTCCAAATTGAGCCATTCCAATTTCTAAAATTTTGTAATAATATTCTCTATCATTTAGTGTCTCTGTTTGGACATGAAAACAGTAATAAAATCAATTTATCATTTAATCCTATTTTAAGCACCTTAAACCTTAGGAAATTCATAACTTGAAATCTATAACTCCAAATTTAATGATTCTAGTTCCTATGATCTCATTTTAGTGTGTAGATTTTTACTGTATATTTTATTTACATGTTTGATGTGATGTTAATTTATGCTATGCTATGTATGTATTGTGTTGATGCGAGTAGACGAGCAAGCCACTGTGGATTCTGAGGTTCAACAAATAGAAGTAGCTGAGCAGGAGCTCATTGAAGGCAAGTTGTGCCCTTGATCACTTACGTTTCCCAGCCATGTTCTTATTAATTTTAATGATCTGCATAGGTTAATTTTGATGGGATCCTTTAGGTTACCCCAGTTTTGGTTATCTTTATACCTTGTTCACCACTGAAACATTTTTGGGTAGTACCTGCTATTGCTTTATGTGGATTGGGTATGGAGATACAACATTCATGATTACTCTTTTATTATCTTGTTATTATTACTATTCATGTTAAGATCATTAAATTAATGGGAACATGGAGCGACCACCCGGGAAAACAGTGCTACCACAAGGGTTTAATGGGACGCCCTTGGCTGATTAACTAGGAAAGCTAGTGGAGGTCTTCCTTACCCGAAAGGGGCAAGGGCAGTAGGGGAGTGGTCAGTGTAGGGAGGTCCTTAGGTTGATTTTGCTGCGATGGCGGTCAGGCGAGGGATTCCTGCACTGGAGCTTCCTATAAACTGTAGCGGGATTTCTGAAGCTAGTGGAACTTTGTAAAGGCCTCGTAGTGTTACCTTGCCTCGCCTCCTCGGTAGAGGTGTATGGGATTGGCCGTCTCTTGGCAGATAGGTAACATGACTTGTGGGTAAAGATGCGCAACCTCTGCAGAGTGTAAAACTGGTATACTAGCCGTGCTCACGGTCATGAGCGGCTCGGACCCTCACATGATTAATTTATGGAACTTAAATTTAATTTGACATTTGCATCGCATTTGGGATTATTTTACTATTACTTTTCTTTATTATTATTAAGGTTTGGTATTTACTTACACTTAGTAATTGCTAATAAAATTTTGACCAACTTATAAAAGCAATGCTCAGCTTCATCCTCTATTTCATTGATCAGCCTTACACTTCATGAACTCCCACCTTTGGCGAGTTCATGCCACATTATTCCCCACGACTTGTTGAGCTATGAACGTATGTGAGCTCACCCTTGCTGTCTCACACCCCCCACAGGAGAAGAACAGGTGGTCAAAGAGGAGCCGCCTAACACTGAGGCATTCGACTTGATCTAGGTGGCGTTTCTCAGTTGACATTGGCGCCGACGATCCTTAGTTCGTTTTATGGTTATTCCTTTATTTTGTAATAAGACTTCCGATATGTAATAAGTACTCTGATGTTATTGACATTTATCTCTATACACTCTGTTATTATATGTGTTGTCTTCTTGGCGCATGTATGAGATGCACCCGGCTTTGTCCTTTAAAACCGGGTGTTACAGAAGTGGTATCAGAGGGAAATGTTGACTGTAGGACGAAACCTAGATAGAAATGGACAAACCCTTACCTACTTACCTTACTCTGATTCTCTCTTATCTTATCTTGATCCTGTCTCACCTTCTACTGTTCTACTCTGACCATTCTTATCTTTTCTATTCTGATACAAGACGGATTTCACACCTTGGAATCCCTACCCCTATGACATTTTTAAGAGATAGAAAGCCTAAGACCAAACCAAAACTATTTTTTATATTTAAAAAATCTTGTTTGATTGTTCTGATGATAAATATCTGATTTGCTTCTTTGATTGATTGAGATATTATATATGGACATCTTAGCATGTGCCACCATAAGGTAATGAATTAGTTATGGTAGGTAGAACATTAATCTGCTTAGCTAATAAATCCCCCAAAGTAACACGATTCGTAATTACTGCCTTGTCTACTGCTCTCTCTTACCATATGTATCTAACTCAGATGGTCAATACCAGGAGGGGTGGTGGAATTGATTTGCCTCCTAATCGACACACTCGAAGGATATATAGACAACCTCAGCCACAGCCAGCAGAGATGAATCCTCCTAATCCTCCACCAAGCGGAGTTGATCCACTGGTTGCAGCTCAGATGGCGGTGATGCAGCAAATGGCGGACACTATGGCTGATATGCGTGCCCAGATGCAGCAAGAACGCCAGGAGATGCGTCAGAAAAGAGAAGATATACGCCAGGTGTTGCGCCAGGAGAGAGAGGAGATACGCCAGGAGAGAAGGGCGCAACAACAACAGCTGCAACAACAACTTCAACAACAGCAACAACAGCAACAAGTGCCATTGCCTCCACCACCACCACCAGTTCCACCTCGTGATAAGTACCGAGAGTTTATGAGTCATAAGCCACCGACCTTCGCCAGTTCGCCCGATCCACTTGATGCAGATGATTGGTTGAAGTCAATTGAGAAGATGCTCAACATCGCCCAATGCTCAGACCGGGAGAAAGTTCTTTATGCCTCAGGTCGTCTGACAGGTCCTGCTGCTGACTGGTGGGATTCTTATACTGCTGCCCATGATGCTGCTGATACTATTACTTAGGCAGAGTTCAGTACACAGTTCAGGAACTACCATATTCCAGCTAGTATGATAAAGATCAAGAAGAAGGAGTTTTTGTCATTAAAGCAAGGCAACATGTCGGTCAGCGAGTACAGAGACAAATTTATTCAGCTGTCGAGATATGCTCCAGAGGAAGTTGTTGAGGATGAGAGGAAGCAGGAGCACTTTATTGAAGGACTTAATGGACCCTTGCAGTATGCACTGGTTGCACACACCTTTCCATCGTTTCAGAGGCTACTGGATAAGGCTCTTGCTATTGAACACAAGCGTGTTCAACTGGGTGATTTGAAGAGGAAGGCTATCTCGCAGGGACAGGGTAGCAGCAGTGTTCGTCCCCGCTACGTACCGCCACAGGGTACACCGACTCGACCAGGGGGACCACGCCCAGTTCAGTATGCTCCACAAGGCTCTCCACGGACACCTACTCGTCAGGCCACTCCCACTGGCACCCCGACGAGGTCTACAGGACAGAAGACTGGCCCTACATGCTTCAAGTGCAGTCATATTGGGCACTATGCTAATGCTTGTCCTATGGGAAATTCTGGTACACCAGCTAAGAACAAGCAACAGACTCCTGACAAGGGATATTCTATAGCCAGGGTGAATCAAGTCAGTGTTGATGATACTCCTGATGGTGCTGACATCATACTCGGTATGTTTTACATTAATGCCCTTCCTTCAACAATATTATTTGATTCTGGTGCTACACATTCATTCATGTCTGCTCGATATGCCAACACTAATGAGATACCCCTACTAAATATGAGAAAACCAATGATAGTAATCACACCTAAAGGGCCTATTGAGGCGAATCAAATGACATGTAGATTGACATTATCAATTATGGGAAGAGAATTTGGAGCTACTGCTATAATATTAGATGCCAGCAATATAGATCTAATTCTTGGTATGTCATGGTTAAGGAAGGCAAAGGCCATTATAGCATGTGGTAGAGGTACTATAGAGCTCACTAGTCCTAAAGGAGAAACATTTCAAGTTAATATTGCAGTAACCACCTCATCCATGCGTGCAATGTTCTTTATACCTGAGGAGTTTGTTGGTGACAACATCCGGGTGGTTAGAGATTTTCCGGATGTCTTTCCAGAGGAGTTACCAGGGATGCCACCAGATAGGGAAGTTGAGTTTGTAACTGATCTTTTACCTGGAACTGCCCCTATTTCTAAGCGACCATACAGGATGGCTGTAGAAGAACTGAAGGAGCTTAAGAAGCAGTTAACTGAGTTACAAGAAGCGGGGTACATTCGTCCGAGTTCCTCACCTTGGGGAGCACCGGTGTTATTTGTGCAGAAGAAGGATGGATCGCAACGGATGTGTGTGGACTATAGATCACTTAATGATGTTACCATGAAGAACAAGTATCCATTACCCCGTATTGAGGATTTGTTTGATCAGATGAGAGGAGCCAGGGTATTCTCGAAGATTGATCTCCGATCGGGATACCATTAGATGAAGATTAGACCCTCGGATATTCCTAAGACGGCTTTCTCAACCCGATATGGATTATACGAGTTTACTGTTATGTCATTTGGATTAACCAATGCACCAGCTTATTTCATGAATTTGATGAATAAGGTGTTTATGGAGTATTTGGACAGATTTGTCGTGGTGTTCATCGACGATATCCTTATCTATTCTAAGAATGAGAGTGATCATGAACAACATCTAAGGTTGGTGCTACAGAAGCTGCGAGATAATCAACTCTATGCTAAGTTCAGCAAGTGTGAGTTTTGGATTGACAAGGTGCCATTCCTTGGACATATTATTTCTAATGGAGGAATAGCAGTGGATCCTGCTAAAGTGAAGGAGATAATGGAGTGGAGAGTGCCCACTACAGTTACTGAGATTCGGAGTTTCTTGGGACTCGCAGGATATTATCGGAGATTTATTGAAGGGTTCTCTAAGATTGCCAAGCCTATGACCTCGCTTTTGGAGAAAGGAAGAGAATTCAAGTGGGATGAGAAATGCCAAGAGAGCTTTGATCAATTGAAGGAGAGATTGATGTCACCGCCAGTATTGATTATGCCAGATCTGCAGAAGAGATTTGACATTTACTATGATGCATGTGGCCAGGGACTTGGAAGTGTGCTTATGCAAGAAGGTCATGTGATCGCCTATGCATCTCGTCAGTTGCGGAAACATGAATTGAACTTCCCCACTCATGACTTGGAGCTGACAGCAGTTGTGCATGCACTTAAGATTTGGAGACACTACATTATGGGAACTAAGTGCCAAGTATACACGGATCATAAGAGCTTGAAGTACATATTCACTCAGAAGGATCTCAACCTTAGGCAACGCCGTTGGTTGGAGCTCATTAAGGATTATGATTTGGAAATTCACTATCACCCAGGCAAGGCAAATTTGGTTGCAGATGCCTTGAGTCAGAAGGAGCATGTTCACTCCACATTCGTTGTCCAGCTACCTGATGAATTAGCAAAAGATTTTGAGAGACTCAACCTGGGAATTGTTACACATACGGAAGGAGTTACTATTGAATTGGAACCTACCTTGGAGCAAGAAATTCGTAAAGGTCAGGTTGGTGATGCTAAAATCCAGGAGATAAAGGATCTGATAACAGAGGGTAGAGGCCCGGAATTCACAGAGGATGAGCAAGGCACGATATGGTTCAAGAATCGGATCTGTGTTCCCGATATTGATAGTCTTCGGGAAACTATATTGAAGGAAGCACATGACTCAGTTTATTCTATCCATCCTAGAAGTACTAAGATGTATCAGGATTTGAAGCAAAAGTATTGGTGGTATGGACTAAAGAGAGATGTGGCTGCACATGTGGTTATGTGCAATGTGTGCCAAAGAGTTAAAGCTGAACACCAGAGGCCAGCCGAACTACTGCATCCACTGAAGATACCTGAGTGGAAATGGGAAGAGATTGGCATGGACTTCATTGTTGGATTACCCCGCACGTCTGCTGGGTATGATTCTATATGGGTAATTGTGGACAGGCTAACCAAAGTAGCCCACTTTATTCCAGTGAAGACCACATATTCAGGAGCTAAGTTGGCAGAGTTGTACATGGCATGGATTGTCTGCCTACATGGTGTGCCAAAGAAGATTGTGTCAGACCGGGGGTCACAGTTTACTTCTCGGTATTGGAAGAAGTTGCACGAGTCCTTGGATACAAGATTGAATTTTAGTTCGGCTTACCATCCCCAGACCGATGGGCAGACTGAGAGGACTAACCAAGTGCTGGAAGATATGTTAAGAGCTTGTGCCCTTAAGCATGGTGGAAGTTGGGATAAGATTTTACCTTATGCTGAGTTCTCCTATAATAATAGCTATCAGGCCAGTTTGAAGATGTCACCGTTTGAGGCTTTATATGGCAGAAAGTGCAGGACTCCATTATATTGGGATCAAACTGGTGAAAGGCAGTTGTTTGGGCCTGAGATTATACAGGAAGCAGAAGAACAAGTTCAGCAAATAAGGGAGAATTTGAGAACTGCACAGTCCAGGCAGAAGAGCTATGCTGATACTCGAAGAAGACTGCTTGAGTTTAAGGAGGGAGATTATGTCTATTTGAAGGTGTCACCACTTCAGGGTATGAGAAGATTCAAAGTCAAAGGAAAGTTGTCCCCTCGCTTTATTGGACCCTTCTTAATCTTAAAGCGAGTGGGAGAGGTGGCATACCAATTGGAGTTACCAGATCATCTTGCGGATGTTCATGATGTCTTTCATGTATCTCAGCTAAAGAAATGTCTCAGGGTACCTGAGGAGCAACTACCAATGGAAGACCTTAGTGTTCAAGGTGATCTAACTTATGCTGAGTACCCCATCAAGATTCTTGATACACTGACTCGGGTTACAAGGAATAAGGTTATAAAGATGTGCAAAGTGCAATGGAGTCACCACGGTGAAGATGAAGCAACTTGGGAAAGAGAAGAAGAGCTTCGTATAGATTTTCCCCACCTTTCCCTAGATCTTCTTAAATCTCGGGGACGAGATTATTTTTAAGGGGGGTAGGATTTGTAATACTCAAATTTGTATACAAAGGATATAGTGGATTTCCACATTTTGTGTGCCTTAATTGCATCATGAAAAGAGCATACCCAAAAATTTAGATTTTAATTCAAACAAATGATAAAAAATGCATCATGCTGGTTTTCATTTTGTGTGCATTTTGTGAAAATATAACAATAATGTAAAAAAAATAATAAATATGTTAATACCCAAATTAGGATTTAAATCCTAAAGAAGATTCTAATGTTGAAACAAGAGAAGGAAGTACCTTCATATAAGATCAAATAAATATATAACTTAACCAAACCAGGTTCATATTGGTATTTGGAATTATAGAGTGGATTAAGTATGAACTTCACACCTACAAATTCAAAATTTGGGATTTAAAGTTGAATTTAAAAGGGAAAAGAAAAGGGAAAGTAGAAATATAAAATAAAAATAAAAAGAAAAAGGATAAGACACCTAACTCGGCCCTGACCTCATTTTCGGCCCAGTCCCTATTTTCTCTGCGCGGCCCAGTCTTTTTTTTCCCTTGCGCGCGCTCGCCCTCCTGCCCACTCTCTGTCGCGTGGGACCCGCGTACCAGCCGCGACTCCGCGCTGGCTCGCTGGATCTTTCAGTCACGGGCAAAGCGGCCCCGGCTGTCAGCTCCATCCCCGTATACGGACCTCCGTGCATGGCGGGGGCGCGAAGATCTCGCTACTCCGTTGAAGCGCCCGGCCGCGTCGCCTCCATATAGGAGCCCACGACCTCGGGTTCGCCTCGCCCTCTCTCCCTCTACCGCAGACCCCCTGCAACCGCCGCATACCGATAGCGCCGTGAGCGAGTGTGCTGCGCAGAGAACGCGAAGAGAGGCTCGCCATTGGTGATTCGCGGCCCCGGGGGAGTTTGGTCGCGATTGTGGCCTGGAGGAAGACCACGGAGTGTGGCGGGTGCATACACAAGGAAGTTTCGGGCTGATCACCTGCGCTGTGGGGCGGATTGCTCACCGACGATCGATTCGCACCGCTGGGCCGCCAGTCCTCGTCGACAGAGCGCGATACATTGAAATCAGAGGTATGATGGCAGGGTATGTATTGGGGATGGGCACCACATCGCGTAGCAAGTTGTAGATTGAACTGCGGGGCACCAAGCGCCGAGAATCGACCGCACCGGCGGTAGCTCCGCCGTGGGGTGGGACGATGCCGCCGCCGAACACACTGTGGGGAGTCGACGATCGTTGAACCGTAGATCTCCACTCGGGTGGTTCTGATTAGATGCCGTAGATACCCTTTCGCCTCGTTGAATCCCGGCCGTGGGTCGCAAATCGGGCGGTCCGCGTTGATCCCTTTGTAATGGCACGTGCACTAGTGGTGGGGATTCGGTACGGATGGGATCCCGTGCGCGCCACTGTAGGATCCCGTGTGTGGCCCGGCTCCAGCCAGTGGTTGGGCGCCATGTGTCCCTGTTCTGTCGTCTGCAGGTGATTACGCAAATAGGCCCCTGCGACTGTTTAAATAGAACCCGCCGTCTAGTGGATCTATTCACTGAGTCTTGGAATTATTGCACCATAGCCCCTGACCTTCCTGAAAAATGACGCCTAGTCCAGAGAACAAATAAAACCAGAGAAATGAATTTAAAAATGGATTTTTAGTATTTATTAAATGCCAGAATTTTTATAATCCATAGAAAATTCATGTTACCTCCAAATTGAGCCATTCCAATTTCTAAAATTTTGTAATAATATTCTCTATCATTTAGTGTCTCTGTTTGGACATGAAAACAGTAATAAAATCAATTTATCATTTAATCCTATTTTAAGCACCTTAAACCTTAAGAAATTCATAACTTGAAATCTATAACTCCAAATTTAATGATTCCAGTTCCTATGATCTCATTTTAATGTGTAGTTTTTACTGTATATTTTATTTACATGTTTGATGTGATGTTAATTTATGCTATGCTATGTATGTATTGTGTTGATGCGAGTAGACGAGCAAGCCACTGTGGATTCTGAGGTTCAACAAATAGAAGTAGCTGAGCAGGAGCTCATTGAAGGCAAGTTGTGCCCTTGATCACTTACTTTTCCCAGCCATGTTCTTATTAATTTTAATGATCTGCATAGGTTAATTTTGATGGGATCCTTTAGGTTACCCCAGTTTTGGTTATCTTTATACCTTGTTCACCACTGAAACATTTTTGGGTAGTACCTGCTATTGCTTTATGTGGATTGGGTATGGAGATACAACATTCATGATTACTCTTTTATTATCTTGTCTTTATTACTATTCATGTTAAGATCATTAAATTAATGGGAACATGGAGCGACCACCCGGGAAAACAGTGCTACCACAAGGGTTTAATGGGACGCCCTTGGCTGATTAACTAGGAAAGCTAGTGGAGGTCTTCCTTACTCGAAAGGGGCAAGGGCAGTAGGGGAGTGGTCAGTGTAGGGAGGTCCTTGGGTCGATTTTGCTGCGATGGCAGTCAGGCGAGGGATTCCTGCACTGGAGCTTCCTATAAACTGTAGCGGGATTTCTGAAGCTAGTGGAACTTTGTAAAGGCCTCGTAGTGTTACCCTGCCTCGCCTCCTCGGTAGAGGTGTATGGGATTGGCCGTCTCTTGGCAAATGGGTAACATGACTTGTGGGTAAAGATGCGCAACCTCTGCAGAGTGTAAAACTGGTATACTAGCCGTGCTCACAGTCATGAGCGGCTCGGACCCTCACATGATTAATTTATGGAACTTAAATTTAATTTGACATTTGCATCGCATTTGGGATTATTTTACTATTACTTTTCTTTATTATTATTAAGGTTTGGTATTTACTTACACTTATTAATTGCTAATAAAATTTTGACAAACTTATAAAAGCAATGCTCAGCTTCATCCTCTATTTCATTGATCAGCCTTACACTTCATGAACTCCCACCTTTGGCGAGTTCATGCCACATTATTCCCCACGACTTGTTGAGCTATGAACGTATGTGAGCTCACCCTTGCTGTCTCACACCCCCCCACAGGAGAAGAACAGGTGGTCGAAGAGGAGCCGCCTAACACTAAGGCATTCGACTTGATCTAGGTGGCGTTTCTCAGTTGACATTGGCGCCGACGATCCTTAGTTCGTTTTATGGTTATTCCTTTATTTTGTAATAAGACTTCCGCTATGTAATAAGTACTATGATGTTATTGACATTTATCTCTATACATTCTGTTATTATATGTGTTGTCTTCTTAGCGCATGTATGAGATGCACCCGGCTTTGTCCTTTAAAACCGGGTGTTACAAAAGTCAAAGGAAGCAGCTCAAAAGTTAAGTTGGCAGAGTCAAAGTTAAATCAAAGAAGCTATGAACAACTATGAACCAACCTTGTCGTTTTGGCTAGCCTCTTCTTTAATCTCGAGGGTGAGATTCTGTTAAGGGGGTTAGATTTGTAACACCCCAATATTCCCCCTCCCAGCCGACAGCCCAGCACCACCTCACCTTCCCTAATGGCCCACCCCGCGCGCTCCGAACCGCGTGGCCAACGCACCCCGCGCGCCCATAGGGAGCCATCCACCTAGTGCCACCGCCCACCCCTAGATCCATGCGTCATCTGTGGGACCCACTTACTATCTCTATCTTCCCCAACTTCCCTCCATGCTCCCCCACGATGCACGCTCCTCACCCCCCCATTTTCTCGACTTCGCGTGAAATTGTCCACTCATAGCAACCTGGCGCTCGCCCTCTCCCTCACTCTCGCCTCACCAGGCATGGCACACCCGTGGCAGCGTGGTGGCCCAGCGCGGCGACGTGTCCATCCAGCGCGATGGCCCACAGCCAACCTCGGCGACCCAGCGCGGTAGCGTAGCGCGCGGCCAACCCCGACGGCCTAGCGCAACGGCTTAGCGACACGGTACCCGATGCGAGCTCGGCAGCGTGGCGCGGCGACTCGGCGGCCGAGCAGCCACCAGGCTTGGCCGACCGAGGCCCCAGTGTTGCGCGGTTGAGGGAGATGGGGATGGTTGTGGCCACAACAGATCCCACCTTTTTGATTCTCTGTAGCTATGTCCGTGTGGCCAACCCCTAGCCAATCGTACTGTGCCACGCTGCCTAGTTCGTTAATTAGCGATATGTTTTGTGTTAATCATTTGTTTCGTACAGTTCAAGTTGTGTTAGCCTCGTATTATCATCGTCTACATGTTAGTAACCTTGTTTCACCATGTCACACGTTTTAAATAATTACCTAGCCAGTTACTTGTGATTTGCTACGGTTTTTATATATCATATAAATATGTATTGAAATATTTATCCAAATACAATTATTGTTTAGTTTAAACACTAAGGTACGTGTGGTATAGTGGTTAGCCCCAAATTTCTGGAGCAAGAGGTGTGTGTTTGAGTGCTCGCTCTGCAATATTTTTTTGATATAATTATTGTTTATTTCTATCTAAACATTAAGGTACGTGTGGTCTGGTGTTAGCTGCGCGGGCGGGGTTGGGTGCTGGGCAGGCGCAGTAGCTGGCTACGTGGGCAGGGTCGGGTGCTGGGCAGGCGTAGTAGCTGGCTGCGTGGGCCCTGGGGTCCACAGGGCATTAGCTGAGAGAGCGCTGCGCGGGCGCTGGGCATGTGGCCCATACGGCATGGCCTCCGAGTCGTGGCGCTTAGGATGGGCCTAAAGTGTCAGCGCTGAGCGTGAAACCGTGGTAGCGTGTCAGCGTGGAGGGGCGCAGACGCTGGCTGTGTGGGCGCTGGGATCCACAGGGCAGTAGCTGAGAGAGGGGCGGGAGAACCAGTCAGAGAGCGTAGGGCGGGCCTAGAGTGTCAGCGTATCCACACGGCAGTAGTTGAGAGAGGGATGGGAGAATTAGTCGAGCACGTGGGGCGGGCCTAGAGTGTCAGCGTGGAGGGTGAAGTTGTGGTAACACTAGGTGCCCACATTAGGTTTTTAATAGAGTAAGTATAGATTAATAGGTATTGAGATATTTATATACACTAAGGTATGTGTGGTCTGCTAGTTACCCCCATATGTTTGGAGTAAGGCGGTGTGGGTTTGATTGCTTGCTTTGCACTATTTTTTGCACGATATGGTAGTGCAGAGGGTGAAGCCGTGGTATCACCTGGTGCCCATATTAGGTTGTTAATAGATTACTATAGATTGTTTATTTATAAACACTAAGGTATGTGCGGTCTGGTGGTTACCCAAAATGTTTGGAGCAAGGGGGTGTGGATTCAAGTGCTCGCTTTGCACGACTTTTTGCACGGTGTGGTAGCGCGGCGGGTGAAGTTATGGTATCACTAGGTGCCCACATTAGGTTTTTAATAGATTAGTTTAAATATAGATTATGTTTTTGTTTAACTAACATTAATTAATTAGACTTTTCAATTAAACTAATTTATAGTTGTTAACTTGCGCTTTATAAATACATGTCGACGTGATTAATACTAACTTAAATGTTTTGATCTAATATTTGTTTAATATAAATGTAACATCTATTTAGCTTTTCCCGCGTATCGCGCGCAGTTTCGCAAGTGGTCACATGCTGATTCGTGCGTCGTTGGTGTGTTGTCGCTCGTTTAAAACTCGTGAGTTATTTATTCGATTATGCGTCGTAAACCAGTTACGTCTCATTTTAGTCGTGTCAACTTCGTGATAACATCGATTTTGTATTAGTAATGTTATCTAGTCATGCCGCAAGTTTAATTGATTAATTAATTATTTGTCCTTTTGGTATTCTATAATTATTAAAAACGACCTTCTAATTAAAACTAGTTTATAGTTTTTAACTCGCACTTTTATAAATATAAATGTTAACTTGATTAATACTAACTTAAACACTTTTTATTTAATACTTGTTTATTATAAACACGTTATTCGTTCGCGCATGTCGCGTGTCGCGCGCTATCCACTGCGATATTAAACCGTTCACTTATAATCACTCATGTCAATTAATTAGTTATTTATTTAATCATCCACAATTAAAATAGTAAGTTAGTCAAAGCTAAGTAGTAATTTTGATTTATAGTTAATAAATGTCAATTAATGTGACCATGTCGACTTAAATATTCTTATTAATACGTGCTTAGTGTAAATGCGCTAACTTCTCGACTGTAGCTCTGACTATCACGTTTCCTTTCCTCGCGTGACCGTAGTAGCGAGCTCTATTTCATATTGCATGCTTTTATTATGTTTTCCTTGGTATGGTGTAATGTTATTATGCACGTATATGTTTATTTGCTTGTAACTCTTTGTCTTTGCTTCGCGTTCCGATTAGAGTGTCGTGTCCGAGCTTCGGTGAATCGACGGTCAAGCTTTGACGACCAAGTGATCAAGCTTTTCGAGTTCTACGAGATTGGAAGACCCTGAGCATCTGTTTGGTGAAGGCAAGTGTTATCTGACATATTTATACCCTATTCACATGATAATTCATTTCCCCGCATTGCATAAATGTAACCTAAGGATTGACTAGTTTTCTATTTACCTTGTCCTTGATTACCTTTTGGGTTATTGTGGATAGCTTTATGCTAGCACTCTACTTTAATCAATGAACATGATGAGTATATTTATGATACGCTGATGATATCTTGATTATGATGATGAGCTCATGTTACTAAAGGAGGCTCGAGCTGTTTCCCAAGTACTTCTCCGTAAGGACCTGTTCGTTGGATGACCACCCGCAAAAACAGTGCAGCCATAAGGGTGGTATAGTACGCCCTTAGCTGATTAATTAGAGGAACTTGAGGTGTAGTTTGCTTCGCTGTCGTGCCGTCAATGGGGTCCGGGCATAGGTACTTGCTCTGCCGAGGCTAGGTGCTATTGTTGGTCACTCTTCCTATAGGGAGATGTACTGTGTTTATCAAATTGGAGAAACCTAACGGGCGACTATGACCTCTGGGGAATATTTGTAAAAGCTACATAGTGTGACCCTGCCAGTTCACCTCGGAAGTGATCAATAGGGAGTCATGATCCACAGCAGAACGAGAATCTCGACTCATGGGTAAAGTGTGCGACCTCTGCAGTGGAATGAAACTGATATATCAGTCGTGCTCATGGTTATGAGCGGCCTTGGGAGCTCATTTGATTAGAGATACAATTGTTCTATTTATGGATTTGGTTACGGTGATGATAACAATGTTCCTCGATGAGGAAATGATTCACGGGTGGGTTATTGCTAAAACTTGGCTTCGACTAATAATAAATACCTGACCAACTAAAAGCAACAACTTTGAGCTTAACTGCACAAAAAGCTAGTCCACCTCAGCCAAACGGGACATTTGCTGAGTAAGTTGATGTGTACTCACTCTTGCTTTCACAAAACACCAGCTTGCCTTTGGTGCAACCTATGCTCACATAAAGAAAGAGAAGAAGGCGTCGAGGCGGATCTCCAGAAGTTCCAGGACTTCGACGAGTTCGAGGATTAGGATAGCGACCTCCCCCAATTAGCTGTTTGTGGTGGGTTTGTTTACATTGGCTACTTTTCTATTATGTGCACTTTGATTTATATTATGTAAATGAATCTAGTCTGTAGTATTATTACTTACTTTTTATTGTCATTCGAAGCATTGTGCTCTGATGAGTAATTTATGTAATCGTTGTGTACGTGAATTTTTGATCCTGGCACGTACATGGTTTGCATTTGGTTTGCCTTCTAAAACCGGGTGTGACAGCCACCAAATACTCCATTGGTAGGGTACTCAAAGAGGTTGCACATTAACATGAGAAGGGCTATAACACATCAGGAGTGTCTAGTGTAACATCAATAAAATCACAGGATGCATGTACTCAAACGATCGATGATTGTAAGACCCAAAATTGGTTGAAGAAAAAAAATAATAAAATAGTAAAATAAAGAAATAAAGATATCTATATTAGTGTCTCTAGAATTTTTGAAACCTTTAGAATTCAGTAGGACATTTTCTTTTCATGATCAATTAATGGTACTAAATTAGTTAAGTAACCATTAAATGAATAAAGGAAGGCACATTTCTTGCCGATGACTTTGTTGTGATGTATTTTATCGAAAACATAAACTTGACCACAAAATGTTAAATGAAAACATAAAATGCAAAATGAGAAAGGAAATTTTCATAAAGTCCTTCCTTTCTTCCATAATTAAACCATAGGGAGAAGAATAAATAATAATAATCAGTAAATAGAATTATTGCAAACTGTAGAGTATTATTCATATCATAATTTGTTTGATCCTTGAAATCTGGAATTTAAAATAAGAATTTAAACATAGATTGAATCCTAAAAATGGGAATTTGAAAATAAATAAGAAAAAAAGAAAATAAAACTCACCTGCTAACCGCGCCATGGGCCAAAACCCCTCGACCTAGCCCATTTACCATCTCCCCCAACCCGCTCTACCTGGCCCAGTACTCCAAGCATCACCGTGCGGTCCACGCGCTCCCTTCCCTTTTTTTGATGCTGACAGATGGGACCTAGGAGTCGGATCCGTCTTCCTCACCGGGATCGCGGGCACCATAACAGAAATCCCTAATTCTATGTCGCCGATCTACCGACCTTCTTGGCACGGACTTCTTCTCCCCTGCCTCTATAAACACACTCATAACCTTTCTCCCACCTCGCTCATCTGATGCGCACTCGAAGGCGCCACCATGGTGAACGTAGGAAAAAGAAAGCGGAGAGGAGAGAGAAAGTGCCACAGCCGTCGTCCTACACCTTCATCGTCGTTTGCAGTGTGCGACCAGGTCGTGGTGGTGCGCCAGTGTGTGTGTTGAAAGTCACAGAGGCACCAACATATGAGGATGAGCCTCGGAGCCACTGCGATTTCTCGCCAGAGCTCACGCTCAACCTCTCAGTCGCACTATGCTGTGACCGAGCTCGTCATCGCGGCAATTCGCGGTAAGTAGATCCTCCTGTGTTCCACTCACTTCCCTCTTCGGGTTGCACCATTTCCGTTGGGTAGTTGGTGGCCGGAGCGCGGAGCATGGTTGCTTCGGTGAGGGCGCCACCTCCCTGGGCGGAGAGCCGCTGCATCGTGGTAGCATGGGGAGATGATGGCTCTGGCCGTCGATTTGAAATTGACACCTAGGATTAGATCCAGGGAGAAATCAGCTTGTGCCGTCGATCTTTTAACATGCGGTAGAGATTTGAGGCTCGCATACCGCTTGGGGTTATTAAATCGTGACCGTTGGATTGATAATGTAAAGATCGTATTTGATCTGGTCGTGGGAGAATTTGGGGCGTTGATTTCAGATCAGACCATTGGGATTGTGTACCGATCTGTTTATGGGATCGATCTAATCTGCGCCGTGAACGTTAGATCCAACGGCCGTGATTCGCCGATACCCTTTTGGCCGAATAGTTATTCAAAAGAGCCATCGGGGTTCCTCATAATAAACCTGCGATCCTTCCCTGGGTGGTTCTGAATCTTAGGACGTTTTACGCAAAAGTCCCTAGGCTCTCTGTATATTATGTGCGCAGTCCAGGAAATAAAGAAAATAGGAAAAAGGAATTTAGAAATTAATTTTGGGTATAAAAATAATTGCAGAAATTTATTTAATTCACAGAAAATTCATTTTAAATCCTTTTTAGCCCATTCCGGTTCCTAGAATTTTGTATTAATATTGTCTATTACTTGGTAGCACTGTTTTAACATGAAACCCATACTAGAATTGATAACTTAATTTATTCTGTACCAAGCACATAAATAACTACGGAAAATCATAACTAATTCATTTTTAACTCTATTTCAATCCTGTAAGACCCAAAATTAGTAGAGGAAAAAAAATATATAAACAAAGTATCATAATGCTTTGGAATATTAGGAAAATAAGAAAAATGATGAGAAAAGGGATTTATCTTTTAAAGGAAACCATTTATACATCCCATGAAATAGATAACAAGGAGAATAAAACTTAAATTAGTAATATTAAAATAATATGGTTTATATTCACCTTTGGATTTCAATTGATACATTTGAAAAATCTGAAAACTAAAATAGAAGTATAAATTTGAATTTGGAATAGAAAATAGAAAATAAAAGAGAAGGGAGGAACTAAGAAAAATATTACATAAAATAAAATAAAAATCAGAATAAACATCCTTCACACTTATATTATTAAATTATACCTTTCAAACTGAGGACAAGTTATTCACAAAGTTTGAATTTAAACTTGAACTCAAATTGGATTTGAAAATGGAGAAAAGAAGAAGAAACTAAAAAGAAAAAGATTAAAAACCTTACTTGGGCTGAGATCCTGCATTTCGGCCCACTTAAACAAAATACCGCGCGCGGCCCATCTCCACTTATCTCCTCTCTTGGCCCACTCACGCTCGCCCGCGACCTGGCGCCGACAACCCGGGCCCACTTGTCAGCCGCTTACACACCGCGCGCGCGCCAACCCTCGCTGCTCTGCGGGCCACCCTCGTCAGCCGTGCGCCTCCGATCCCATTGCACAGCTCGTCGCTGGCTCGTGGGCCCGTCTCGTCAGGCCCGTCTTCTTCGATCTGTTGGCGATTCCGGCGCGTGCACGGAGTCCTCCTGCTGCATCACGTTCGCCGCGACCGACGCCGAGCTCCACGGCTGGTTGTTGCGTGGGCCCACTGCGCGAAGACCGCTACCCTGGGTATAAAACCCGTGCTGCCTTTCCCCTCTCGAAGCCATAATCGTGCACCCGACGCCGTCGCGGATACAGACTCCGCCGCCGTCGGTGACTCTCCTCTGCGCTCGCGCACGGGTTTCAAGCGTGTGGGGAAGGGCGTTCGCCAGGGACCCGTGAAGCTGTCCGCGCCATCAATTTGAACCGCGTGGCCTCGGGAACTCCGGAATTCCTCACCGTACTTGGAGCTCCGCCGCGTGCCGCCGCGCAGCGTGGGCGAGCTCGCAAACCTCCTCAATCGCCGGTAAGAAACCCCTAGCCTCGATCGCCTAGTTCTCCTCTTCGTGTAGCACCTGTTTAATTCAAGGTTGGGACCGGGGGGGCGCTTAATCGCTTGCGCCGGCGAAGTCCGCCGCCGCGGTGTGCACCGCGCCACCGTGGTCGACCGGCTGGGAAGGGGGTAAGACCGGGGCCGTAGGATGTTGAATTGACGGCTAGGATTAGATCTGGGGGAGGGATAGCTATGGGCCGTTGGATCCACATCGTGCGGGCATGATTAACTCGTGGCGCTTTAAACTCTGGACCACGGATCCAAAATCCAACGGTTGTGAGTCTGTACCGGTGTGCTCAAGTGATGATCTAATCTGGGCCGTCCGATTCCTATCGTGTGGCCCAAGATCAACCGTACCCCTTCGCCGTGTACCTTTTCTTAAAAAGCCCCTCGGGTTCCGTTGAATCAACCCGCAGTCCAGGGAATAGTTTTCTGAGTCTTAGGTTTATTTGCGCAGAGACCCCTACACTTTTCAGTAAATGAGGCCCAGTCCTGTGAGCAGAGAAATTAGATAATAAATTTTGGAAAATGATTTTTAATATAAAAACAATACTAGAAACTTGTTTAATTCATAGAAAATGCATATGAACTCCAAATTGGCCCATTCCAGTTCCTATAATTTTGTAATATTATTGTGTATCATTTAGTGCCACTGGTTTTACATAAAAGTCACATTAAAATTGTTATCTTAATTAATCTTGTAATAAGCACATAGAATCTTTGGAAATTCATAACTAAAAATCTATAACTCCAAAATTAATAATCCCTATTCCTGTGATCTTATTTCAATATGTAGATTATTAATATGTATTTTGCATATATGTTTGGTGTAATGTTAACTTTGCCTATACCATGTATGTCTGTATTGCTACGTTTAGCAGTGAGGCCACGAGGATCTGAAGAATCATCCTGGTACCTGGAAACTCAAGGCCCAGGCAAGTTGTGCCCTTGATCACTTCTTTTTACCCACTCATGTTCTAATTAATCATAATGATCTGCATAGGTTAATTTTGATGGGACCCAATAGGTTACCCTAGTTTGTGTATCTTTATACCTTGTTTACCACTGAACCTTTAGGGTAGTACTTGCTAGTGCTTTATGTGGTTTTGGGTATGAAGGTACATTATTCATGATCCCACTTTTATTATATGTTTATTATTACTGTTCATGATAAGATCATTATGTTAATTGGAACATGGAGCGACCACCCGAGAAAACAGTGCTACCACAAGGGAGGAATGGGACCCCTTGGCTGATTAATTAGGAAAGCTAGTGGAAGACTACCTTACCCGAAAGGGGCAAGGGCAGTAGGGGAGGGGTCAGTGTAGGGAGGCCCTCGGGAGGATTTTGCTGCGATGGCGGTCCTGCAAGGGATTCCTGCATTGGAACTTCCTATAAACTGTAGCGGGTTTTCGGAAGCTAGTGGAACTTTGTAAAGGCCTCGTAGTGGATCCCTAGCCATTCACCTCGGTAGTGTCTAAGGGCCTTGCAAACCCTGGCGACATGGGATACACGACTTGTGGGTAAAGATGCGCAACCTCTGCAGAGTGTAAAACTGGTATACTAGCCGTGCTCACGGTCATGAGCGGCTCGGACCCTCACATGATTAAATTATGGAACTTAAACTCAATTTGTCATATGCATTGCATCGCAGGTGAAGTTGTTACTTTTGTTCTACTATTTAACTGGGTTGGTATTTACTTATACTTAGTAATTGCTAATAAAATTTTGACCAACTTTAAAAGCAATGCTCAGCTCTAACCATCCTCTTTGGTAAGCCTTACACTTCACGTGAGCTCCTACCTTTGGCGAGTTCATGCACATTATTCCCCACAACTTGTTGAGCGATGAACGTATGTGAGCTCACTCTTGCTGTCTCACACACCCCACAGGTCAAGAACAGGTACCGCGGGATGAAGCGCTTGGAGGATGCTGTGATGTGTTCGTAAGAGATCTAGGCCGTCGTCTCCCAGTCAACTTTGGGTTGCTGGACCGTTGTCTCCTTATAATGTAATTATTTATTTTGTATAGAACTCCTGTTATATATAAAGATGTGACATTCGATCCTGTGCCATGATTCATCATATGTGTGAGACTTGGTCCCAGCACACCTGGTGATTATGTTCGCGCCCGGGTTTTGGACCCCTAAAATCCGGGTGTTACAAATCCGTTCAAGTTGCGTTAGCTTCGTATAAATATTTACTACGCAGTAGTAACATGGATTATATGATATTCCCTACTTTTATAATTAGGTAACTAACTGGATTAATCTATGTCTATTGGATTAACTTCTTTAATATTAATATAGTATTATGATCTTATGGTTATAATTTGACTAGATGATATTTAATCAAATAAGGACTTAGATTAAAGTTGAGACAATTATTTATAGAATAACCTCTCATATGATTTACACTAACTAATTTATAATATAGTTTGACATTTAAATCACATAGATCTTTTATAAACCATAACTCCTTAATCATAACTCCGATTTTAGTGATTCTTGATCCCACGATCTCGTAGCAACGCGTAGATTATTATTACGTAGTTTATTCTTATGTTTGGTGTAATGTTAATTTTGTCTATACCATGTTTGCTTGTATTGCTACAACTAGCAGTGAGGTCACGAGGATCTAAAGATTATCCTGGTACCTGGAATCTCAAGTCCCAGGCAAGTTGTGCCCTTGATCACTTCTTTTTACCCAGTCATGTTCTTATTAATCATAATGATCTGTATACGTTAATTTTGATAGGACCCTTTAGGTTACCCTAGTTTGATTATCTTTATACCTTGACTCCACTAAACTTTTTGGGTAGTACTTGCTATTGCTTTATGTGGATTTGGGTAAGGAGATACATTATTCATGATTACACTTTTATTATCAGTTTATTATTACTGTTCATGTTAAGATCATTATGTTAATTGGAACATGGAGCGACCACCCGGGAAAATAGTGCTATCACAAGGGTGGTGTGGGACGCCCTTGGCTGATTAATTAGCAAAGCTAGTGGATGACTACCTTACCCGAAAGGGGCAAGGGCAGCAGGGGAGTGTTCAATGTAGGGAGGTCCTTGGGTTGATTTTGCTGCGATGGCGGTCATGCGAGGGATCCCTGCATTGGAGCTTCCTATAAACTATAGCGGGTTTTCTGAAGCTAGTGGAACTTTGTAAAGGCCTCGTAGTGTTACCCTACCTCGCCTCCTTGGTAGAGGTGTATGGGAGTGGCCTTCTCTTGGCAGATGGGTAACATGACTTGTGGGTAAAGATGTGCAACCTCTGCAGAGTGTAAAACTGGTATACTAGACGTGCTCACGGTCATGAGCTGCTCGGACCCTCACATGATTAATTTATGGAACTAAATTCAATTTGTCATACACATTGCATTACGGGTGTTGTTTTACTTTTGTTCTACTACTTAATTGGGTTGGTATTTACTTATACTTAGTAATTGCTAATAAAATTTTGACCAACTTTAAAAGCAATGCTCAGCTTCAACCATCCTCTTTGGTAAGCCTTACACTTCACGTGAGCTCCCACCTTTGGCGAGTTCATGCACATTATTCCCCACAGCTTGTTGAGCAATGAACGTATGTGAGCTCACTCTTGCTGTCTCACACCCCCACAGGTCAAGAACAGGTATCCCAGGATGAGGCGCATGGAGGATGCTGTGACGAGTTCGTGAGAGGTCTAGGCCGTCATCTCCCAGTCAACTTTTGGTTGCTGGATCGTTGTCTCCTTATGATGTAATTATTTATTTATTTTGTACAGAACTCCTATTATATAGTAAAGATGTGACATTCGTTTTTCTACCATGATTCATCGTATGTGTGAGACTTGGTCCCTGCACACCTGGTGTTTATTTCAGGCCCGGGTTTTGGGCCCCTGAAACCCGGGTGTTACAGAAGTGGTATCAGAGCAATGTTGACTGTAGGACGAAACCTAGATAAAACTGGACAACCATTATCTACTTACCTTTGCTACTCTGATCCTTTCTAAAACTTTCCTTACTCTTTTCTCATCCACTGCTTCTTTACTGTGATAACTTTTACCTTTTCACTTCTAAAGACAAAAGTGGATTTCACACTTTGAAATCCTGTACCTAAAGAGACCTTTAGGAATAGGAGACCTAATCTTAGGAACAAAAACAAAACTATTTTTGTAGGTATCTATACACTTGAATATTTATTCTTATGATACTTGTCTGATTTGGATCTTTGATTGAGTGTGATGAGTTGTGGAGTAATATCCGCAATTACATCTGCATATACATATAGGCATAAATATAAATAAATAAAATTCATAAGATAACTAAACAACCTAGATTATCCTCCATTAAAGTGTACTATTTTAAATAGATCCCTCTTAACTTAAAGGATTCTATCTTATCCTAATAGGTTCATCTTATGTTTAAAAAATACCTTATCCTCATAAATTGTTTATAAGATAAACTAGACCAACTAAGAATACCCCCACTAGAATATATCAAGCCTAAAAGATCTATCTTATCTTAAAAGACTCTCTTATCTTAATAGATTTATCTTATCTTGAAGGAATCATCTTATCCTAACCAATTTACTTATCTCATCCTAAAGTAACAACCAGGATCTAATCCAAAATAATGAGATCTTATCTAGTCTAATCTAGTCACACAAATATAACTTAGATCTGATCTAATGCGATAGATTAATCTAACCTAACGAAGACTAAAGTTGAGTTAATCTAATGTAAGTTTCTTAACAAGAAGGATAATAGTGATGAAATAAATGAGACTCTACTCCTATAAAATATGTTTTTACTTAATTCACTCTACACTAAGTTAAGAATGACCGTCCAACTCGGCCTTATGCAACTACCTCAACCATTCGATGGTTGCATAACCCCTCTATTTTAACCTAACTAAGATTCTGACCTACCTACACCATATAATCTATCCTATCTTAAAAGATTCTAGCATATCCTAATAATATCTATCCAACCCTCGTAGCTCTATCCAACTTAAACTAGTCTAATCTAGTTATATTCCATTTAATCTAGACCCTATCTAATCTAATATGACCCAATCTAAAGAGAGTTACTTAAACAAGTTAGTTAGTACTGTTAACACAAATTAGACCATATTCATATGAATGGGTTTTAAACTTAAATTGGTGACTTAGATCAACTCGTCCGTGAAAACCACGACCCAGCCTCTGTTATAGGTTGCCCAACCCATTTATCCCAAAAGCAAAGTAAAACTCTGTTTAATCTACCTACCCCCATGTACTTGCAATTGTTATCCCAACTTAGATAATGGCATCTAACACCACGACCGATGGTCCCTAAATTAGACCCAAGAAGAAGGTTAACCTCGACAATGAAGGATATGAGTAGAAACAGATCTTCAGATGAATCAAGATTCACCATCTGGAATAAAAGTTTCCTTTACCTAATTTTCTCTGACCCCAATCTTCTCTACACTCACCTAATAGCTAAAACCTGAGGTACCCTTGTTTTCTATGCCACACCTGCTAATGGCATGAAAATTTTAGGTGTATAAAAAATACTAATTAGAAGTTCCACCAAGATAAAAAAGGATACTAGAATTTCATAAAGATAAAGTCATCTTGATATGCTTAACTAAATGGTATTCTTAAAAGGGATTGTAGAATCTAATGTGATCTAATCTAATGTGGTCTACTTAAACAGATTAGTGATATTGGTAGAAGAGATTAGACCCTACTAGTCAGGTGTTAACTTAACTTAGCACCTTAGATCAACTCAACCATGAGCAGAAGTGCTAACCCAACCTATAGAGTACTGATGGATTGCATAACCTGTCTACCACTACCTAACATCAAACAAATTTTTGACCAACATCATGTATTCTATCTCATCCATATCTATCTTAACCATATTTTCCTAACTCCGATAATATACACTAACATCGAATCAATGAGACCAAGACCAGAGAGGAAAAGATCAACATCAACAAGGAAGGATATAACAGTCAAAGCGAATCTCGAGATGAATTAAGACTTAAACATATTGGATAAAGTCTTTTCCTTGCCATAATCTTTCTTACCTCCACCTGTCCAGCTTATATCCTACATAATAAGTAGCTAGATACCTATGCTCTCCAAGTCACCCAATATCGACTATAAAAAATAAAGTGAGACTCTAGACTTTTGAAACAATTATAGACTAAAAAGTTAAATTATAAATCAATCCTTCTGTATCCCTTTTCTTCAAATCTTGAGGACGAGATTTCTGTTAAGGGGTAGGATTTGTAAGACCCAAAATTGGTTGAAGAAAAAATAATAAAATAGTAAAATAAAGAAATAAACATATCTATAATAGTGTCTCTAGAATTTTGAAACCTTTGGAATTTAGTAGGACATTTTCTTTTCATGATCAATTAATGGTAATAAATTAGTTAAGTAACCATTAAATGAATAAAGGAAGGTACATCTCTTGCCGATGACTTTGTTGTGATGTATTTAATCGAAAACATAAACTTGACCACAAAATGTTAAATGAAAACATAAAATGGAAAATGAGAAATGAAATTTTCATAAAGTCCTTCCTTTCTTCCATAATTAAACCATAGGGAGAAGAATAAATAATAATAATCAATAAATAGTATTGTTGCAAACTGTAGAGTATTATTAATATCATAATTGAAAGGGAATTAGGCTTAGACCTAGTTCCTAAATTTTGGTGGTTGAATTGCCCAACACAAACATTGGACTAACTAGTTTACTCTAGTGCATAAGTTATACAGGTGCAAAAGGTTCACAATCAGCCAATAAAAAGACCAAGTGTTGGATTCAACAAAGGAGCAGCAAGGCAACCGAGGGCTCCTCTGGTCGGAGGCACCGGACTGTCCGGTGTGCACCGGACTGTCCGGTGCGGCCAGAGGACTTCGACTTCAAACTCTTCGCCCTCGGAATTTCTCGGAAGCCGGCGCGCTATAATTCACCGGACTGTCCGGTGTGCACCGGACATGTCCGGTGCTCCAAGGAGACGCGGCCTCCGGAACTCGTCAGCCTCGGGTTCGCTCGGCAGCCACTCCGCTAAAATTCACCAGACTGTCCGGTGTGCACCGGACTGTCCAGTGTACCAGCGGAGCAACGGCTCTCTGTGGCGCCAACGGCTCCCTGCGGTGCATTAAATGCGCGCGCAGCGCGCGCAGTCGTCAGGCACGCCCATGCCGGTGCACCGGACATCAAACAGTACATGTCCGGTGTGCACCGGACACCCAGGAGGGCCCACAAGTCAGAAGCTCCAACGGTCAGAATCCAACGGCACTGGTGACGTGGCAGGGGCACCGGACTGTCCGGTGTGCACCGGACTGTCCGGTGCGCCATCGAACAGAGGAGTTCCAGCAACGGTCACTTTTGGTGGTTGGGGCTATAAATACCCCAACCACCCCACATTCATTGCTATCCAAGTTTTCCAACTCTCAACCACTTACAAGAGCTAGGCATTCAATTCTAGACACATACAAAGAGATCAAATCCTCTCCAATTCCACTCAAACCCTTAGTGACTAGCGAGAGAGATTTGCCGTGTTCTTTTGAGCTCTTGCGCTTGGATTGCTTTCTTTCTTTCTCATTTGTTCTTGAGATCATCACTCAATTGTAACCAAGGCAAGAGGCACCAATTGTGTGGTGGCCCTTGCGGGGAAGCTTTGTTCCCGTTTGATTGAGAAGAAGAGAAAGCTCACTCGATCCGTGGGATCGTTTGAGAGAGGGAAGGGTTGAAAGAGACCCGGCCTTTGTGGCCTCCTCAACGGGGAGTAGGTTTGCGAGAACCGAACCTCGGTAAAACAAATCCTTGTGTCACACTATTATTTGCTTGCGATTTGTTTTGCGCCCTCTCTCGCGGACTCGTTTCGTTATTACTAACGCTAACCCGGCTTGTAGGTGTGATTATTTTTGTAAATTTCAGTTTCGCCCTATTCACCCCCCCTCTAGGCGACTATCAATTGGTATCAAAGCCCGGTACTTCATTAGAGCCTAACCGCTCGAAGTGATGTCGGGAGATCACACCAAGAGGGAGATGGAGACCGGCGATGACAAGCCCACTACAAGTCAAGGGAGCACTTCATCTTCATCGGAAGAGTCCCGCACCAAGAGAAGAGAGAAGAAGAAGAAATCCTCCAAGCGGAAGGAGAAAAGATCTTCCTCTTCTCACCACAAAGAGAAGAAGGAAAAATCTTCTTCTCACAAGCCGCATCGGAGTGGGGACAAGCACAAAAGGATGAGGAAGGTAGTCTACTACGAGACCGACACCTCATCAACATCTACCTCCGGCTCCGACGCGGCGTCCGTCACTTCTAAACGCCAAGAGCGTAAGAAGTATAGTAAGATCCCCCTACGCTACCCTCGCATTCCTAAACATACACCTTTACTTTCCGTCCCATTAGGCAAACCACCAACTTTTAATGGTGAAGATTATGCTATGTGGAGTAATTTGATGCGATTTCATCTAACCTCTCTCCACAAAAGATTATGGGATGTTGTTGAGTATGGTGTACAGGTACCATCCGTAGGGGATGAGGACTATGACACGGACGAAGTGGCCCAAATCGAGCACTTCAACTCCCAAGCCACAACAATCCTTCTTGCCTCTCTAAGCAAGGAGGAATACAACAAAGTACAAGGGTTGAAGAACGCCAAGGAAATTTGGGACCTACTCAAGACGGCGCACGAAGGTGATGAACTCACCAAGATCACCAAGCGGGAAACGATCGAGGGGGAGCTCGGTCGCTTCCGTCTTCGCCAAGGGGAGGAGCCACAAGACATGTACAACCGGCTCAAGACCTTGGTGAACCAAGTGCGCAACCTCGGGAGCGCAAAATGGGATGACCACGAGGTGGTTAAGGTTATTCTAAGAGCCCTTATTTTCCTTAACCCTACTCAAGTACAATTAATTCGTGGCAATCCTAGATATACACAAATGACCCCCGAGGAAGTCATCGGGAATTTTGTTAGTTTTGAATGCATGATTAAGGGCTCCAAGAAGATCAACGAGCTTGATGAGCCTTCCACATCCGAGGCGCAACCGGTGGCCTTCAAGGCAACGGAGGAGAAGAAGGAAGAGTCTACACCAAGTAGACAACCAATTGACGCCTCCAAGCTCGACAACGAGGAGATGGCCCTAATCATCAAAAGCTTCCGGCAAATCCTCAAGCAACGGAAGGGGAAGGACTACAAATCCCGTTCCAAGAAGGTTTGCTACAAGTGTGGTAAGCCCGGTCACTTTATTGCTAAATGTCCATTATCAAGTGATAGTGACAGGGACAACGACAAGAAGGGCAAGAGGAAGGAGAAGAAAAAGTACTACAAGAAGAAGGGCGGCGATGCCCATGTTTGTCGGGAGTGGGACTCCGACGAAAGCTCAAGCGACTCCTCCGACGACGAGGACGCTGCCAACATCGCCGTCACCAAGGGCCTCCTCTTCCCCAACGTCGGCCACAAGTGCCTCATGGCCAAGGACGGCAAAAAGAAGGTAAAATCAAAGTCCTCCACTAAATATGAAACATCTAGTGATGAGGATGATGATAAAAATGAAGAGGATAATTTGCGTATTCTTTTTGCCAACCTTAACATGGAACAAAAAGAAAAATTAAATGAATTGATTAGTGCCATCCATGAAAAGGATGATCTCTTGGACTCCCAAGAGGACTTCCTAATCAAGGAAAACAAAAAACATGTTAAGGTTAAAAATGCTTATGCTCTAGAAAGAGAAAAATGTGAAAAATTGTCTAGTGAGCTAAGTATTTGCCATGAGACTTTAGACAACCTTAGAAATGAAAATGCAAATTTGTTAGCTAAGGTTGATTCTCATGTTTGCATTGATCCTAGAAATGATGATGTTGATTTGCTTGCTAGGATTGATGAATTGAATACTTCCATCGCTAGCCTTAGAAATGAGAATGAGAAATTAATTGCTAAGGCTAAGGATTTTGATGTTTGCAATGCTACTATTTCCGACCTTAGAGCTAAAAATGATTTGTTGCATGCTAAGGTTGTTGAACTAAAATCTTGCAAACCCTCTACCTCTAATGTTGAGCATATTTCCATTTGTACTAGATGTAGAGATATTAACGTTGATGCTATCCATGATCACCTAGCTTTAATTAAGAAACAAAATGATCATATAGCACAACTTAATGCTAAGATTAGAGAGCATGACTTAGAAAATGAAAAATTTAAACTTGCTAGAAGCATGCTCTATAATGGGAGACGCCCGGGCATTAAGGACGGCATTGGCTTCCAAAGGGGAGACAATGTCAAAATTAATGCCCCTCCTAAGAACTTGTCTAACTTTGTTAAGGGCAAGGCTCCCATGCCTCAGGATAACGAGGGTTACATTTTGTACCCTGCCGGGTACCCTGAGAGTAAAATTAAGAAAATTCATTCTAGGAAGTCTCACTCTGGCCCTAATTATGCTTTTATGTATAAGGGTGAGACATCTAGATCTAGGCAACCAACCCATGCCAAGTTGCCTAGAAAGAAAACTACTAATGCATCAAATGATCATGCCATTTCATTTAAAACTTTTGATGCATCTTATGTTTTGACTAGCAAATCCGGCAAGGTAGTTGCCAAAATTGTTGGGGGCAAACACAAGGGCTCCAAGACTTGTGTTTGGGTACCCAAAGTTCTTGTATCTAATGCCAAAGGACCCAAAACCGTTTGGGTACCTAAAACAAAGAACTAAACTTGTTTTGTAGGTTTATGCATCCGGGGGTTCAAGTTGGATACTCGACAGCGGGTGCACAAACCATATGACAGGGGAGAAAAGGATGTTCTCCTCCTATGAGAAAAATCAAGATCCCCAACGAGCTATCACATTCGGGGATGGAAATCAAGGTTTGGTCAAAGGTTTGGGTAAAATTGCTATATCTCCTGACCATTCCATTTCCAATGTTTTTCTTGTAGATTCTTTAGATTACAATTTGCTTTCCGTATCCCAATTATGTCAAATGGGCTACAACTGTCTTTTTACTGATATAGGTGTAACTGTCTTTAGAAGAAGTGATGATTCAATAGCTTTTAAGGGAGTGTTAGAGGGTCAGCTATACTTAGTAGATTTTCATAGAGCTGAGCTCAACACTTGCTTGATTGCTAAGACTAACTTGGGCTGGCTCTGGCACCGCCGACTAGCCCATGTTGGAATGAAGAATCTTCACAAGCTTCTAAAGGGAGAACACATTTTGGGACTAACCGATGTTCATTTTGAGAAAGACAGGATTTGTAGCGCTTGCCAAGCTGGGAAGCAAGTTGGTGTCCATCATCCACACAAAAACATCATGACTACCGACAGGCCACTGGAGCTCCTACACATGGATCTATTCGGCCCGATCGCTTACATAAGCATCGGCGGTAGTAAGTATTGTCTTGTAATTGTGGATGATTATTCTCGCTTCACTTGGGTATTCTTTTTGCAGGAAAAATCACAAACCCAAGAGACCTTAAAGGGATTCTTGAGACGGGCTCAAACTGAGTTCGGCTTAAGGATCAAGAAAATTAGAAGCGACAATGGAACGGAGTTCAAGAACGCTCAAATTGAAGGTTTCCTTGAGGAAGAGGGCATCAAGCATGAGTTCTCTTCTCCCTACACTCCACAACAAAATGGTGTAGTGGAGAGGAAGAATCGAACTCTATTGGACATGGCAAGAACCATGCTTGATGAGTACAAGACACCGGATCGGTTTTGGGCCGAGGCGGTCAACACCGCCTGCTACGCCATCAACCGGTTATATCTTCACCGAATCCTCAAGAAGACATCTTATGAACTCCTAACCGGTAAAAAGCCCAATATTTCATATTTTAGAGTTTTTGGTAGCAAATGTTTTATTCTTGTCAAAAGAGGTAGAAAATCTAAATTTGCTCCTAAAACTGTAGAAGGCTTTTTACTAGGATATGACTCAAACACAAAGGCATATAGAGTCTTTAACAAGTCCTCAGGACTTGTTGAAGTTTCTTGTGACGTTGTGTTTGATGAGACTAACGGCTCTCAAGTAGAGCAAGTTGATCTTGATGAAACAGGTGAAGAACAGGCTCCATGCATAGCGCTAAGGAACATGTCCATTGGGGATGTGTGTCCTAAGGAATCCGAAGAGCCTTCAAATGCACAAGATCAACCATCCTCCTCCACGCAAGCATCTCCACCAACTCAAATTGAGGATGAGGCTCAAGATGTTGAACAAGAAAATCAAGAAGATGAGCCACCTCAAAATGACGGCAACGATCAAGGGGGAGATTCAAATGATGAAGACAAGGAGGATGAACAACCAAGGCCGCCACACCCAAGAGTCCACCAAGCAATACAACGAGATCACCCCGTCGACACCATCCTTGGCGACATTCATAAGGGGGTAACTACTCGATCTCGTGTTGCACATTTTTGTGAACATTACTCGTTTGTTTCCTCTATTGAGCCACACAGGGTAGAGGAAGCACTTCAAGATTCGGATTGGGTAATGGCGATGCAAGAGGAGCTCAACAATTTCACGAGGAACGAGGTATGGCACTTAGTTCCACGTCCCAATCAAAATGTTGTAGGAACCAAGTGGGTCTTCCGCAACAAGCAAGACGAGCATGGTGTGGTGACAAGGAACAAAGCTCGACTCGTGGCCAAGGGTTATTCACAAGTCGAAGGTTTGGATTTTGGTGAAACCTATGCACCCGTAGCTAGGCTTGAGTCAATTCGCATATTATTGGCCTATGCTACTTACCATGGCTTCAAGCTTTATCAAATGGACGTGAAGAGTGCCTTCCTCAATGGACCAATCAAGGAAGAGGTCTATGTTGAGCAACCTCCCGGCTTTGAAGACAGTGAGTACCCTAACCATGTTTATAGGCTCTCTAAGGCGCTTTATGGGCTCAAGCAAGCCCCAAGAGCATGGTATGAATGCCTTAGAGATTTCCTTATAGCTAATGGCTTCAAAGTCGGCAAGGCCGATCCTACTTTATTCACTAAAACTCTTGACAATGATTTGTTCGTATGCCAAATTTATGTTGATGATATTATATTTGGGTCTACTAACAAATCTACATGCGAAGAATTTAGTAGGATCATGACACAGAAATTCGAGATGTCGATGATGGGGGAGTTGAAGTATTTCCTAGGATTCCAAGTGAAGCAACTCCAAGAGGGCACCTTCATTAGCCAAACGAAGTATACTCAAGATATCCTAAGCAAGTTTGGAATGAAGGATGCCAAGCCCATCAAGACACCCATGGGAACCAATGGGCATCTCGACCTCGACACGGGAGGTAAGTCCGTGGATCAAAAGGTATACCGGTCGATGATTGGATCATTGCTTTATTTATGTGCATCTCGACCGGACATTATGCTTTCCGTTTGCATGTGTGCAAGATTCCAAGCCGACCCTAAGGAATCACACCTTACGGTCGTGAAACGAATCTTGAGATATTTGGCTTTTACTCCTAAGTTTGGGCTTTGGTACCCTCGGGGATCCACTTTTGATTTGATTGGTTATTCGGATGCCGATTGGGCGGGGTGTAGGATTAATAGGAAGAGCACATCGGGGACTTGCCAGTTCTTGGGAAGATCCTTGGTGTCATGGGCTTCAAAGAAGCAAAATTCGGTCGCTCTTTCTACCGCCGAAGCCGAGTATATTGCCGCAGGCCATTGTTGCGCGCAATTGCTTTGGATGAGGCAAACCCTGCGGGACTACGGTTACAAATTAACCAAAGTCCCTTTGCTATGTGACAATGAGAGTGCAATCAAAATGGCCGACAACCCCGTCGAGCATAGCCGCACTAAGCACATAGCCATTCGGTATCATTTTCTTCGGGATCACCAACAAAAGGGGGATATCGAGATTTCTTATATTAATACTAAAGATCAATTAGCCGATATCTTTACCAAACCACTTGATGAACAATCTTTTACCCGACTTAGGCATGAGCTTAATATTCTTGATTCTAGGAATTTCTTTTGCTAGTCTTGCACGCATAGCACATGAATATACCTTTGATCATGTCTCTTTTATATATGCTATGACTAATGTGTTTTCAAGTGTATTTCAACCAAGTCATAGGTGTATTGAAAGGGAATTGGAGTCTTCGGCGAAGACAAAGGCTTCCACTCCGTTCTACTACTCATCCTTCGCCGTCGCTCCGCATCATCTCTCCAACGTTGGTATAACCTTCACTCATTTATTTCATGACCAAAGGGGGAGAATGTACTTCATTGGGCTCTAATGATTCCGTTTTTGGCGATTCATGCCAAAGGGGGAGAAAATATGAGCCCAAAGCAAAAGGACCGCACCACCACCTAATTTCATAAATTTGATAATTTTATATTGGTAAATTTCAAAATTGGTATCTCTTTGTGTTCTAAGAGGGGAGTAACGAGTATTTTCAAAATTGATGTCTTAAAACCCTCTTGAACACTAAGAGGAGACCTTATTTGAGGGGGAGTTTTGCTTAGTCAAAGGAAAAGCATTGGAAATAGGGGGAGAAAATTCCATATCTTGAAAATGCTTTGCAAAATCTTTTTCATTTACCTTTGACTATCTTGCAAAAGTACTTTGAAAAGAATTTACAAAAGAATTTGCAAAAACAAAACTCGTGGTGCAAATATGGTCCAATATGTCAAAAACAAAGAAATCATCCATGCGCATCATATAAGTTTATATTGGCTCAATTCCAAGCAACCTTTGCACTTACATTATGTAAACTAGTTCAATTATGCACTTCTATATTTGCTTTGGTTTGTGTTGGCATCAATCACCAAAAAGGGGGAGATTGAAAGGGAATTAGGCTTAGACCTAGTTCCTAAATTTTGGTGGTTGAATTGCCCAACACAAACATTGGACTAACTAGTTTACTCTAGTGCATAAGTTATACAGGTGCAAAAGGTTCACAATCAGCCAATAAAAAGACCAAGTGTTGGATTCAACAAAGGAGCAGCAAGGCAACCGAGGGCTCCTCTGGTCGGAGGCACCGGACTGTCCGGTGTGCACCGGACTGTCCGGTGCGGCCAGAGGACTTCGACTTCAAACTCTTCGCCCTCGGAATTTCTCGGAAGCCGGCGCGCTATAATTCACCGGACTGTCCGGTGTGCACCGGACATGTCCGGTGCTCCAAGGAGACGCGGCCTCCGGAACTCGTCAGCCTCGGGTTCGCTCGGCAGCCACTCCGCTAAAATTCACCGGACTGTCCGGTGTGCACCGGACTGTCCGGTGTACCAGCGGAGCAACGGCTCTCTGCGGCGCCAACGGCTCCCTGCGGTGCATTAAATGCGCGCGCAGCGCGCGCAGTCGTCAGGCACGCCCATGCCGGTGCACCGGACATCAAACAGTACATGTCCGGTGTGCACCGGACACCCAGGAGGGCCCACAAGTCAGAAGCTCCAACGGTCAGAATCCAACGGCACTGGTGACGTGGCAGGGGCACCGGACTGTCCGGTGTGCACCGGACTGTCCGGTGCGCCATCGAACAGAGGAGTTCCAGCAACGGTCACTTTTGGTGGTTGGGGCTATAAATACCCCAACCACCCCACATTCATTGCTATCCAAGTTTTCCAACTCTCAACCACTTACAAGAGCTAGGCATTCAATTCTAGACACATACAAAGAGATCAAATCCTCTCCAATTCCACTCAAACCCTTAGTGACTAGCGAGAGAGATTTGCCGTGTTCTTTTGAGCTCTTGCGCTTGGATTGCTTTCTTTCTTTCTCATTTGTTCTTGAGATCATCACTCAATTGTAACCAAGGCAAGAGGCACCAATTGTGTGGTGGCCCTTGCGGGGAAGCTTTGTTCCCGTTTGATTGAGAAGAAGAGAAAGCTCACTCGATCCGTGGGATCGTTTGAGAGAGGGAAGGGTTGAAAGAGACCCGGCCTTTGTGGCCTCCTCAACGGGGAGTAGGTTTGCGAGAACCGAACCTCGGTAAAACAAATCCTTGTGTCACACTATTATTTGCTTGCGATTTGTTTTGCGCCCTCTCTCGCGGACTCGTTTCGTTATTACTAACGCTAACCCGGCTTGTAGGTGTGATTATTTTTGTAAATTTCAGTTTCGCCCTATTCACCCCCCCTCTAGGCGACTATCAATAATTTGTTTGATCCTTGAAATCTGGAATTTAAAATAAGAATTTAAACATAGATTGAATCGTGAAAATGGGAATTTGAAAATAAATAAGGAAAAAAAGAAAACTCACCTGCTAACCGCACCTTAGGACAAAACCCCCTCGACCTGGCCTATTTACCATCTCCCCCAACCCGCTCTACCCGGCCCAGTACTCCAAGCACCACCGTGCGGTCCACGCACTCCCTTCCCCTTTTTTCGATGCTGACAGATGGGACCTAGGAGTCGGATCCGTCTTCCTCGCCGGGATCGCGGGCACCGTAACAGAAACCCCTGATTCTGTGCCGCCGATCTACCGACCTTCTTGGCACGGACTTCTTCTCCCCTGCCTCTATAATTGCACTCGTCAACCTTTCTCCCCCCTACTCATCTGATTCGCACTTGAAGGTGCCACCATGGTGAACGCAGGAAAAAGAAAGCAGAGAGGAGAGAGAAAGTGCCGCCGCCATGGTCCTGCACCTTCACCGTCGTTTAGAGTGTGCGACCAGGTCGGGGTGGTGCGCCAGCATGTGTTGAAAGTCATAGAGGCACCAACATGTGAGGATGAGCCTTAGAGCCACTGTGATTTCTTGCTGGAGCTCGCGCTCAACCTCTCAGCCGCACCGTGCTATGACCGAGCTCGTCGTCGCGGCAATTCGCGGTGAGTAGATCCTCCTGTGTTCCACTCATTTCCCTCTTCGGGTTGCACCATTTCCGTTGGGTAGTTGGTGGCCGGAGCGCGGAGCATGGTTGCTCCGGTGAGGGCGCCACCTCCCTGGGCGGAGCGTCGCTGCATCCTGGTAGCGTGGGGAGATGATGGCTCTTGCTGTCGATTTGAAATTGATGGCTACGATTAGATCCGGGGAGCAGCATGCGTCGTCGATCTTTTAACATGCTGTAGAGATTTGACGATCGCATACCACTTGGGGTTATTAGATCGTGACCGTTGGATCGATAACATAAAGATCGTATTTGATCGGGTCGTGGGGGAATTTGGGGCGTTGATTTCAAATCGGACTGTTGGGATTGCGTACCGATCCATTTATGGGATCGATCTAATCTGCATCGTGAACGTTAGACCCAACGACTGTGATTCGCCGATACCCTTTCGGCCGAATAGTTATTCAAAAGAGCCCTCGGGGTTCCTCATAATAAACCAGCGGTCCTTTCCTGTGTGGTTCTGAGTCTTAGCACGTTTTATGCATAAGTCCCTAGGCTCTCTGTATATTATGCGCGCAGTCCAGGAAATAAAGAAAATAGGAAATAGGAATTTAGAAATTGATTTTGGGTATAAAAATAATTACAGAAACTTTTTTAATTCATAAAAAATTCATTTTAAATCCTTTTTAGTCCATTCCCGTTCCTATAATTTTGTATTAATATTGTCTATTACTTGGTAGCACTGTTTTAACATGAAAACCTTACTATAATTGATTACTTAATTTATTCCGTACCAAGCACATAAATAACTTCGGAAAATCATAACTAATTCATTTTAACTTTGTTTCAATCCGTTCAAGTTGCGTTAGCTTCGTATAAATATTTACTACACAGTAGTAACATTGATTATATGATATCCCCTACTTTTATAATTAGGTAACTAACTGGATTAATCTATGTCTATTGGATTAACTTCTTTAATATTAATATAGTATTCTGATCTTCTGGTTATAATTTGACTAGATGATCTTTAATCAAATAATGACTTAGATTAAAGTTGAGATAATTATTTATAGAATAACCTCTTATATGATTTACACTAACCAATTTATAATATAGTTTGACATTTAAATCACATAGATCTTTTATAAACCATAACTCCTTCGTAACTCCGATTTTAATGATTCTCGATCCCACGATCTCGTAGCAACACGTAGATTATTATTATGTAGTTTATTCTTATGTTTAGTGTCATGTTAATTTTTTTTATACCATGTTTGCTTGTATTGCTACGACTAGCAGTGAGGTCACGAGGATCTATAGATCATCATGGTACCTGGAATCTCAAGTCTCAGGCAAGTTGTGCCCTAGATCACTTCTTTTTACCCAATCATGTTCTTATTAATCATAATGATCTGCATTGGTTAATTTTGATGGGACCCTTTAGGTTACCCTAGTTTGATTATCTTTATACCTAGACTCCACTAAACTTTTTGGTAGTACTTGCTATTGCTTTAAGTGGATTTGGGTATGAAGATACATTATTCATGATTACACTTTTATTATCAGTTTATTATTACTGTCCATGTTAAGATCATTATGTTAATTGGAACATGGAGCGACCACTTGGGAAAACAGTGCTACCACGAGGGTGGTATGGGACGCCCTTGGCTGATTAATTAGGAAAGCTAGTGGATGACTACCTTACCCGAAAGGGGCAAGGGCAGTGGGGGAGTGGTCAGTGTAGGGAGGTCCTTGGGTTGATTTTGCTGCGATGGCGGTCAAGCAAGGGATCCCTGCATTGGAGCTTCCTATAAACTGTAGCGCGTTTTCTAAAGCTAGTGGAACTTTGTAAAGGCCTTGTAGTGTTACCCTGCCTCGCCTCCTCGGTAGAGGTGTATGGGAGTGGCCATCTCTTGGCAGATGGGTAACATGACTTGTGGATAAAGATGTGCAACCTCTGCAGAGTGTAAAACTGGTATACTAGCCATGCTCGCGGTCATGAGCAACTCGGACCCTCACATGATTAATTTATGGAATTAAATTCAATTTATCATATGCATTGCATTGCATTGCAGGTGTTGTTATTACTTTTGTTCTACTACTGATTTGGGTTGGTATTTACTTATACTTAGTAATTGCTAATAAAATTTTGACCAACTTTAAAAGCAATGCTCAGCTTCAACCATCCTCTTTGGTAAGCCTTACACTTCACGTGATCTCCCACTTTTGGCGAGTTCATGTACATTATTCCCCAGAACTTGTTTAGCGATGAACGTATGTGAGCTTACTCTTGCTGTCTCACACCCCCACAGGTCAAGAACAGGTATCGTAGGATGAGGCGCATGGAGGATGCTGTGACGAGTTCTTGAGAGGTCTAGGCCGTCGTCTCCCAATCAACTTTGGGTTGCTGGATCGTTTTCTCCTTATGATGTAATTATTTATTTATTTTATACAGAACTCCTATTATATAGTAAAGATGTTACATTCATTTCTGTACCATAATTCATCGTATGTGTGAGACTTGGTCCCTGCACACTTGGTGTTTATTTCGCGCCCGGGTTTTGGGCCCCTGAAACCCGGGTGTTACAATGATGGCTAGTTCCATTGAATATCTAGTGTACACACTAGACATGACTAGTGATTGCACCAGACATGTCTAGTAAGTACATTGAATTTCTATGTCATTACTAATAGCTCATTTTGGACTTAGGGGTATATATATCTAGCCAACCAGGTATTTGAGATGTGTGAGAGCTAAGAAACATACAAGAGGGTCGAGGCTCATCTCTAGTAGCTTTAGACATCCAAGTATTCAAATATCACTCTATGATTAGTGTATGTGCTTTGTGAAGTGCTTAGGTGCTCATATATGAATTCATATGTTGTGTTTTTTTGTTAAACAACATGAATTAAATTTTATATCAATTCTATAAATTAGATATAAAAATAAATAAATCAGTAAATTTCTAGTTAGGCCGCTATCATTATTAGTGCTTACCCTAGGTTTTCCCTAGTGGTTAGAAGTGATGAAAAGACACCTCTAGTCCTTTGTGTTTGTGCACATCATTATAAATAGTTGTACTATAGGGGCTTGTAATCTTGCCAGATCACACCAACTATATTTGTGGTGTCGGTGTTGGGATGTGCCCACCATGTACCAGATGGAATAAGGCTCGCGACATTTCAGCTACAAGCTCGATAGCGAAGAATGTGAGGAGCATCGGAGAGAAGCCATAGTTGGAGCACCTCATGTGGGCATTTCCTTGCATGCATGGGGCTCGTGGAGGATTAGAGGAAAGCTTGCGCGCTTCTTTATAACTAAGTAAAAATATTAACGCATTGATGAAAGTTTATATTCCTATCAAATTTAAGCTTTCACATTTATATTGTGTTATCTTTGTTATAGGGTTTACCTTTCTAGCTTGATTATAGAGATATAAACACTTAGTCAAAAACATAGTTGTACATAAGACAAGTTTATTTATTGCATACATTTTGACTAAGAGAAACATACACCTTATAGTTTAGAGAGAAATCAGATTGCCTAATTTATGGAAAAAAATTGGGTGTCGTTTGGTTCACAAAATGTAACGTAAATGGTAACGATAATGGTACACACTTAATTATGAGCGGTAACAAGTTTGAATATGCCAGTATTAATTGTTAGTATGGTATCCGATTATGGTTAGATTTAAATAAATATAATTTAATGTTATTTATTATTTATTATATTATAAATATATGAACCAAATAACACTTGGTGTGGTGTTGAGTAGATCTGGCGTTACGACAGTCGTCCGGATCCACGTAGATGCGGTTCCGTGTCATGTCTTGAATTCGGACAGGTGCCGCAGCGCGCCTCTGCGTGTGCAGAATTATTTCCCCTAATTCACCTCTCTCTCTCTCTCTTAGACGTGAGTCATTGTTCCTTTTACATGCAACTCAATAGCTCATACACCGGCCGACCGGCGAGACATGACTTCATGCGGTCCTTCCTCTAAAATAATAGCTACACCCGCATCTGGTTGCTCTCGTAGCCTTGCTGCCACCCAGAGCAGCCGCCAAATCGTCTCATAATTAAATATGAGTTGTCTCATATTTATGCCCATTTAGATACAATATTTAACTCTATCCTAACCTCTAATCCAACTCAAGTAAAATCTAATCAAACTGAACACATATTCAACACATATCTAACACACTTTGTGACCCCTCAAATTTTCTTTTTGCTTTTGTTAATAAAAAATATCATCGGTTGGTTTGAAATAGGATCAAAAGTGCCATGCAACGAGAGACAACTATGCAAGAAGCATGTATCTAGTGTCTAATCAAGAAAAAAGAGGGCAATGATAATGCTGGATATGGCGTTGCAACGATGTAGTGATTGATGAGACGATGATCAGATGCGGCACAAACCCAATGGCTATTGGTTATAGCTCATATGGGTGACGATTCCTTGTGCTCCATGAGAAGTGCTGCGGCGAATGAAATCTGCCTATTGGCTGCTCCATGGGACGATTCATGGTATGCTCAAGAGGACACCTTGTATAGATGACATCTTCGTTCCCAAGTGGCCAATGGACATGTCGCTTTTTAATTATTGGTTGTTCTCATTCAGGCCACATGTTCAAATGCTGTGAATTATATGCAAATTTTCTGGCAATTGCATCGCAAAAAAAAGAAGTCATATATTCACATTACGAACTAAGGGCACCTATGTTAATCCTCATGAAAAATATTATGAATTCCCATAATAATCGGAAATATCTAGCCACTTATATAAGAGTCTAATTATTATTGTCAGGAATAGAAGATAAGGATGGCAGGATTGTTAATCTCGCCCTAGAATCACGGCTCGATTGGTGCATTCGGTTGTAATCTCATGCATGTAATTCTTTTCTATATAAAGAGACTTGGGCGCCCCTGAGAAGGTAGGGCCTTCCATTATCTTAACATGGTAACAGAGCCAAGTGTTGGGGATTTTTTCTCAAGTGCTATGAATTAGGAACAAGACAACATAGAATGTCAGATGTTAAGGCCCTTCGTCCGCTGAAGCATTATTCCCTAAGGATTTAATGAACTTCGGACGAAGGTTTTGAATAATATGTTACGAAGGTACTTTCGTGATTAAGGATAAAATATTGCAAAATATAAAACGTTATAGAATAAAAAGAATAAATAATATTATTCGGTTATTTTGTAATGTGAACTTAAATATCAAGATATAATATTTTGGGCACATTTATACCTTTGCCTTGACAGAAAACGTTAATTCCAGAGTTGCACGTCAGCAATTACAAGATTGCGTGAACAGTAAAGAAGTACTGTTCACCTATTTATAGGCACAGGACGCAACCTGTAAGAAATTACAATCATGCCCCTTACAGAAAATCGCAATCATAACTTAGACTCTTATGGAGTGAAAAGTAATTCCATCTTTAAGTCGGTTCGATCCTTCTTCTTTGGATACGCTATAGCGTCGAGGCTTTGTGAGTGGTAGCTTCGGTATATCATATAAACAGATTTGCTGAAGGTGTTTTCTTCCTGCAGTACCTTCGGCGACGAAGCATGAACCCAACAGTAGCCCCTTCGCGGCGCCAGATCGTTTTTCGTAACGAGCTTGACCCGTGAAAAAGTCTCTTAAGCTTCGGGTAGCCGAAGGTCCGAAAAACACCTTCCCTGAGCTCGTTGCGGAGAAACGATACAACTTCCGAGCGTGGAGTAGTCTCATCATGCATATTTATCTTGTCGGGTTTTGTGGCCCACCGTTCAGTGGGTGCGGGCGAGTGTTCGTCCGGTGTAGGAGACTTGACGATTCACCTTTTTACCTGCAGCGCTATATAAACAAACAAGTAGGTGTAAAGTTACCACAGCATTCATTGCAATTGCACTGTTTTGCTGCCAAAAATTTCACCATAGCCGAAGCTTGACCTTTGTACTCAAACGAAGCACCAGTCCGGACTCTGCTTCGTCACAAGAAGAGCTTCGGAAAAAAGGTAATTAATTTCAAAAAACTTTAGGAATTCATAATCAAATGGCTAGATTGCGCTCCACTGCTAGGATTGAGCGTGAGGGAAACGAGGCGGAAGCCACCGAAACTGTTCCGATTTCCGAAGCAATGAGACGTTCTGGGCTCGTTTCATCAGAGGACACACCTGCTGCCGAAGCAACACAAGCTACTGTTGAAGAAATTGGTTCCGAGGATGAGTACAGCTTCGGGATGCCAAGTAAACCTAGTCATCTGGACTTTGGAAGGTCCACCATCTCTGAAGCTGATCTTCCTAAGATGGTGAAGCTGGGTTATTTTAGCGAGGCCAAGAAGGAATTAATTCGTTTTGGTGGGGAAGAAACTATCCCAAAACCAGGAAAGAATGAGGTAGTAGTCTTCAAAAGTTTTCTGAAGGCTGGTTTAAGGTTCCCCCTTAACAAGATGATTGCTATTGTACTGAAGAAGTTTGGAATTTACCTTCATCAGCTGACCCCTAATGCTATCGTTAGGTTGAGCGTTTATATTTGGGCCCTTCGCAGCCAGGGAGTGGAACCGTTTGGTGAGGGTTTCTGCCGAGTTCATGAATTACATTACCAAACTAAAGCCAGAGGATACGGTCTGCATGAGAATTTTGGCTGTTACAACTTTGCTTATCGCAAGACTACGAAGTTTCCAGTGATAAGCTATCGAAGCAAATGGCCAGCCGGATGGAAGTCTGAATGGTTTTATGTTAAAGTTGACGAAGATGAGGATAAATTGGTCCAGAGTCCACTAGAACTGACCTTCGGAGAAACGAGGCCCCAATGCAACATGATAATGGGAAGCCCAAGTCAGATTGCTTTGGCTGAATTTCGAGTGATTTCAGATCATATCGGCACTAGGGGCTTAGTGCAAGAATTCTTGGCTTTTAAAGTGTTCCCAACACTGAGGGACTGGGAGATGCCGAAGCTAAAGGGAGAAAAGAAGAAGGGAGAACTTGTTCGATTACCTTATCGCTACAAATTTAAGAAACATTTTAAAGCACCATGCCAAGAATGGTTAGACACAATTGAAGTTATGTGCAACGAGATTCTCGGCTGCTATTCTAAGAAAGAAGATCAGTTAATGACTGCGGCCTTCGGTACTCGTCCGAAACGAAGATTGAATCGGGTGCTGGATGCCTTGAATTTTGATTATCCTGATTATGAGCAACTGAGCGGGGATGCCGAAGGCCAGAAAAGAAAAAGGATTGCCAGCATCCTTGATAAAGAAGGCACTAAATCGGCTAAAAAGGACATAGAAAACTCTGAGAAAAGAAAATTGAGCCCTGAGTCGAAGATAGCTGCTCCAAAGAGAAGAAAAGCTGCATCCCCAAAACCAAAGACGCCAGCCCAAGAGGAGGAAGCTCCTGCAACACCTTCTGCTGCCGAAGTGGAGGAGATTTTAAAGGTAATGAATGAACCTTTGCCTATCAAGCTAAGTCCACTAGCGCCAGAACTGACGAAGTTTTTTCAAAAGGAAAAAGAACCTTCGGCAACAGAAAGTCCTGCCAAGCCAAAGAAGAAAAGAAGAATTATGCAAGTGGCCGATGTTATTCATCAGACACCACCACCAATATTGGCGGCAAAAATAGTTGAAAGCGCTGTTACTGCCGGAACCACAGCCACTAGAGCCGAAACTACCGGAGCCGAAGCCACCGGAGCAACCGCCGAAGTTGAAGCCACTGGAGCCGAAACTACCGGAGCCGAAGCCACCGGAGCAACCGCCGAAGCTGAAGCCACCGGAGCCGAAACTGAGATCACCGAAGATCCTAATCTAGAAACCACACTTGGTGATATTGATAATATACTTCTGAAAATGGTTGAAGAAGAAGTTGTTGCGGTCGCGGTGGACACGACGATTGAGAAAGGAAAAGGGCAGATTGAAGACACTTTGGAAGAAGAAAACTTTAATTTTCAAGATATACTTGGACAAGAGTTATCAGAGGCTGAAAAAGAAGAACTAAAGAAATATGCTATATCCTGTGGATACAAACCAGGGGCTCTGCTATTTGGCGGAGTCAATGAAGGAAAACTGAGATGCCTTCGGAATCGAACTGAGGCTAAAGTTGTTAGAACTTTCTCAAAGAATGTTGGGCTGCCGAAGATTGAAGCAGACTTGTGCAGATACCAGCGACAACATATCGCCGGGAGCTTGTTCTATGCTAATTTCAAGGTAAAAACTCTCAACTTTTACTGCTTTTTTGAATTAATATGTTTCCTGACGAAGGTTGTTTTGCCAGAGTATATTATTAAGTAAAGTGCTGAGGATGCAACAAGATCTCGAAGACCAGAAAAACAAAGCTACTATCAGAGATCTGGAAAATAAAGTCGAAAGCTACGAAGCTGCTATGAAGAAAAAGGACTTCGACATTCAAGAACTTGAACATAAAGCTAAAGATCACGAGGCTGCGCTGGAGAAAAAGGACTTCGTAATTCACTCTATGGAGGGCTCGCTAGCTAAAGTTCAAGCTGAAATTGACAAATTAAACAACGAATTGCTCATAAAATTAGAGAAATCTGAGCAGGAAAAGAAGAATCTTGAAACAAGTCTCAAGGCCGAAATTGAGAAGAATTCAATTTTGCAAAAATTACTGAAAGGGCTTCAGGAAAAATGCTTAGATTTGGGCACCCGATGCGTGCAACGGCTGAAGGATGTGTTTCACTCAATTGGAGCCAGCTCTGATAAATTTACACCTTCAGCTGAAAACCTGCCAAGCACCTTCGAATACATTGTGGGCGAAGTTGATGCGCTTGATGAAGTTATCGCTGGGCATGCTGATTTCTGCGCCCTGCTAGCTTCTCGAGGCACAGCTGCTGCTTTCTTGAAGGCTGATTGCACGCACGGGAAAATTGTCAATAGGCCAAACTTCAGCTTGTCACCGGCAGATTTAATTGACATTCCCAGCCTAGCTCGAAGCATTGGAAACAGATTTATGACCCAAATTTGGATAAACGGCGGGCGAAAAATGGCTGGTGACGAAGCTTGGAGCCACCTCAAGCCAGTGAGAAACTCATACTTGTTACTTTTACCTTCTCCTTGAACTCTGCGGTTTTCTTATTCCGTTTTAACATGTACAGGATGATGAAGCTAAAGAATGAGAAGCTGAAGCTTTAACGGATATCCCGAAAGACTCTGCTGCACAAGATATTAGAGAAAATTTTGTAATATAACTGTAAAGAAACTTATGTAAATTTGTGCGTACCTTGTAATATATCTTTCCCCTTTGTCCATGCACAAGCTGCTTTGCTGTGGACGAAACTTTCTTTTTGAGCCGAAGGCGAAAAACACCTTCCCTTCTTTTCTTACACAACGAAGCATGAAAATTCCTTCTTTATGTTTTTCTCCGGAGCTTTATCCTCATAACCGAAGCATCTATCCTTTCTGAATGATATGGTGATAATGATCCTATGTATGTCTAAATGAATGTTTATGAATGCAAATGTCATGATGTGATGTATCGTGCAAATGAATATCCGGATATATATATTCGAAGCCATAATCATAAACTTCATTCTTTTAGGAATGACTCAAATCTTTTTGCCGCTTATTTTTTGGCTTCACCGTTTATTTTTCGGTGTATCAGCGTTGACTTTTCGCTGTAAGCCTCCCTTAGGAGCTTCTTCGCCTTTTACTTCAGCGGAATCAGCGTTTATTTTTCGCTGCAAGCCTCCCTTAGGAGCTTCTTCGCCTTTTACTTCAGCGGAATCAACGTTTATTTTTCGCTGCAAGCCTCCTTAGGAGCTTCTTCGCCTTTTACTTTAGCGGAATCAGCGTTTATTTTTCGCTACAAACTCTGCATTCCCTTAGGAACGGCTTTTGAGCTTCTCCCTGTTTTCTTTTCTTTTTTGTTTGCACTCGATGGTGCATTCTCAGCTTTTACATTTACATCTTTGGGGGATATTGCTCTTATAGAGGTGAAATAAGAAAAAAGAGAAATTACATGCTATGGCCCCATTAAAAACCTTTCTCCCCCTTTGGAAAGGAAAAGGGTGCCATAAGAAAAAACTAGAAAAATAAAAAATATAAAAAAGATTACATCAGGTTACACATAATATTGCCGAAGCTCATCCGCATTCCAAGATCTAGGAATATCGTTGCCATCCATATCCTTTAATCTGTAGGATCCGGGTCTTGACGAAGATACTACCAGAAAGGGGCCTTCCCACTTTAGCTGTAGTTTGCCCACTGTGTCTTGGTTGGCTACTCTTCGAAGCACCAAATGTCCTGGCTTAATGTTCTTCAACCGAACCTTTCTATCACGCCATTTTATTGTTTCGGCTTGGTATTTATTGATGTTTTCTATAGCCTGAAGCCTGATCTCTTCTATAGCATCTTTGTCCACAGAACAATCTGCTTCGTCTTTCACCGAAGCCACTGTTCTTATTGACCCTGCCTTAGCCTCTTCTGGGGTTATTGCTTCATCACCAAACAACAATTTGAATGGTGTAAAACCTGTTGACCTTGATACTGTTGTGTTGTGGCTCCACACCACTTTGATTAATTCATCTGGCCACTTTCCCCTTGGCTGATTGAATATTAACTTCATTATTCCTGTCATTATGATGCCATTAGCCCTTTCAACTAGTCCATTTGATTCCGGATGTTGAACTGATGCAAAATGGATCTTTGTGCCAATTTGTTCACAAAATTCTTTGAAGGCCTCGGAATCAAACTACGTTCCATTGTCCACAGTGATGGCCTTCGGCACTCCGAAGCGACAAACAATGTTTTGCCAGAAAAACTTTTGAACAGTAACCGAAGTTATTGTGGCTAAAGGCTTTACCTCAATCCATTTAGAAAAATATTCCACTGCCACTACAACATATCTTAAGTTGCCTTGTGCTGGTGGTAGCGGACCTAACAAATCAAGAACCCACCTTTGCAATGGCCAAGTGGGTTGTATTAACTGGGTTAAGGACGAAGGTTGTTTTTGATCTCTTGCACATTTCTGACAACCTTCGCACTTTTGGACTAACTCCGCTGCATCCGAAGCTGCTTTTGGCCAATAAAATCCTTGGCGAAAAACTTTTCCCAGCAAAGGCCTAGATCCAATGTGAGATCCACACAGGCCTGCATGTATTTCCTTCATCAATTCTATACCTTCGGCTCTGGATAAACATTTGAGTAACGGAGAGCAGACCCCATGCTTGTACAGCTCCCCTTCTATTATTACATATGGACGAGCTCTTGCCTCTATTCTCTTGTTATAAGCTTCGTCATCTGAAAGGAAGTTACCCTGAAGGTAGGAGATGATCTCAGTTCTCCAGTCTTCACTATAAACAGGAGATATATTGAGGACCGCTCTTTCAAGGAGTTCAACCGAAGGTGCTTTTATTGTTTCAAAAAATACTTCCGAAGGTAAGGGCAGCCCCTGTGCTGCTGACTTGGCTAGCAAATCAGCATGTTCATTTTCTCCTCGAGGAATATTTTTTACAGAAAACCCTTCAAAGGAAGCTTCAATCCTTCGGACCGTATCTAAATACTTCTCAAGCTTCTGGTCTCTGGCCTTACAACTCTTGTCAATATGACCAGAGATAACCTGGGAATCAGTTTTAAGAACCACCCTTCTGATTCCCATTGTCTTTAACTTCCGAAGACCCAAAAGTAAAGCTTCGTACTCAGCAATGTTATTTGTGCAGCTAAAATCAAGTCTTGCTGCGTAGCAAGTTTTAACTTTGGAGGGTGCGACCAACACAGTGGCTGCCCCTGCTCTGAAGGTTCCCCAAAAACCATCGCAGAATATTGTCCATGCTTCGGCATCTTTACTTGCCTCTTCTACCTGAGCCCCTAGCGTCCAGTCAGCAATGAAGTCAGCTAACGCCTGGGACTGAATCGAAGATCTGTGCACATAATCAATGTATAATTCATTAAGCTCTGTAGCCCACTTTCCAATCCTTCCAGTAGCTTCTCTATTTCTCATAATGTCCTTTAATGGTTGTGAAGAAGGGACAATTATATTGTATGCTTGGAAATAATGCCGAAGCTTTCTGGAAGCCATCAAAACAACATATAGCACCTTCTCCAATTCTGTATAATTTTTCTTTGATAAACTAAGAACTTCAGATACAAAGTATATTGGAGCTTACTTCTTGACTTGCCCTTCAAGCTTCTCTTGGACAAGTGCCGCACTTATCGCTGAGTGCGAGGCTGCCACATATAACAACAGAGGAGCCCCTGGCGTTGGTGGAGTTAACGTCGTTATGTCTATCAAATATTGCTTCAGCTCTTCGAAGGCTCTCTGCTCAACTGGTCCCCATTGAAAAACTTCGGCTGATTTCAGCACTTCGAAGAATGGTAAATTTCTCTCTGCTGATCTAGATATGAATCTGTTGAGAGATGCCAATCTTCCTCTCAATCGTTGAGCCCCCTTCTTTGTGCTTGGTGGTTCCATTCGAAGAATAGCTTCGATTTTATTTGGATTAGCCTCAATGCCTTTTGTCGAAACTAAGCAACCAAGGAATTTCCCTTTCTTTACTCCGAAAACACACTTTTCTGGATTCAGTTTTAGACCGGCCTGTCTAAAATTAGCGAAAGTCTCCTGCAAATCAACAATGTGATTTTATTGCTTCGTGCTTTTTACAATGATATCATCGACATAAGTTAGCACATTTCTGCCTATCTGAGAATGAAGAACCTTAGCTGTCATTCTGCTGAAGCTTCCTCCAGCATTCTTGAGCCCCTCAGGCATCCGAAGGTAACAATATGTTCCGCTAGGGGTTATGAAGCTGGTTTTTGGCTCATCCTCCTTCTTCATCCAAATATGATGATAGCCTGAATAACAGTCCAAGAGACTCATAAGTTCTGATGAAGCTGCTGCATCAACTAGGGAGTCTATCCTTGGCAATGGAAACTCATCCTTCGGACAAGCCTTGTTGAGATCAGTAAAATCAATACACATCCTCCATTTGCCGTTGGCCTTTTTTACCATAACAGTGTTAGCCAGCCATTCTGGATATTTCACTTCTCTGATGACTCCGGCACTGAGGAGTCTTTTTACTTCATTTCGAGCTCCTTCGGCCTTGTCATCAGACATCTTCCGAAGCCTCTGCTTTCTGGGCCTGAAGGATGGATCAACATTGAGCGAGTGTTCAATAACATCCCTGTTGACGCCACAAAGATCATTAGCGGACCATGCAAAAACATCTTTGTTGTTGAACAAGAATCTTATCAGGGTTTCTCTTGTTCCTCAGACAATTGAGATCCCAGCAGCACCTTCTGCTCTGCGATATCTTTGCATAAAAGCATGGTTTCGGCTGATCAGCCGAATCAGCCTTCTCCCTTCTATGCTTGTACTGCTCACAAGCTTCGGCTTCATCTATGTTGTGGATTGCCTTTGAATCAGTCCAATTCCCCTCGGCCTTTCTGGCGGCTTCCTGACTCACATGAATAGCAATAGGTCCCTGATCCGAAGTTTCATGCAAAGATATGCTGGATGAAGAATTGCTTCGAAAGCATTGAGTGTTCCGCAACCAATGATAGCATTGTAAGGATACTCCATGTCAACAATGTCAAACACAATTTGCTCAGTCCTTGTGTTGTTGACGAATCCGAAGGTCACTGGCATGGTAATCTTACCAAGCGCTACAATCTGTCGCCCTCCGAAGCCACAAAGAGGGTGCGTAGCATCATGAATCTTGTCTTCGGGCTCTTGCATTTGTCTGAAGGCCTTAGCAAATATGATATCCGCTGCACTGCCTGTATCAACCAAGACATTGTGGACTAGAAACCCCTTGATCACATAAGAGATAACCATAGCATCATTATGTGGGTAATCCTTGAGCTGAAGATCCTCTTGAGAGAAGGTAATTGGGATGTGAGACCATCTTGACTTGATGAAGGGTCCTTGCACCCCTACATGTTGTACTCTTCTTTGAGCCTCCTTCTTCTGCTTCTTGTTAGCCGGCTCTGAGCATGAACCGCCTGTTATCGGGAGAATCAGCTTCGGAGCCGAAGCAGTTCCAGTTTGGTTCTTGAACGAAGCCATCAGCTCAAAAAGTGGAAGTGAGTTCACCGGAGGTGGGCGCCAATGTTGGGGACTTGTTCTCAAGTGCTATGAATTAGGAACAAGGCAACATAGAATGTCAGATGTTAAGGCCCTTCTTCCGCTGAAGCATTATTCCCCAAGGATTTAATGAACTTCGGACGAAGGTTTTGAATAATATGTTACGAAGGTACTTTCGTGATTAAGGATAAAATAATGCAAAATATAAAATGTTATAGAATAAAAAGAATAAATAATATTATTCGGTTATTTTGTAATGTGAACTTAAATATCAAGATATAATATTTTGGCACATTTATACCTTTGCCTTGACAGAAAACGTTAATTCCAGAGTTGCACGTCAGCAATTACAAGATTGCGTGAACAGCAAAGAAGTACTGTTCACCTATTTATAGGCACATGACGCAGCCTGTAAGAAATTACAATCTTGCCCCTTACAGAAAATCGCAATCATAACTTAGACTCTTATGGACTGAAAAGTAATTCCATCTTTAAGTCGGTTCGATCCTTCGTCTTTGGATACGCTATAGCGTCGAGGCTTTGTGAGTGGTAGCTTCGGTATCTTATATAAACAGATTTGCTGAAGGTGTTTTCTTCCTGCAGGACCTTCGGCGACGAAGCATGAACCCAACACCAAGGAAATCCAAATCATTCTCCACAATTTTCTCCACCGCCTCCTCTCCTCCTCCATCTATCTCTCGCTACCTCTGCCATGACCACCGCGCCATCGTTCTCCTCTCCACCAATTCCCATCCACCAAGTCGTCACCATCAAGCCCACAAAAACAAACTATCTCCTTTGGCGTGCACAGCTCCTGCCATATCTTCGCAGTTCGAAGCTTCTCGGGTTCCTCGATGGATCCAATGCCGCTCCTCTCAAGACCAAGCCAATTATCACGTCGGCCGGCACGACGGATGCCCCCAATCCCATCTACGAGCGCTGGTATGACCAAGAGCAATAGCTGCTCGGCGGTTTGCTTTCGTCCATGACTCCTGAGTTTCTCCAGGATGTCTGGGATGCCACATCTGCTAAGGTGGTGTGGGATTCTGAAAGTTGCCTAGAGGGGGGTGAATAGGGCGAAACTGAAATTTACAAATATAAACACAACTACGAGACGGGTTAGCGTTAGAAATAAATACGAGTCCGAGAGAGGGCGCAAAACAAATCGTGAACAAATGCGGAGTGAGACACGATGATTTGTTTTACCGAGGTTCAGTTCTCGCAAACCTACTCCCCGTTGAGGAGGCCACAAAGGCCGGGTCTCTTTCAACCCTTACCCTCTCTCAAACGGTCCCTCGGACCGAGTGAGCTTCTCTTCTCAAATCAAAGCCGAGAATAAAACTTCCCCGCAAGGACCACCACACAATTGGTGTCTCTTGCCTTGGTTACAAATGAGCTTTGATCACAAGAACAAGTGAGAAAGAAAGAAGCAATCCAAGCGCAAGAGCTCAAAAGAACACGACAAATCTCTCTCGCTAATCACTAAAGCCTTGTGTGGAATTGGAGAGATTTGATCACTTGAGTGTGTCTAGAAATGAATGCCTAGCTCTTGTAAGTGGTTGAGAAGTGGAAAACTTGGATGACTTGAATGTGGGGTGGTTAGGGGTATTTATAGCCCCAACCACCAAACTAGCCGTTTGGTGGAAGCTGTCTGTCGTATGGTGCACCGGACAGTCCGGTGCACACCGGACATGTCCGGTGCGACAGCCACGTCACCAGGCCGCTAGGGTTTCGACCGTTGGAGCTCTAACGCTGGGCTCGCCTTGATGTCCGGTGGCGCACCGGACATGAACTCTAGGGTGTCCGGTGCGCCAGCATGGGCGTGCCTGACCTCTGCGCGCGCTGGCGCGCATTTAATGCGCAGCAGGTAGCCGTTGGCGCCTGAAGTAGCCGTTGCTCCGCAGTTACACCGGACAGTCCGGTGTACACCGGACATGTCCGGTGAATTATAGCGGAGCAGCCGATGCGAATTCCCGAGAGTGGCGAGTTCGGAGCCGCGTCCTCTTGGAGCACCGGACACTGTTCGGTGTATACCGGACATGTCCGGTGAATTATAGCGCGCCGGCTCTGAGAATTCCCGAAGGTGAAGAGTTTGAAGTCGATCTTCCCTGGTGCACCGGACACTGTCCGGTGGTGCACCGGACAGTCCGGTGCGCCCGACCAGGGTGCCTTCGGTTGTCCCTTGCTCCTTTATTTGAACCCTTTCTCTTGATCTTTTTATTGGCTTATGGTGAACCTTTGGTACCTGTAGAACTTATAAACTTGGGCAAACTAGTTAGTCCAAATATTTGTGTTGGGCAATTCAACCACCAAAATTAGTTTAGGAAATAGGTGTAAGCCTAATTCCCTTTCAGATTCCCTCCAAAAGAAGTATGCCTCCTCCTCCAAGGCGCGGGTCATTCAGATCCGCCAGGAACTCGCCACGGCATGCAAGCACGACCTCTCCGCTGCTGATTTGTACTGCAAGATCATGGGTCTCGCCTTCGAATTGGCGGCAGCTTGGGCTCCTCTTAGAGATGATGAGATTCTCTCCTATCTCTTTGCGGGGCTACCGACTGATTATGACCCCTTCGTAACATCGATGACCACCAAAAATGAAGAGCTCTCCCTTGACGATGTCTTCTCACATCTCCTAGTTTTTGAAGCCCGATGCCTCTAACATGAAGCCGATCTACAAGTCAATATGGGTATGTCCGCTCACTATGCAGGTCGCGGCGGTGGACGGCGTGGTCGCGGGCGCGGTGTGCACCTAGAGGCACGTACTCTCGCAATGCAACTCGTGGCTGGGCTGGCGCGCCATCTTGTGGTGGCACATGTTCACCGCGCGGTGGTGGCTGTGGTCGGGGCAATCGACCCCAATGTCAAATCTGCGACAAATTCAGCCATACTACCATCAACTGTTGGCATCGTATGGACAAGAACTATCAAGGTGATCCTTCAACCATGGCCCTTGCTGCTACCTCTTCATCCAAGATTGATCCGAACTGGTACAACGAAACTGGTGCGACGGATCACATCACAAGTGATCTAGATCGTCTTGCGCTTCGCGAGCAATACCATGGCGGCGACTCCGTTCAAGTCGGCAATGGCGTAGGTTTGCAAATATTGAATACCGGTTCTTGTTCTATTAGTACTAAAACTCGCCCGCTTGCTCTAAATAATGTCCTTCATGTCCCTGAAATTGCAAAACATCTTTTATCTGTTCACAAATTAACAAAGGATAATAATGTATTTTTTGAAATTTCATCCTTAGTATTTTCTTATTAAGGATCGAGCCACCCAGGCACTACTCTTGGAAGGCAAGTGTGAAGGCGGCCTCTATCCCATTAAACCCTTCGATGTTGAGTCCCTTCATCTATCCCATTAAACCCTCTGATGTTGAGTCCCTTCATAAAGCTTTCGTTAGCTACTCGGCGCGCCCTGAGCAATGGCACGCTCGTTTTGGTCATTCCTCACTGCAAGTAGTGCGTTCTATTTTACGTTAGAATAATTTGTCGTGTCTCAAAGACACTAGTTTGAGCTCTATTTGTAATGCATGTCAGTTAGCCAAAAGTCAACAATTACCATACACTCATTCTATTCATCGCACTACTATGCCTCTTGAGCTAATTCATTCTGATGTTTGGGGTCCTGCTCCTATATCTGTTGGTGGTTTCCGCTACTACATTAGTTTTGTGGATGATTTTACTCAGTTCACTTGGATTTATCTTATGATTGATTGAGAGCACCTAGAGGGGAGGGTGAATAGGTGATCCTGCAAAATTCAACACTAATAGCACAAACTTGGTTTATAAAATGTTTGTTAGATTAGGCCAAGTTGCTATAGAGCGAGCTCTTGAGAAGAAATCAATCACAGAGAAAAGCAACACAAGAGACACAGTGTTTTATCCCGTGGTTCGGCCAAGTAACACTTGCCTACTTCCACATTGTGGTGTCCCAATGGACGAGGGTTGCACTCAACCCCTTTCAAGTGATCCAATGATCAACTTGAATATCACGGTCTTTTTCTTTAGAGTTCTTTTCCCGTTGGTGAGGAATCTCCACAAGTTGGAGCCTCTCGCCCTTACAATGTTGATCACAAGAGAAGCACAAGAGTAAGGGAGGGAAAGCAACACACGCAAGACTCAATTCGCAGCAAACACACACACAAGCCAAGATGTGAGCACAAAACACGGCGCAAGGAGTTTACAACTCAAACGGTGCTCAAATCTCTAACATTATGAACCGATTGCATGATTGTGGAGTATTGGCGTCTTAGAATGTTTAGAGAATGCTTGATGTTGTGCTCCATGCGCCTAGGGGTCCCTTTTATAGCCCCAAGGCAGCTAGGAGCCGTTGGAGATCCAATTAGAAGGCAATTCTTCCCTTCTGTCGGGTGGCGCACCGGACAGTCCGGTGCACCACCGGACATGAACAGTAGCAGTCCGGTGCCCGATCACCTTCCTTATCAGGCGCAGCCGACCGTTGGACCTCTGGTCCCGTTGGCACACCGGACACTGTCCAGTGCACACCGGACAGTCCGGTGTGACCAACTGACCGTTGGCGCGGGTCACGCGTCGCCTGCTGATTGTGCTGCCGGCCATTGGCCGCGGGTGCCTTTGGCTCACCGGACAGTCCGGTGCACGCCGAGCAGTCCAGTGAATTTTAGCCGCAGCACCACTGTCTTTTTACCGAGAGCGACGAGTTCGACGCCGGGCTAGCCTGGGCACCGGACACTGTCCGGTGCACACCGGACAGTCTAGTGCACCACAGGGTGGTGCTGGTTTGGCTGAACTCAGCCAAATCTTCTCCACTTTCTTTTGATGTTTTTCCTAGCACTTAGGTAAATGTTAGTATAAAAAACAATTCTCTGAGGCTAGAAACATACCTTGATTCTTGCTTTGCATCTTCTTTAGCACATTTGAATCAAAGTAATTTGTGTTGGGCATCTAATGACCAAAACATTTATAGAAATGGCCCAAGGGCACATTTCCCTTTCAATCCCCCCTTTTTGGTGATTTATGCCAACACACTAAAAGGCAACTAAAGAGTGCAAATTTAAGACCAAATTTTCTTCACTTAGGATTTGGCATATTTGGATCATTTTTTCCACCACTTGGTTTATTTTCACAAAACAAATTCTTTTTCCTATCTCTAAGTCAAACACACTTGTTTGGGCGAATCAAGAGATCTATCAAGAGCAAATTTTATCAAGTGCATAAAACTCCCCCTTTTCCCATAATCAAACTTCTCCCCCATAAAAGAACAATTTTGGGTTTTGATCAAATACAAGGTTTCTACCTCTATTTTTTTAAATTCACAAGTGGTTGGCTGATCCATTTGCTTTGGCCCTTAATTTCTTCCCCTTTGGCATTAAGCACCAAAACGGGATAACTTTTGTCCCTTTAACCCCATTGCCTCACCAAAATGTCAAATAATAGCAAAAAGGCAATGAGAACACAATAAAGAACTTAGGACAAGATACATTTTACCGGAATGCAGTGGAAGCCCTTTGCTTTGTCCAAGTCCACATTTTCCTTTCAATATTCCTTTGTGACTATTACAAGAGCATCTAAACAAACGAGTTATTCACAAAGGAGTCAAGTTGTAGCACTTCCTCCCCCTAAACATGTGCATCATTTGCATAGGGACTTGGGAGGTCCAGGGATGATTTGTACAACTTGAGCACCAAATAAAAGAATAAAGCTTAAAGTAACATGATCAAAGGCATAGAATACATGTATGCTGTAGATCAATCTATGTTACGTGAATCTAAGACATTTAGCTCACTACGCAACCTGCAAAACCTTTTCTCATCTAAAGGCTTGGTGAAGATATCGGCTAGCTGGTTCTCGGTGCTAATATGGTAAATGTCGATATCTCCCCTTTGCTGGTGGTCTCTCAGGAAATGATGCCGGATGTCTATGTGCTTAGTGCGGCTGTGTTCAATAGGATTATCCGCCAAGCGGATTGCACTCTCATTGTCACATAAGAGTGGGACTTTGCTCAGATTGTATCCATAGTCCCGGAGGGTTTGCCTCATCTAGAGTAGTTGCGCGCAACACTGTCCAGCGGCAACATACTCGGCCTCAGCAGTGGATAGGGCAACGGATGTTTGTTTCTTAGAGCTCCAGGACACCAGGGACCTTCCTAGAAACTGGCACGTCCCTGATGTGCTCTTCCTATCAACCTTGCACCCCGCATAGTCGAAATCTGAGTATCCGATTAAGTCAAAGGTAGACCCCTTTGGATACCAGATCCTGAAGCAAGGCGTAGAAACTAAATATCTAAGAATTCGCTAAACGGCCACAAGGTGACACTCCTTGGGGTCGGATTGAAATCTAGCACACATGCATACACTAAGCATAATGTTCGGTCTACTAGCACAAAGATAAAGTAATGAACCTATCATTGACCGGTATGCCTTTTGATCAACGGACTTACCTCCTTTGTTGAGGTCTAGATGTCCGTCAGTTCCCATTGGTGTCTTTGCGGGCTTAACATCCTTCATCCCAAACCTCTTGAGAAGATCTTGAGTGTACTTCGTTTGGGAGATGAAGGTGCCTTCCTTGAGTTGCTTCACTTGAAATCCAAAGAAGTAGTTCAACTCGCCCATCATCGACATCTCAAACTTTTGCATCATTACCCTGCTAAACCCCTCACAAGACTTTTGATTAGTAGAACCAAATATTATGTCATCGACATATATTTGGCAAACAAAAAGATCACCATCACAAGTCTTTGTGAATAGAGTGGGATCAGCTTTCCCAACCTTGAAAGCATTAGCAACTAGAAAATCTCTAAGACATTCATACCATGCTCTTGGGGCTTGCTTAAGTCCATAGAGCGCCTTAGAGAGCTTATACACGTGGTTGGGATACCTGTCATCCTCAAAGCCAGGGGTTGTTCCACGTATACCTCCTCCTTGATTGGTCTATTTAGGAAAGCGCTCTTCACGTTCATTTGGAACAACTTAAAGGAATGGTGAGTGGCATAGGCTAATAAAATCCAAATTGATTCTAACCTAGCCATAGGAGCAAAAGTCTCCTCAAAGTCCAAACCTGCGACTTGGGCAGAACCTTTTGCCATAAGTCGAGCCTTGTTTCTTGTCACCACTCCGTGTTCATCTTGCTTGTTGCGGAACACCCACTTGGTTCCCACAACATTTTGCTTTGGACGTGGCACCAGGCTCCAGACTTCATTTCTTTTGAAGTTGTTGAGCTCTTCCTGCATGGCCAACACCTAGTCCGGATCCTGTAAGGCTTCTTCTACCTTGAAAGGCTCAATAGAAGAAAAAAACGAGTAATGCTCACAAAAATTATCTAATCATGAGTGAGTTGTTACTCCTTTGCTGATGTCACCCAGAATCTAATCCACTAGGTGATTTCTTTGGATCGTTGCCTGGACTTGAGGTGGAAGGGCTCGTGGTGCTTCTTCCTCCATAACTTGTTCTTCCTGTGCTCCCCCTTGATCCTGCCCCTCTTCTTGAGGTACCTCTTCATCGTCTTGAGTTGGGGGATGCACCATCGTAGAGGAGGAGGGTTGATCTTGTTCCTGTAGTTCCTGTGGTCGCACATCACCTATCGCCATAGTTCGCATTGCGGCCGTCGAAACCTCATCTTCATCTATATCATCAAGATCAACTTGCTCTCTTGGAGAGCCATTAGTCTCATCAAATACAACATCGCTAGAGACTTCAACTAATCCTGATGATTTGTTGAAGACCCTATACGCCTTTGTATTTGAGTCATATCCTAATAAAAACCCTTTTACTGCTTTGGGAGAAAATTTTGAATGTCTACCTTTCTTCACCAGAATGTAGCATTTGCTCCCAAATACATGGAAATAAGAAACATTTGGTTTGTTACCAGTTAGGAATTCGTACGAGGTCTTCTTAAGGAGACAGTGCAGATAGAGCTGGTTTATGGCATGACAAGCTGTGTTCACATCTTCCGACCAAAACCGCTCAGGCGTCTTGTACTCTCCAAGCATCGTTCTCGCCATGTCGATTAGCGTCATGTTCTTCCTCTCTACCACACCATTTTGCTGTGGTGTGTAGGGAGCGGAGAACTCATGCTTGATGCCTTACTCCTCAAGATATTCTTCAACTTGTAGATTCTTGAATTCAGACCCGTTGTCGCTTCTTATCTTCTTCACCTTTAGTTCAAACTCATTTTGAGCTCTCCTTAAGAAGCACTTTAGGGTTCCTTGGGTTTCGGATTTGTCCTGCAAAAAGAATATCCAAGTGAAGCGGGAAAATCATCAACTATAACAAGACCATACTTACTTCCCCCGATGCTGAGATAGGCAATGGGGCCGAAGAGATCCATGTATAGGAGCTCCAGTGGCCTTGATGTCATCATCACATTCTTGCTGTGATGAGTGTTTCCCACCTGCTTTCCTGCCTGGCATGCTGCACAAGGTCTGTCTTTCTCAAAACAGACATCACATGATCTCCCTTTAGAAGTTTATGAAGGTTCTTCATCCCAACATGTGCTAGACGGTGATGCCAAAGCCAGCCCATATTAGTCTTAGCGATTAAGCATGCATCTAGATCAACATTCTCCTTTGAGAAATCAACTAAATAGAGCTTGCCGTCTAATACACCCTTAAAAGCTAATGAACCATCACTCCTTCTAAAGACAGATACATCAATATTTGTAAATAAACAATTGTAGCCCATATGACACAATTGACTTACAGACAATAAATTATACCCAAGCGACTCTACTAAAAACACATTTGATATTGAGTGCTCGGTCGTGATGGCTATCTTGCCCAATCCTTTAACCTTGCCTTGATTCCCATCTCCAAAAATGATGGTGTCTTGGGAATCCCTATTCTTGACATAGGAGGTGAACATTTTATTCTCCCCCGTCATGTGGTTTGTGCACCTGTTGTCGATAATCCAGCTTGAGCCCCTGGATGCATAAACCTGCAAGGCAATTAAGCTTGGGTTTTAGTTACCCAACTCTTGTTGGGTCCTACAAGGTTAGTTAGAACAACTTTTGGAACCCAAATGCAAGTTTTGTCTCCCTTGCATTTAGATCCCAATTTTCTAGCAACTACTTTGGCATTTTTTCATAACAATACAAAAGAACCATTACATGTTTGATACATAGTAGTTGGACCAGTGTAAACTTTCCTAGGCACACGAGAAATAGTATGATTGCGCCTAGGCCTACTCTTATCATGAACATATGTGGAACTAGAAGCAAATATAGCATGTGAATCATGATAAGTAGGTAAAGCAGCATGATTATAACATTTATCATGATGAGAAACTTTCTTGACATGAGCATAAAGATAAGCATGGTTCTTTTGATCATGTGAAGAACTACTAGCCATAGGAGCCTTCCCTTTCTCCTTATTGAGACCGAAAGTCCTTTGGCTTGTTAAGTTTATGGTTTCCATTCGAAACCAAGTCCATCCTTAATTGAGGGGTGTCTACCAACAGTGTAGGCATCCCTAGCAAATTTAAGTTTCTCATAATTATCCATGCAAGTCTTAAGTGGAGCATTAAGACTTGCAACATCATTGTTTAACTTAGCAATAGTAGGGGCATGTTCATTACAATCATCAACATCAAGGTCTTTACATCTATTGCAAATAACAATATGCTCTACACATGAACTAGTTTCATTCACTTTCTCTAGCTTTGCATTCAAATCATCATTTAAATTCTTTAAGCTAGAAATAGATTCATGACAGGTAGACAATTCGGAAGACAGCAATTCATTCTTCTTAATTTCTATATCAAGAGATTTTTGAACACTAACAAACTTATCATGTTCCTCATAGAGTATATTTTCTTGCTTTTCTAAAAGTCTATCTTTTTTCATTAAGAGCATCAATTAGTTCATTTATCTTATCTACCTTAGATCTATCTATTCCTTTAAATAAATCACTATAATCTATCTCATCATCGAAAGATTTCGCATCGCTAGAAGAAAAATACTTAGGAGTATCTCGAATACGTACCTTCTTCTCCTTCGCCATAAGGCACATCTGTCGTTCGTTGGGGAAGAGTGAAGACTTGTTGAAGGCCGAGGCAGCTAATCCTTCATCTTTGGAGTCAGATGAGGAACAGTCGGAGTCCCATTCCTTCCCGATGTGCGCCTCGCCCTTGGCCTTCCTATAGTTCTTTTTCTTTTCCCTCTTCCCATGCTTTTCTTGTGCCTGGTCACTACCATTATCAGGGCGTTGAGCTATAAAATGACCAGTCTTACCGCATTTGAAGCAAGAGCATTTTCCTCTTGACTTGTTCTTGTTGGGGTACTCCTTGCGTCCTTTTAGTGTGGTCTTGAAGTGCTTGATGATGAGTGCCATCTCATCCTCATTGAGCCCGGTAGCCTCCACTTGTGCTACCTTGCTAGGTAGCACCTCCCTGTTACTAGTTGCTTTGAGAGCAACGGGCTGCGGCTCGTAGACGAGAAGTGGACCGTTCAAGGCATCGTCCACATATCGTGCTTCTTTCACCATCATACGCCCGCTTACAAATTTTCCGAGGATTTCCTCGGGCATCATCTTGGTGTACCTGGGGTTTTCACGTATAAGATTTACAAGATGGGGGTCAATGACCGTAAATGACCTGAGCATGAGTCGGACGACATCATGATCCGTCCATCTTGTACTCTCGTAGCTTTGGATTTTGTTGACAGGAGTCTTTAGCCTGTTATATGTCTATGTTGGCTCTTCTCCCCTTATCATCACGAATCTCCCTAGCTCGCCTTCCACCAGTTCCATTTTGGTGATCATGGTGGCGTCATTCCCCTCGTGAGAGATCTTGAGGGTATCCTAGATTTGCTTGGCATTGTCCAAGCCACTTACTTTGTTATATTCATCCCTGCAAAGAGATGCTAGCAAAACAGTAATAGCTTGGGCATTTTTATGTATTTGTTCATTAATAAATACGGGATTGTCAGTGCTATCAAAATGCATTCCATTTTCTACAATTTCCCAAATGCTAGGATGGATGGAAAATAATTGACTACGCATTTTATGACTCCAAAATGAGTAATCCTCTCCATCGAAGTGTGGGGGTTTTCCAAGTGGAATAGAGAGTAGATGAGCATTTGAATTGTAACGGATGCGAGAATAATCAAAGGAGTAATTTTGATTAACCGTTATCTTTTTGCACGAGTCGTCATTGTCGTCATCCCGTGGTGAAGAAGAGGAGGCGTCACTGTCGTAGTAGATAATCACTACACCAAAATGCTTAACTTCCTAGGGCCTAAACCGTAGAAAGTTAGAGTAAAACTCTCGGAAGTTATACAAACCGTTGGAAGTTAGCAGAAACCATCGGAAGTTAGCCCGGTAACTTCCGACGGCCTCTCGGAAGTTAAGGAAACTTCCGAGAGGGTTGTTCGCCTCTCGGAAGTTAATGGTTAACTTCCGAGAGGGCGCTTCCCTCTCGGAAGTTAAGTGCTGACGCCGTCCAGCACAGGGCGCTTCCCTCTCCTTGATGCGCCTCTTCTTCTTCGCGTCCCTCTTCTTGTGACAAGAGCCTAAGTCAGTAGGCTTGTCCTCTCTTGGCTCATTGAGGAGGGACTCCTCCTTGTCGTTGATCACCATCCCCTTGCCCTTAGGATCCATCTCTTCAGGCGGTTAGTCCCTTAGATGAAGAGTACGGCTCCGATACCAGTTGAGAGCACCTAGAGGGGGGTGAATAGATGATCCTGCAAAATTCAACACTAATAGCACAAACTTGGTTTATAAAATGTTTGTTAGATTAGGCCAAGTTGCTATAGAGCGAGCTCTTGAGAAGAAATCAATCACGAAGAAAAGCAACACAAGAGACACGGTGTTTTATCCCGTGGTTCAGCCAAGTAACACTTGCCTACTTCCACGTTGTGGTGTCCCAATGGACGAGAGTTGTAGTCAACCCCTTTCAAGTGATCCAATGATTAACTTGAATACCATGGTCTTTTTCTTTAGAGTTCTTTTCCCGTTTGCGAGGAATATCCACAAGTTGGACCCTCTCACCCTTATAATGTTGATCACAAGTGAAGCACAAGAGTAAGGGAGGGAAAGCAACACACGCAAGACTCAATTCGCAGCAAACACACGCACACAAGTCAAGACATGAGCACAAAACACGGTGCATGGAGTTTACAACTCAAACGGTGCTGAAATCTTTAACACTATGAACCGATTACGTGATTGCGGTGTTTAGGTGTCTTAGAATGTTCAGAGAATGCTTGGTGTTGTGCTCCATGCGCCTAGGGTCCTTTTTATAGTCCCAATGCAGCTAGAAGCCGTTGGAGATCCAATTGGAAGGCAATTCTTGCCTTCTGTCGGGTGGCGCTCCGACAGTCCGGTGCACCACCAGACATGAACAGTAGCAGTCCAGTGCCCGATCTCCTTCCTTATCAGGCGCAGCTGACCGTTGGACCTCCAGTCCCATTGGCGCACTGGACACTGTCCGGTGCACACCGGATAGTTTGGTGTGACCAACTAACCGTTGGCGCGGGCCACGCGTCGCCTGCTGATTGCGCTGCCGATCATTGGCCGTGGGCGCCTTTGGCTCACCGGACAGTCCGGTGAATTTTAGCCGCAGCACCACTGTCTTTTTCCCAAGAGCGACGAGTTCGGCGCCGGGCCAGCCTGGGCACCGGACAGTCCGGTGCACCACAGGCTGGTGCTGGTTTGGCTGAACTCAACCAAATCTTCTCCACTTTCTTTTGATGTTTTTCCTAGTACTTAGGTAAATGTTCTGGGCCTGCTTGATAATTCTTTTACACGTATCAGGATGACGGGTTTATTTAAAAGGAGTCCGAGGGCTCTTTAGAAATTGTTACACCACGAAGGGGTATCCTCAATCTTCGACCACCCGATCACAATCCTACGGTTGCCATTAGATCAAATCACTTAATGGACCGGTACGACACCAGGAACGCCGGATCAAAGATCTGTAGTCCCAAAACGCCTATGCCCTGTTGAAACCCGAGCCCTTGGATCCGATCCAACGGCACAGATCCCATCGCCCGAAGCGGTATGCTTAAACTAATCCGAGCTGCCCAAATTTGATCCGTCGCCCCAGATCTAATTTGTCAGGATCTAATCCTATACGTTCGTCACACGATCAGTCGCTCAGATCACAACTCGTGAAGCGGTACATCACTCCTCTTAGCCGCACCCCACCGGATCCATGACCAGCATTGCTTCATTCTCCTCGAGGCCAGACGCGGCAGTGAAACGCGCAGCGCGCGGCAATACCACACCGGAGACACACAGTCACTATCCCGATGATCTATCCGCCCCCACGAAAATGCGCAAAATGAAATTCGTATACTCGCGAATTTGATAGAGGGTGCCTTATCGCCGATGGGGATGTCGAAGGTGCATGGCCACGGCGCTAGGTGATCCAACGGTGGAAAGAATACTTTAGTGAGCAATTCGTGGCGACGCCAATGGTACAATGGCACGGGGAGGTCACAGACATGCACAGATGGCCCCAACGATACGTCGCAACCACCCGCAACACCCGGAGCAGCAACGTCGACGAGACGTCAGTGCTTTGGCCCGCAAAATCCCCCAGCGCGACAACATGACTTGGGGTTAGGAGGGATAGCGCTGACGAATTTATATGCCCATGGGAGGGGGTTAGGCGTAGAATACCCAAGCAAGATGGTGGCTGGGATAGGCTCCCATCTGGGTCTTGCGCGAGCGCAACCATGGAGGCCGTTGGGGGAGACGACCTGACAGCGCGGTCCCGCGATCCTGATGGGGCACAACGAGTGGGTGACCGGCCAGCGGGCCCAGCCGGTCTATGACCGAAGGCGAAACGCGCGAGAAAGAGCTGCTGTGTGGGCCCTTGTGTGTCGGCGAGCATCACTGGTAAGCGCGTGGACCTCCGTGGGCTAGCGGGAGGGAATACGGAGATGGGCCAGGGTCTATCGGATTTAGCCCAGGTAAATAGTTAGTGTTTATATTTTATTTTCTATTTTCTTCCCCAATCTCAAATTAGATTCAAATTCGAATTTTGAATTAACTTCACATGGAGTTCAAATTTAAAGTATATTTAAGTGCTCAAACAAAAACTCCAACTTGTTATACACGATTTATTTTATTGTATATATCCATTATTTACTTAGCCAAATGAAATATTCCCATATTATTCCTTTTAGATAGGTAGTACTTTGAATGTGTGCCAAGATTAAAGGTTAATAAATATTCGTTGCTTATTTTAGAATAAATGTTTAATCTTTATTTTAGGAGATGTGTCAACTTAATTATACAATCCAACAAATAGATAACTGAATAGAATCCTTTTATTTAATGATTGCTAGAAAACATGTTTATTTTAGGGATTGTAGCTTCCGCACAATGAACATCTTATTATAAGGTATTCCAATTCAAAACCGTTGGAGAATTTTAATGCATTCCCAAAACACTAACATAATTATATTTATTTATTTATATCATTTTTTCTGATACAAATTTTGGGCTTTACAAAGACCCTGAGAAGTTCTATGAACCTCAATGTCGAGAAAATAACTGAGGGCACCAAGTTCCTTGACTTCAAATTCAGAGTGGAGCTACTGCAGAAGCTTATCAGTAGCTAAGGCAGATGAGATGATAATAATAATATCATCCACATATATAAGATTATACATTTGTCCTTCAGGACGATTGAGAATAAATAATGACACATCAGCCTTAGATGCTTGAAATCCCAGCTTGATAAGAGTACCACTTAGATGAGAGAACCATGCACGAGGGGCTTGTTTAAGTCCATATAGGGCCTTATCAAGCTTGCAATGAAAATCTGGATGATTAGGGTCTTCAAAACTAGGGGTTGCTTCATCTACACATCTTCACTAAGAAAACCATGAAGAAAAGCATTCTAAATATCAATTTGTCTAAGAGACTAATCACAAGATACAACTAGAGATAATAATAACCAAATGGTAGTGTGTTTAACAACTGGGCTAAACATGTCATCATAATCAACACCATACTGCTGTTTAAAACCATTAGCAACTAGTCTAGCTTTTGCCTTCACCAGGTTGTTGCTTAGTGAAATGGAAATAGGGTTAACCTTTTCCTATAATTAATTTTGGTGGTTGATAGTCAACATAAACACATGGACTAACTAGTTTCTCTAGAACTCATGTATTACAGGTGCATAAGGTTCAACACAAACCAATAAAAGATTCAAATTAGGGACTCAATTTGAAACGGAACAAAGAACTTGAGTGTGATGTGGATTGGAGCAGCGGACTGTCCGGTGTGCCACCAGAGAGTGTCTGGTGCACGAGGACCGTACAGGTGTCAACCAGCCACTCTCGGGAAAACGAAGGCGCGCTCCGTTATAATTCACCGGACTGTCCGGTGTGCCACCGGACTATCCAGTGAGTCAGCGGGCAACGACTATCTACACGCAACGGTCGACTTTGCAAAGTGCTACAGTTAGCTACAGTGCGCGGCAGAAGTCAGAGCCGCGAAGTCAGAAGGGCACATGACTGTCCGGTGTAGCACCGGACTTTCCGGTGCCACAAGAAGACAAAGCTCCAATGGTCGACTTCGCTCCAAACCCTAACGGTTGGATGATGTGGCAGGGCACCAAACTGTGCACAGTGCTTGTCCAGTGGCGCACCGAACTGTCCGGTGCGCCCATCGCCAGCAGCCTCCCCAACGGCTACCCAGGTGGTTGGGGGCTATAAATACCCCCAACCACCACAACTTCAAGCATCCAAGATTTCTGAAGATCACATTCAATACAAGAGCTATAACATTCACTCCTAGACACAATTCAAAAGATCAAAGCCTCTTCATGTACCAAATTCATTTCAAACACTTAGTGACTTGTGAGAGAAAGATTTTGTGTTCTTTTGAGCTCCTGCTTCTTGGATTGCCTTTCTTCTTTTCCCATTCTTACTCTCAAGTGCTTTGTAAGCAAGGCAAGAGGCACCAAGTGTGTGGTGGTTCTTGCGGGGTCTTAGTGACCCGTGAGATTAAGGAAGAAGGCTCACTCGATCTAAGTGACCGTTTGAGAGAGGGAAAGGGTTGAAATAGACCCGGTCTTTGTGACCTCCTCAACGGGGACTAGGTTCTTTGGAACCGAACCTCGGTAAAACAAATCACCATGTTCACTCGCCTTATTTCTTAGTTGATTTGTTTTCCCCCTCTCTCCCAAAGACTTGATCTTGGTTCTAACGCTAACCCCGGCTTGTAGTGTGTGTTTAAAGTTGTAAATTTCAGATTACGCCTATTCACCCCCCTCTAGGCGACTTTCAATTTGTATCAAATCCCGATGCTTCATTAGAGTCTAACAACTCGAAGTGATGTCGGGAGATCACGCCAAGAGGGAGATTGTGACCGGCGACAAGCCCGCAAGCTCGGGGAGAACCCTTTCAAGGGAGTCCGACAACAAGCATAAGGAGGAATCCTCTTCCTCCACCAAGTCACATCGGAGAGGTGACAAGAAAAATAAGATGAAGAAGGTGGTCTACTACAAGACTGACTTATCGTCACCCTCCACATCAAGCTCCGAGTCATCTGTCACTTCTAAGTGCCATGAGCGCAAGAAGTATAGTAAGATGCCTCTTCATTATCCCCGTATTTCAAAGCGCGCTCCAATACTTTCTGTTCCCCTAGGCAAACCACCATATTTTGATGGTGAAGATTATTGTATATGGAGTGATAAAATGAGGCATCACTCCACGAAAGCATATGGGACATAGTTGAATTTGGAGCGCAAGTACCTGTAAACCCTAAAAATGAATTGGGAGTTCATGTATTCCTTCTACGTCTTTTTATAGGAAGTAACACTAAGAAATAGAGTAAACATAAGATAAAATAGAAATATCATCCATCTAGTATGATAAGATATTCTTCTCATGAAATTTAAAGAATGCTCATAAATAAAAACATATTCAATATTAGGCAATTCTTGGTAAAAGTTTTACATTACTTTATCCTAAAATAAAATAAAAAACATCGTTTTTATTTAACTTTTGATCACACGTTCAAAATAATATCCTTCTAAAAGAAGTAATGTGTGTGCACCATAATTGAAGTATATGACTAAATAAATAATTAATATAAAAAACGACTTGCTTCTCATGTTGGAGTTTTTTTGTGCATGTGTTAGAAATCAAACCGAGATTCGGATTTGGAAAGTAAACTAGAAAATAAAAAGAAAACAAAATAGAAATAGGAATACAAACAGAAATGGAGAAAGGAGAGCTACGTACGGCCTAAACTCCCTAGCGTGCAAGCCCACATCTTTTTTTTATTTCTTTATTATTTAACTGGATGCCTATGTCACCATAATATCATGGATGATGTCATCCTGGCTCAATGACATGTGGGACCATTGAGTGGAGTTTCGTTCTCCCTCGAGTCCGTGCGTAGCGATCTCGCATTTTTGTTATTTCTATTTTCGTTGATTCACCAAACTGACTTGTACGCCTTCCTTCCGCGATCACCGCGCGTAGTAACCAACCCAGCTGCGAGCCAGCTGACGTAACCTCCATCCCCGATTGCTACTCCTCATACGCGGGGATATAAACACATGTCGCCCCTCATCTCTGGGCCATATCAGCCAGCTATCGAAGACCTTATGCCATGAACACAATGAGCACATAAGAGATTACAGACGCAGAGGAACCCGGTTACACCGTTGTTGAAAGCCTGTTGGCGGATCAGGGAGATTCGCCAAGACCACAGGAAGATTCTCATGGCCTAACTGAGCATTATTGGTGATTGGTGTGCTCAAGATCTCGTGGGTGTCGACGAAAGCCGCGGGGCTACTACGCGACATGGTTTGCAGCATCTACGACGTGTCCCTCGGTAAGAACCTGTCCCACTAATTTGTCTGGAGCTCTGGAGCATTTAGCACTTAATCGCATGATGAATCGAGCACCAGAACGCCGCTGTGCAGACAAAGCGCCGCCTTAGGTCGGAGCAAAGAGGTAGGAGAAGATCTCAGCACCGTCGATCTCAGATGTTCATGATTAAATTCGAGCATACTAGTTCAATGGGGGCAAATAATATGATCTGAGCCGTTGGCACTTGATCGGGTGGCCTAGAGCGCTCCTAGTTATGGAGGTCGCCCACGCTTTACAAAAAAAACCTGTAGTCTATAGTAATCTTCGTGACAAGTCTAAAGTAATTACAAAGAAATCCAGTTTATTTAAAACAGACCCCGAACCTCCTACAAAACTCGCCCGTCATCCAGCTATTATAAATTTATATTATGTTAAATCAGAATATGATTTGTTAGTAATTCCAGAAACTTAGATAGTTCATATCTCCTTCGTTTTAGCTCCGATTTGATCCGTTCAAGTTGCGATAGCTTTGTAATAAAATTACCTACACAATATTAGCCTTAATTGTATCATGTCATATACTTTTATAATTAGACATTTATTTATCCTATGTTTAGTAGATTTATCTTACTAACCAAAGTTACTATGTCTATGATTATAATGGACTAAAATATGTTTTCTAATCAAGTATAATTTGATCAAGAGTAAGTGAGTTATCTCTTTGGATTATCTTTCTCACATTATTTATATTACTTAAAATCGACCTAGAATATAGTTTTCCTATTTAATCACATAAGATTTCAGAACATCATAACTTTTTAACCTTAACTCCGATTTTAGCAATTCTCGAACCAACGCTCTCGTAGCATCGTGTAGATTATTATTACATAGTTTATTCTTATGTTTGGTGTGATGTTAATTTTTCATATACCATGTTTGTCTGTATTGCTACGTTTAGAAGTGAGGTTACGAGTCACCTGAAGAGCAAGTTGGTACCTAGAAGCTCAAGTCCCACGCAAGTTGTACCCTTGATCACTTCTTTTTACCAGTCATGTTCTGATTAATCATAATGATCTGCATAGGTTAATTTTGATGGGACCCAATAGGTTACCCTAGTTTGACTATCTTTATACCTTGTTCACCACTGAATTTTTGGGTAGCCTGCTATTGCTTTATGTGGTTTTGGGTATAGAGATACATTTTATTCATGATTATACTTTTATTATCAGTTTGTTAATTACTGTTCATGACAAGATCATTATGTTAATTGGAACATGGAGAACTACCAGGGAAAACAGTGCTACCACAAGGGTTTAATGGGACGTCCTTGGCTGACTAACTAGGAAAGCTAGTGGATGACTACCTTACCCAAAAGGGGCATGGGCAGTAGGGGAGTGGTCAGTGTAGGGAGGTCCTCGGGTTGATTTTGCTGCGATGGCGGTCAGACGAGGGATTCATGCACTGGAGCTTCCTATAAACTGTAGCCGATTTTCTGAAGCTAGTGGAACTTTGTAAAGGCCTCGTAGTGTTACCCTGCCTCGCCTCCTCAGTAGAGGTGTTTGGGATTGGCCGTCTCTTGGCACATGGGTAACATGACTTGTGGGTAAAGATGTACAACCTCTGCAGAGTGTAAAACTGGTATACTACCATGCTCACGGTCATGAGCAGCTTGGACACTCACATGATTAATTTATGGAACTAAATTCAATTTGTCATATGCATTGCATCGCAGGTGTTGTTATTACTTTTATTCTACTACTTAATTGGGTTGGTATTTACTTATACTTAGTAATTGCTAATAAAATTTTGACCAACTTTAAAAGCAATGCTCAGCTTCAACCGTCCTCTTTGGTAAGCCTTACACTTCACATGAGCTCCCACCTTTGGCGAGTTCATGCACATTATTCCCCACAACTTGTTGAGCTATGAACGTATGTGAGCTCACTCTTGCTGTCTCACACCCCCACAGGTCAAGAACAGGTACCGCAAGATGAGGCGCTTGGAGGATGCTGTGACGAGTTCGTGAGAGGTCTAGGCCGTCGTCTCCCAGTCAACTTTGGGTTGCTGGACCGTTGTCTCCTTATAATATATTTATTTATTTATTTTGTATAGAACTTCTATTATATAGTAAAGATGTGACATTCGATCCTGTGCCATGATTCATCATATGTGTGAGACTCATTCCCAGCACACCTGGTGATTATGTTCGCGCCCGGGTCTTGGTGCCCCGAAATCCGGGTGTGATAGAAGTGGTATCAGAGGAATGTTGACTGTAGGACGAAACCTAGATAGAACTGGACAACCATTATCTACTAACCTTGCTACTCTGATTCTTTCTAAACTTTCCTTAATCTTTTCTCATCTATTTCCGCTTTACTCTGATTATTCTTACCTTTTCTCTCTAAAGACAAAAGTGGATTTCACACTTTGAAATCCTGTACCTAAAGTGACCTTTAGGAATAAGAGACCTACTCTTAGGAACAAAAACAAAACTATTTTTCTTATATAAGTATCTATGAACTTGAATGTTTGTTCTTATGATATTTGTCTGATTTGGATCTTTGATTGAATGTGATGGGTTGTGGATTAATGTCCACAATTGCATCTACATATACACCTAGACATAAGGGAAAATATTTACAAAATAGACCACACAGAATAATCCCTATTAAAATGGATCTATTAAACTTGATATGTTTATAAGATAAACTAGATCAACTAAGAATATCCCCCACCAGAATATATCAAATATATCCATTTTATCTTAAAAGATTCTCTCTTATTTTAATAGAACCATCTTATCTTAAAAGATTCCATATTTTTTCTTATAGATTTATCTTGACCTAATTAGCATATTTATCCCACTCTAGAATAACACCCATGGACTAACCCAACCAATAGAGTCATGATGGATTGCATAATCAGTCTATCTCTATCTAACATCAAACAAACTTTTGACCTACATCATGTAGTCTATCTCACCCATATCTATCTTAACCATACTCCGGTAACTCCAATGATATACACTGACCCTGACTCAATGAGACCAAGACCAGAAAAGAACAAGATCAATCTCGTCAAGGAAGGAGAGAAGTCAAACTCGATCTTCAGATGCATTACCACCCAACAAGGAGTTCTTTCCACCATAAACTAACTTACCCTACTCTTTCTTACCCAAACCTGTCTAGGCTTTAAAGAAATCTTTTATCCTACATAATAAAGTGAATATACATATATATACCCATGCTCTCCTAATCACCCACTATGAACAAAAAATGTGATACTCTGAATTTTTGAACCAATTAAAAATTTAAGGCTAAAAATCACAAACCAATTCTTTTATATCCCTCTTTCTTACAAATCTCGAGGACGAGATTTTGTTAAGGGGGTAGGATTTGTAAACCCTAAAAATGAATTGGGAGTTCATGTATTCCTTCTACGTCTTTTTATAGGAAGTAACACTAAGAAATAGAGTAAACATAAGATAAAATAGAAATATCATCCATCTAGTATGATAAGATATTCTTCTCATGAAATTTAAAGAATGCTCATAAATAAAAACATATTCAATATTAGGTAATTCTTGGTAAAAGTTTTACATTACTTTATCCTAAAATAAAATAAAAAACATCGTTTTTATTTAACTTTTGATCACACGTTCAAAATAATATCCTTCTAAAAGAAGTAATGTGTGTGCACCATAATTGAAGTATATGACTAAATAAATAATTAGTATAAAAACGACTTGCTTCTCATGTTGGAGTTTTTTTGTGCATGTGATAGAAATCAAACCGAGATTTGGATTTGGAAAGTAAACTAGAAAATAAAAAGAAAACAAAATAGAAATAGGAATACAAACAGAAATGGAGAAAGGAGAGCTACGTACGGCCTAAACTCCCTAGCGTGCAAGCCCACATCTTTTTTTATTTCTTTATTATTTAACCGGATGCCTATGTCACCATAATATCATGGATGATGTCATCCTGGCTCAATGACATGTGGGACCATTGAGTGGAGTTTCATTCTCCCTCGAGTCCATGCGTAGCGATCTCTTGTTTTTGTTATTTCTGTTTTCGTTGATTCACCAAACTAACTTGTACGCCTTCCTTCTGCGATCACCGCGCGTAGTAACCAACCCAGCTGCGAGCCAGCTGACGTAACCTCCATCCCCGATTGCTACTCCTCATACGCGGGGATATAAACACATGCCACCCCTCATCTCTGGGCCATATCAGCCAGCTATCGAAGACCTTATGCCATGAACACACCGAGTACATAAGAGATTATCGCCGCAGAGGAACCCGGTTACCGTTGTTGAAAGCCTGTTGGCGGATCAGGGAGATTTGCCAAGACCGCAGGAAGATTCTCATGGCCTAACTGAGCATTATTGGTGATTGGTGTGCTCAAGATCTCGTGGACGTCGACGAAAGCCGCGGGGCTACTGCGCGGCATTGTTTGCAGCATCTACGACATGTCCCTCGGTAAGAACCTGTCCCACTAATTTGTCTGGAGCTCTGGAGCATTTAGCACTTAATCGCATGATGAATCGAGCACCAGAACGTCGTTGTGCAGACAAAGCGCCGCCTTAGGTCGGAGCAAAGAGGTAGGAGAAGATCTCAGCACCGTCGATCTCAGATGGATGTCTATGATTAAATTCGAGCATACTGGTTCAATAGGGGCAAATAATATGATCTGAGCCGTTGGCACTTGATCGGGTGGCCTAGAGCGCTCCTAGTTATGGAGGTCGCCCACGCTTTACAAAAAAAACCTGTAGTCTATAGTAATCTCCATGACCAGTCTAAAGTAATTACAGAGAAATCCAGTTTATTTAAAACAGACCTCGAACCTCCTACAAAACTTGCCCGTCATCCAGCTGTTATAAATTTATATTATGTTAAATCAGAATATGATTTGTTAGTAATTCTAGAAACTTAGAGAGTTCATATCTCCTTCGTTTTAGCTCCGATTTGATCCGTTCAAGTTGCGATAGCTTTGTAATAAAATTACCTACCCAGTATTAGCCTTAATTGTATCATGTCATATATTTTTATAATTAGACATTTATTTATCCTATGTTTAGTAGATTTATCTTACTAACCAAAGTTACTATGTCTATGATTATAATGGACTAAAATATGTTTTCTAATCAAGTATAATTTGATCAAGAGTAAGTGAGTTATCTCTTTGGATTATCTTTCTCACATTATTTATATTACTTAAAATCGACCTAGAATCTAGTTTTCCTAATTAATCACATAAGATTTCAGAGCATCATAACTTTTTAACCTTAACTCCGATTTTAGCAGTTCTCGAACCTACGCTCTCGTAGCATCATGTAGATTATTATTACGTAGTTTATTCTTATGTTTGGTGTGATGTTAATTTTGCATATACCATGTTTGTCTGTATTGCTACGTTTAGCAGTGAGGTTACGAGTCAGCTGAAGAGCAAGGTGGTACCTAGAAGCTCAAGTCCCAGACAAGTTGTGCCGTTGATCACTTCTTTTTACCAGTCATGTTCTGATTAATCATAATGATCTGCATAGATTAATTTTGATGGGACCCAATAGGTTACCCTAGTTTGACTATCTTTATACCTTGTTCACCACTGAATTTTTGGGTAGTACCTGCTATTGCTTTATGTGGTTTTGGGTATAGAGACACATTTTATTCATGATTATACTTTTATTATCAGTTTGTTAATTATTGTTCATGATAAGATCATTATGTTAATTGGAACATGGAGAACCACCCGGGAAAACAGTGCTACCACAAGGGTTTAATGGGACGCCCTTGGCTGACTAACTAGGAAAGCTAGTGGATGACTACCTTACCCGAAAGGGGCAAGGGCAGTAGGGGAGTGGTCAGTGTAGGGAGGTCCTCGGGTTGATTTTGCTGTGATGGCGGTCAGACGAGGGATTCATGCACTGGAGCTTCCTATAAACTGTAGCGGGTTTTCTGAAGCTAGTGGAACTTTGTAAAGGCCTCGTAGTGTTACCCTGCCTCGCCTCCTCGGTAGAGGTGTATGGGATTGGCCGTCTCTTGGCAGATGGGTAACATGACTTGTGGGTAAAGTTGTGCAACTTCTGCAGAGTGTAAAACTGGTATACTAACCGTGCTCACGGTCATGAGCAGCTCGGACACTCGCATGATTAATTTATGGAACTAAATTCAATTTGTCATATGCATTGCATCGCAGGTGTTGTAATTACTTTTGTTCTACTACTTAATTGGGTTGGTATTTACTTATACTTAGTAATTGCTAATAAAATTTTGACCAACTTTAAAAGCAATGCTCAGCTTCAACCATCCTCTTTGGTAAGCCTTACACTTCACGTGAGCTCCCACCTTTGGCGAGTTCATGCAAATTATTCCCCACAACTTGTTGAGCTATGAACGTATGTGAGCTCACTCTTGCTGTCTCACACCCCCCACAGGTCAAGAACAGGTACCGCAAGATGAGGCGCTTGGAGGATGCTGTGACGAGTTCGTGAGAGGTCTAGACCGTCGTCTCCCAGTCAACTTTGGGTTGCTGGACCGTTGTCTCCTTATAATGTATTTATTTATTTATTTTGTATATAACTCCTATTATATAGTAAAGATGTGACATTCGATCCTGTGCCATGATTCATCATATGTGTGAGACTTGGTCCCAGCACACCTGGTGATTATGTTCGCGCCCGGGTCTTGGTGCCCTGAAATCGGGTGTGACAGTACCACAGATGGGGGACAAGGACTATGACTTAGACGAGGCCGCCCAAATTCGGCACTTTAACTCTCAAGCCACGTCTATACTCCTCGCCTCCTTGTGTCGAGAGGAGTATAACAAGGTGCAAGGGTTAAAAAGCGCCAAAGAAATTTGGGACGTCCTCAAGACCGCACACAAAGGGGACGAGGTGACCAAGAATCCAAGATCACCAAGCGCGAAACGGTCGAGGGAGAACTCGGTCGATTCATCCTCAACAAAGGGGAAGAGCCACAAGCCATGTATAATCGGCTCAAGACGATGGTCAACCAAATACGCAACCTCGAGAGCACCAAGTGGGATGACCATGAAATGGTCAAGGTTATTTTTAGATCATTTGTTTTTCGTAATTCCACTCAAGTGCAACTAATCCGTGGAGACCTTAGATATAAACAGATGTCTCCGGAGGAGGTAATTGGCAAGTTTGTGAGCTTTGAACTAATGATCAAAGACTCCAAACACATTGTCAACTTGGAGCAAGGCGCCACGTCCGCACCCGAGGTGCAACCCGTCGCATTCAAAGCGGCAGAAGAAGAGAAGAAGGAGTCTACATCAAGTAGGCTTCCAATCAACGCCTCCAAGCTTGACAACGAGGAAATGGCGCTCATCATCAAGAGCTTCCGCCAAATCCTCAAACAAAGGAGGGGGAAGGACTACAAGTCCCGCTCGAAGAAGGTGTGCTATCGATGTGGTAAGTCCGGTCATTTCATAACTAAATGTCCAATTTCTAGTGGAAGTGACAGGGACGACGACAAGAAAGGGAAGAAGAAGGAGAAGAAGAGATACTACAAGAAGAAGGGTGGCGATGCCCACATATGTCGGGAATGTTACTCCGACGAGAGCTCCACTGACTCCTCCTCCGACGAGGATGCCGCCAACATCGCCATCAACAAGGGCCTCCTCTTCCCCAACGTCGGCCACAAGTGTCTCATGGCTAAGGACGGCAAGAAAAAGAAGGTACACACTAGAGCCACCCCCAAATATACAACATCTAGTGATGACGGTAGCTCTAGCGATAGTGAACATAATTTAATGTCTCTCTTTGCTAACCATAGCATGGACAAAAAGAAAAAGTTAAATGAATTAATTGAAGCAATTAATGAGAAGGATGAACTCTTGGATAGCAAAGAGGACTTCACAATTAAAGAGAACAAAAAAATTGTTAAACTAAAAAATGCTTATGCTTAGGAAGTAGAAAAATGTGAAAACTTAGCTAAAGAGCTTAGCATTTGTCATGATTCAATTTCTAGTCTTAGAAATGAAAATGCTATTCTAGTCTCTAAGGCTAAAGAATTGAATGTTTGCAATAATTCTATTTCCTATCTTATAGATGAGAATGCTAGATTAAAATGTAAGATAGAAGAACTAAATACTTGCAAACCTTCTACATCTACTGTTGAGCATGTTTCTATTTGCACTAGATGTAGAGATATTAATGATGAAGCTATAGATGATCACCTTGCCATGATTAAAAAACAAAATGATCACATAGCTCAATTAAGTGCTAAAATTGTCGAGCATGAGCTCGAAAATGAAAATTTTAAATTTGCTCGTAGCATGCTTTATAATGGGAGGCGCCCTGGCATTAAGGATGACATTGGTTTCCAACAGGGGAGCAATGCCAAGCTTAATGCCCCTAAAAAATTGTCTAACTTTGTAAAGGGCAAAGCTCCTATGGTTCAGGATAGTGAGGGTTACATTTTATATCCTGCAAACTATCCCGAACATAAGATTAGGAAAATTTATGCTAGGAAACCTCATTCTGTTTCTCATCATGCATTTATGTATAAAAATGAGCCTTCTAGCTCTAGGCATACCACACATGTTAAAATGCCTATAAAGAAAATTCCTGCTGCATCAAATGAACATAATGTTTCTTTTAAAACTTTTGATGCATCATATGTTTTAACTAAAAAATCAGGCAAAGTAGTTGCTAAATATGTTGGGGGCAAACACAAGAGCTCCAAAACTTGTGTTTGGGTACCCAAGGTGCTTGTTTCTAACGTCAAATGACCCAAGACTATTTGGGTACCTAAGAACAAGGCCTAAAATTGTTTTGTAGGTTTATGCATCCGGTGGTTCAAGTTGGATAATCGATAGCGGGTGCACAAACCACATGACAGGGGAGAAAAGAATGTTCTCCTCCTATGAGAAAAATGAAGATCCCCAACGAGCTATCACATTCAGGGATGGAAATCAAGGTTTGGTCAAAGGCTTGGATAAAATTGCTATATTACCTGACCATTCTATTTCCAATGTTTTTCTCATAGATTCCTTAGATTACAATTTGCTTTCTGTTTCTCAATTGTGTAAAATGGGCTACAACTGTCTTTTTACTGATATAGGTGTTACTGTCTTTAGAAGAAGTGATGATTCAATAGAATTTAAAGGAGTGTTAGAGGGTCAACTATATTTAGTTGATTTTAATGATAACCAAGCTGAAGTTGACACTTGCTTAATTTCTAAGACTAATATGGGTTGGCTCTAGCATCGCCGACTTGGTCATGTTGGGATGAAGAATCTTCACAAGCTTCTAAAGGGAGAACACATTTTACGACTAACCAATGTTCATTTTGAGAAAGACAGGGTTTGTAGCGCATGCCAAGCAGGGAAGCAAGTTGGAGTCCACCATCCACACAAAAACATAATGACAACGGACAGGCCGCTCGAGCTACTCCACATGGATCTATTCGGCCCGATAGCTTACATAAGCATCGGCGGGAGTAAGTACTGTCTAGTTATTGTAGATGATTATTCTCGCTTCATTTGGGTGTTCTTTTTACAGAAAAAATCACAAACCCAAGATACATTAAAGGGATTCTTAAGACGGGCTCAAAATGAGTTCGGTTTAAGGATCAAAAAGATACGAAGCGACAATGGGATGGAGTTCAAGAATTCACAAATTGAAGGTTTTTTTGAGGAAGAGGGCATCAAGCATGAGTTCTCTTCTCCCTACACACCTCAACAAAATGGTGTAGTGGAGAGGAAGAATAGAACTCTACTAGATATGGCAAGAACCATGTTTGATGAGTACAAGACACCGAACTGGTTTTGAGCCGAGGCAATTAACACCACCTGCTACTCCATCAACCGGCTATATCTTCACCGAATCCTCAAGAAGACATCATATGAACTCCTCACCGGTAAAAAGCCTAATGTTTCATATTTTAGAGTCTTTGGGAGTAAATGCTTTATTCTTATTAAAAGAGGTAGAAAATCTAAATTTGCTCCTAAAGCTATAGAAGACTTTTTACTTGGCTATGACTCAAACACAAGGGCATAAAAAGTCTTCAATAAATCCACTGGATTAGTTGAGATTTCTTGTGACACTATGTTTGATGAGACTAATGGCTCCCAAGTGGAGCAAGTTGATCTTGATGGGCTAGATGATGAAGAGGCTCCATGCATCGCGCTAAGGAACATGTCCACTGGAGATGTGCGTCCTAAAGAATCCGAAGAGCCCACACAAGCAAAAGTTCAACTATCATCTTCCATCCAAGAATCTCCACCTACTCAAGATGAGGATAAGGCTCAAAATGTTGAAGATGAAGATCAAGAGGATGAGCCACCTCAAGAGGAGGACAATGATCAAGGGGGAGATGAAGATAATGAAGACAAGGAAGATGATCAAGAAATTTAGGGTTAAAGACCACCACACCTAAGAGTCCACCAAGCAATTCAACGAGATCACCCCGTCAACACCATTCTTGATGACATTCATAAGGGGGTAACTACTAGATCTCGAGTTGCACATTTCTGTGAACATTACTCTTTTGTGTCCTCTATTGAGCCATACAGGGTGGAGGATGCACTAAGAGATCCGGATTGGGCGGTGGCTACGCAAGAGGAGCTCAACAACTTCACGAGGAATGAGGTATGGCATTTAGTTCCACGTCCTAATCAAAATGTTGTAGGTACCAAATGGATATTCCGCAACAAGCAAGATGAGCATGGTGTGGTGACAAGAAACAAAGCCCGACTTGTGGCTAAAGGTTATTCACAAGTCGAAGGTTTGGACTTTGATGAAACTTATGCACCCATAGCTAGGCTTGAGTCAATTCGTATATTACTTGCCTATGCTACTTACCATGGCTTTAAGCTCTACCAAATGGACGTGAAAACTGCCTTCCTCAATGAACCTATCAAGGAAGAGGTCTACATTGAGCAACCTCCTGGCTTTGGAGATAGTGAGTATCCTAATCATGTGTATAATCTCTCAAAGGCGCTTTATGGGCTCAAGCAAGCCCCAAGAGCATGGTATGAATGCCTGCGAGATTTTCTTATCACTAATGGCTTCATAGTCGGTAAAGTCGATCCTACTCTCTTTACTAAAACTGTCGCAAAAAACTTGTTTGTATGCCAAATTTATGTTGATGATATTATATTGGGGACTACTAACAAGTCAACTTGTGAAGAGTTTAGTATGATCATGATACAAAAATTCGAGATGTCTATGATGGGGGAGTTGAAGTATTTCCTAGGATTTCAAATTAAGCAACTCCAAGATGGCACCTTCATTAGCCAAACAAAGTACATTCAAGACATACTTAAGAAGTTTGGGATGTAGGATGGCTAACCCATCAAAACACCCATGGGAACTAATGGGCATCTTGACCTCGACATGGGAGGTAAATCCATAGATCAAAAGGTATACCTGTCAATGATAGGATCTTTACTCTACTTATGTGCATCTCGACCAGATATTATGCTTTCCGTATGCATGTGTGCAAGGTTCCAGGCTAATCCTAAGTATCATGAGGTATTTAGTTTACACTCCTAAGTTTGGGCTTTGGTACCCCGATTAGGCAGGGTGTAAAATTGATAGGAAGAGCACATCAGGGACTTGTCAGTTTCTGGGAAGATCCCTAGTGTCATGGGCTTTAAAGAAACAAAACTCAGTAGCTCTTTCCACCGCCGAAGTCAAGTACATTGCCGCAGGCCATTGTTGTGCGCAATTACTTTGGATGAGGCAAACCCTTAGGAACTATGGCTACAAATTCAGCAAAGTCCCTCTCCTATGTGACAATGAGAGTGCAATCCGCATGGCGGATAATCCCGTTGAACACAGCCGCACTAAGCACATAGACATTCGGTATCACATTCTGAGAGATTACAACAAAGGGGGGATATCAATATAGCTTATGTAAACACCAAGAATCAATTAGCTGATATCTTGACCAAGCCATTAGATGAGAAAACCTTTAGCAAACTTAGGAATGAGCTAAATATACTTGATTCTCAGAATTTTGACTGAAACGTTGCACACATAGCTCATTTATATACTTTTGATCATGTCTCTTTCATTTGATGCAAATGCATATTTCTTATTATTCTTGTACCAAGGCTATGACTAATGTGTTTTCAAGAGTATTTCTACACTAAGTTTTAGATTGAAAGGGAAATAGAGTCTTCGACAAAGAACAAGGCTTCCACTCCACAACTCTGACGGTATCATCTACCCTTTGTTGTTGCTCCTCCACACTCTAAATTGGTATAATCCTTCACTCTTACTTGTACCAATGGGGAGAAACTATTAAAGGGCTCTCGATGTCTCCATTTTTGGCGATTAATGCTAAAGGGGGAGAAAGTATTAAGCCCAAAGCAAAAGGACCGCACCACCACCATTTCAAAATTTTCGGAATGAAGTTTTAATTCATATTTTTCACATTGGTATCGATGTCATGGCAAATTCTCAATTGGTATCTATTTCAATTGATGTATTCTCAAAATTAGTATTTGATATCAATTGGTATCCATGCTTCACTTGTCGTGTGAAAGAAAAATTTCAATTGATATCTAATTTACAATTAATCCTTCAATTGGTATCTTTTCAATTTTCAAATTGATATCTATTTCAAAAACCCTCCTAAAAGCTAAGAGGAGAATTTCATTCAGGGGGAATTTTATTTAGTCAAAGGAAAGGCATTTGAAATAGGGGGAGAAATTTCAAATCTTAAAAATGCTTCTTGCAATTACATTTCTATGCCTTTGACTATTTGTAAAAGACTTTTGAAAAGATTTTACAAAAAGATTTGCAAAAACAAAACAAGTGGTGCAAATGAGGTCCAAAATGTTAAATAAAAGAAAAAGCAATCCATTCATACTTAGTAAGATATTCAATTGGTTTAACTCCAAGTAACCTATGCACTTTTTAAATGCAAACTAGTTACATTTCTGCACTTTATGTTTGCTTTGGTTTGTGTTGGCATCAATCACCAAAAAGGGGGAGATTGAAAGGGAAATAGGGTTAACCTTTTCCTATAATTAATTTTGGTGGTTGATAGTCAACACAAACACATGGACTAACTAGTTTGCCTAGAACTCATGTATTACAAGTGCATAAGGTTCAACACAAACGAATAAAAGATTCAAGTTAGGGACTCAATTTGAAATATAGCAAAGAACTTGAGTGTGCTGTGGATTGGCACACCAGACTCTCTGGTGTGCCACCGGACAGTGTCCGGTGCACCAGGACTGTGGCGGAACCGCCCAAATTATTCCCGCTTAAGTGCCCAAGTCATGCCATAGAGGCAGCAACACACTTAAAGTGGAATAACCCGTCAGTCCCTCAGGTCTAGCCTAATAAAGCCACTTCCCCAGGATCAAATACCACTAGCTCACTCGAAGGTGAGTCACAGAGAGAATACAATAAAGCATGAAAAACCACAATATAAGTACTAGAGTTATTACATAAATCGGAGTTTTAGGTAAAAGGGAACAAGTTCATAATTAAAGTGCAGCGGAAAATCGATAACATCGAAAGCTGAGGAATAGGGCAAGGCCTGGCCCATTACTCCTCCTGCTCCTCTCCTGCCGGAGCAGCATTCCACTCAACCATCCAACCAGGTGGCAGGGTCGAAGGCCAAGTCACACCATCAACCATGTCCTGTAGCATACCTGCAAAAATTGTGCCACAAGCAAGGCTGAGTATACTAATACTCAACTAGACTTACCCGGTGTGAGGAGTCTACTCCTCTACCTCTAGACCATGCAGCTATTTGGCAGAGGGGTTTTATTTGCCAAAAGCATTAGCTGAGTCTAACATCAATTTTAGCTTTTCTGGTTCTAGCATTATTAATTTAGATAGGTTTGCTCCTTCTAAGCATACATGGTTACAATCATTTAGCATAATCAACATGTTATCTCAAGTAAAACCTCATTCCACTTTTTACTCAATGCAGTACAAGGGGTGAAGCAGTCTCATTAGCTGCTAGAAGCAGACGATTCGAATCGAGTTTTAACCTTGCAAGGTAAACCTAAACACACAACATGTAGGGGCACTCCGTCCCCACACATGTCAACTGTCCCCATCAATTCCCTATTCGCGGCCAGGACTCATCGCCTTGGCATACAATGCTCCACTGACCCTGCCTGCCGCCGTGCAGTGACCGCACTTGTACCCACCATAGCTAGCATGGGAGACCCAGTCTCAGGACGAGTGAGGGGTAAAGTCCGTGCCCAACTTCACTTACGTACTAGGTTTACGATTACCATATTTCCCGACATGTGCTTAGTACATTCAAACGCTTGACTCAGGTATCCACACATTAATCCTTAATTCCATTTCCGTCTCATAGACAAGGCATCCACCCTGGATCCAAGTCCATAGACCATCATAGATCCTGTTATAAAGATGAATACAATCAATGCCTGACTTCGTGTGAGTGCTAGAAAAATCACTCGACTTCTACTGAGATCCTCATTAGCAAGCAGCTACTCGACCTAGCATACTAGTATCCATCTCAAAAAGGAATCCTGAGTTCATGCAACTAAGGGTTTCAAGTAACTCCTACACTTTAGTGCACATTACAATCCTACAAACATTAAGTGTAGTAAAGTAGCATATATAAATTGGTTATGCATCAAAACCAGGGCTTGCCTTCAAATGCTGGGGCTGTGGGGAGATCCTCTGTGGCAGGCTTGGGAGCTGGCTCCTGGTCTTCCTCGTGGAAAGCTCCTTGCTCAAGAATGAGCACGTAATCTCCGTCAGCGATGTTCCAATCTAATGAATGGAATGAGTGAGATATATGCATGCCATGATATGCAATGTGGTAGTAATAAAAATGATTAAAAGGATAAGGTAAATTTTAATCTACTTCGAGACTTCTAGTGGTATACTTATCCATTTTCAAGGTTAAGTATGGTTAAGTTTTAAGGGGTCAAGTCATTGGGGTATCCCACTGGTTTTCTTTTAGTGTCTTGGTGAAAGTTTACTATGATCCTTGCTGAATTCATTGGGAGTGAGATTCATTATTCTCACTAATTCTCTCTTTTCCCTTTTCCTATTATGCTTTTTAAAGTGGGTTTGAACTACAACATAGCTTTATAAATTTCCAAAAATTCTATAAACATTATAGTAGTTTCTCACTAGTGTATAACTCCCAGTCTCAAAAAGTGAGGCTTAAAATGTTAAGGGTTCACCCTGTACAAAATTATGAAGTTTTAGGGCAGAGGGGGTGCTTTGAACTACAACTCTCTTCTAACAGTGAATTATTCCCTAAGTCTTATTTTTTCTGGCATTTAGGTGCTATAATATGACTTTGTACCAAGTTTTAGCCACTGATACCTATTGGTCATTTTCTAAAGTTCTTGGCCATAGGGGTGCTTTCTACTACCACTATAATTGAAAAATGTCAAACAACAAATTTCTAATTTTTCCTATCTTCTTCTTTGTGCAAGAGCAATTATTCTAGAATTTGGCAACATTTTGCTTAGGGGAAAGGGTGGTAGAAATTCTTGGAATATATGAACCTTTTTCATGGGGTAGGGGTAATGTGTGTTACCTTGCATTTTTAGTTGAGTTTTATATTTTTCTCTAGTCGTTTACCTCATAAGTAATTGGGTAAAAATTTGTTTGCCCACTGTTGCACAATTTTAGGCTTTCTCATGATTTAATTAAAACATGGGTCAAATCCAAGTTTTAATTGTTCAACTCACTTATGTGATTGGTTGGGGTGTTTATTATTTTTGTAGTGGTGTTCTAGCAGTTAGGAGTCTTCTGTAATTTTCTTATCATTTTTGCTATGGTCCTTATATTTTTAATTATGGCGTTTCTTGATTTCTTAGTGCCTGATAAAATATTTGACCATGGATTAGCTCTGGACTAGGGTTCTCTGCATTTTTCCTATGTTCTTCATCACTTAGGTGTTCTAGGAAAAATATGTTCATCCTCTGGTTATTATTTTTCATCACCTTTCTTATTTTTCTATGGTTTGAGCAGAAATAGTTTTTAATAGACATTCTTGGGTTATTCTTGTATACTGGGGTGTTTAGTATTTTTAAACAGTGTGTATGTAGGGTATGTATCTCTACAAATTTTCTTCAGCCTAGTATAGAAGTATTTCTATTTTTCTCTGTATTAATAAGGTTTGGACAATTTCCTTATTTAATCCAAAACACTAAAAATTAGTATAGAAAACATGGGTTTCAGTATTTTTGTCTGATAGTTCATAATGTTTGGAATCCAGCAAATTTGGTTTGACTAATTTTGGATGAGTATTTCTCAAGTTATTCATTTAACTAATTTACTTCTGATTTAAAGAATTTGAAATTCGAATTGAAAAGGAAAACCACTTTGCTCTGGGGTCCCTGGCATTTTCTTCCTGGTTTTCTTTACAAACATGCCGTTGGGTTCCTATTGCACTGAGTCGCTGACAGCGCAGAAAACCCCCTGGGGTAACCCTAAATCTAACACGCGGTCCTTCCTTTATTTAAACAGTGCCCGCGGTGGAGAAAAGGGCGGAGGGGCTTACCAGCGGTGAGATAGCTCCAGTGTGGCGTCCAGGGAGGTCAGGGAGGTTACGACATTCATGTCGAGGTACGGGTCGGTGTCAGAGGTGGTAGGAGTCGGCTGGTCCACGTGCGCAGGTGGGGGAGTTCATCAACGGCGAGAAATCTGGCCTGCTCACGGCGAGATAGTCCAATTGGTTGGCTTGGGAGGATTGAACAGGTGACATAGAGGCGGTACACGGAAGGAATTTGAGAATGGAGCAGAGACTTACTCGGTTCACATTCACCGGTGAGCAGAAGAAGTCCGGTGAGGTGATTCGGGCCCTCCGGTGAGGCTCTGCCTGGTCTGAGGGCTTGGGGAGCTTCACGGGTCTCTGGCGAAGCTAGCCGAGCTGATATCAAGGACTGGGGATGGCTGGGGCGAGCTGGCCACAGTGGCCAAAGCTCGGGTGGCTTGGCGGGCGGTGGCGCGTCGTGCTCAGGGGAAAGTCCGGTGAACTCGAGCTTGGGTGGGGCTGTGAGCGTGCGGGGGAGTACGGTACGAAGCCTTTAGGCTGCTTTATAGGCGTGGCGCGGGCAAGGGCACGGGGCCAGGTGTCGCTCGGCGCGGTCGCGCGGTGTCGGGTGCCCTGGGCGTGCTCTGGCGCGTCAACAAGGGTCAAACACGCAACAAGGGTCAAACACGTGGACGTTCGCTTCTGCTCTTGTTCAAGCGCCTATAGGGCACAGATCTTTGCGAATTGGGCAAGATCGCCGTGTAGGATTTGTACCCCCGACTGAGTTATGTCGTTTGTGTGTGGAAGTCATGTGGTTTAGGGCTATGGACAGGGAGTTGTCGCGTCGCCAAAACGCCAGTGTCTCACGGCCGAGTCTCGAGGAAATCTGTGCCAAGATCGTGTCAAACGTTTGAGAAAATTTCTCAAACTTCACCAGGGTGTGTGTAACACCCCATCCAATCTCTGGATTGGTGGTACTTACTCCTGGCAGCTCTCTAGGATCATATATCGTCCCCACAGATCAACACGAGTCTTTTGTGCGCACTTTGTCCTCACTCATGCGCACTCGAGAAAACTTTCTGGTCGGTCACCCATCTCAAATTGCTCCAAGCCAAGCACGCTTAACTTGGAGGTTCTTTCGAGATAGGCTTCCAAAAAAGAAGATGCACCTTGTTGGTATTGATACTCTATTAATTCTATTAAGCCTTGGGCCAGGAAATCACCATCTCAGGGGCCAGGATATCACAATCCACCCCCCTTAGAAGACCCATGTCCTTGTCGATCAACCCCAATCTAGGAACCTTCCCTCTTAGTCACGTCTGTGTGTCTAGTGTTGTCATATGCCATGCCATGTGACCACTCCAGGCCCACATGTCCATGTGCCATATACCCGAACACCCTAGCCCACACACGCCCGTGAAACCTCGAGGGTCGGCTCTGATACCACTTGTAACACCCCATCCAATCCCTGGACTGGTAGTACTTACTCCTGGCAGCTCTCTAGGATCATATATCATCCCCACAGACCAACACGAGTCTTTTGTGCGCACTTTGTCCTCACTCATGCGCACCTGAGAAAACTTCCCGGTCGGTCACCCATCTCAAATTGCTCCAAGCCAAGCACGCTTAACTTGGAGGTTCTTTCGAGATAGGCTTCCAAAAAAGAAGATGCACCTTGTTGGTATTGATACTCTATTAATTCTATTAAGCCTTGGGCTAGGAAATCACCATCCTGGGGCCAGGATATCACAGTGTGTTCAAGGTAGTTTGGCGCCACTTTGGTATTTGGACTTTGTGGATCCAAGTTTTGAAAAGCAGAGAGCTGATCTTTGAAAAGGGATCGAAATTTAGATTCTGAATTTTTTTCCTACAGGCTTTACTTCATGGGTTGTTTTGGGGATTTTGGAAAATTCAAATGACCAATCTTCCTTACTACATTTTGTTGGTTATTTAGTGCACTAAAACTTTGTTAATTGGTTCATATCAAGATTTTGTGTTTTTCCCAAGTCTTTTCTCAATGTCCCTTCTGTGCTCAAATGGCCAATTTGAGTGGTGTTAGGGTTTTGGATGTTTTTCTCCCTAAGGTGCATGATGTGCTTGGTATATGTTTCTTGAGCTGAAAAAGAATTGTTTAGGTTTTAATCCTTTAAGTTTGGTGTCTCTTGCATCATTAGAGCCACATGTGATAATGATCACAGGTTGGGGGTATTGGGAAACCCTAAGTAACACTGGGTGTTACAAGGACCATACAGGTGTCAACCAGCCACTCTCGGGAAAACGAAGGCACGCTCCGCTATAATTCACCGGACTGTCCGGTGAACCAGCGGACAACGACTATCTACGCGCAACAGTCGACTCTGCAAAGTGCTATAGTGAGCTACAATGCACGGCAGATGTCAGAGCCGCGAAGTCAGAAGGGCACCAGACTGTCCGGTGTAGCACCGGACTTTCCGGTGCCATAAGAAGACAAAGCTCCAATGGTCGACTTCGCTCTGAACCCTAGCGGTTGGGTGACGTGGCGGGGCACCAGACGGTGCACAGTGCCTGTCCGGTGTCGCACCGGACTATCCGGTGCGCCCATCGCCAGCAACCTCCCCAACGGCTACCCAGGTGGTTGGGAGCTATAAATACCCCCCAACCACCACAACTTCAAGCATCCAAGATTTCTGAAGATCACATTCAATACAAGAGCTCTAGCATTCACTCCTAGACACAATTCAAAAGATCAAAGCCTCTCCAAGTCCCAAATTCATCTCAAACACTTAGTGACTTGTGTGAGAGAGATTTTGTGTTCTTTTGAGCTCTTGCTTCTTGGATTTCCTTTCTTCTTTTCCCATTCTTACTCTTAAGTGCTTTGTAAGCAAGGCAAGAGACACCAAATGTGTGGTGGTCCTTGCGGGGTCTTAGTGACCCGTGAGATTAAGGAAGAAGGCTCACTCGGTCTAAGTGACCGTTTGAGATAGGGAAAGGGTTGAAATAGACCAGGTCTTTGTGACCTCCTCAACGGGGACTAGGTTCTTTGGAACCAAACCTCGGTAAAACAAATCACCGTGTTCACTCGCCTTATTTCTTGGTTGATTTGTTTTCCCCCTCTCTCTCCTGGACTTGATCTTGGTTCTAACGCTAACCCCGGCTTGTAGTGTGTGTTTAAAGTTGTAAATTTCAGATTACGCCTATTCACCCCCCCTCTAGGCGACTTTCACTCAGGAAGATCTTTAGCAACACACTTAGGAACCATGGGCTGCTCATTGTCTAAATAAAGTGACCATACATTAAATACATTTGGATAACAACAAATGAACAATACACCAAACATATGCAACCAAGTGGACACAAGTTTTATAGGACATTACAAACTCAAAAGATAAACCTAAGTGCTAGGGATCAGTACATTTAGAGACTAATGATTCCCTGGTCATTATGGATTATATAATTAAATGCCAATAATTTTAGTGAGACACAAAATTATACCAGGGATCAATTCATACACAACATTTTATTAATCTCACAAAATTAAACATCTAAGTGCCATTAGGGTTTTTCTTTTTATTTATTTTATTAAATAAATAAGTTAACACATAAACTAACCTATAGCATAGACCTAAAATTAGAGTACACAGACTGTGGATGAACATAATTTATTTGAATAGAGAATATTCCTATGAACATTTTGCAATTTGAACCACTAAATTTGGAGTTCATATGAAAAAGATATGAAATAAACAAGTTTTGAAGTTTGAAATATAAAACTAAGTCCAATTCTGTGATTATTTAAATGGCCAGGGGTCTGATTAAAAGAAGTCAGGGGCCTACGCGCAATACTTAGGGATGGCGGGTTCTATTGCCCAATAATTGAGGGTCATTTTTACAAAACCGAAAACTGAAGGGGTATCAGACAATCTCAATCGCTCAATCATAGATGAACTGCTGAGATTAGATCCGCGGACGAGCGCGCGTGCACGGATGGGCGAGCGCTGATAGGCGGGCCGGCGGTGTCAGTGACTGAGGAGGGAGGCAGACTGACCAGCCGGGCCTAGTGCCAAGGGGTGCAGGCACTGACCGGCAGGGCCCAGGGGCAGAGCGCGGGTGAGGGTGCGAATTCGAGCGATCGGGTGCAAATCGAACGGTTAGTATTAGATTAGGTTTGATTAGATCCGGGCCACCCGATCTCAGTCGGACGCCTGGGATCTAACGGCCAGGACCCTCAACTGCCAGCGGTGGCGCCGCTGGCGTCCATGGCGGAGGCCCACCAGAGACGAGGGCGCGAGCGCGCTGTGGAGCGCTAGGATGCCGGGAAGGGCTTGGGGAATTCAGGGGAGTGTGGCGAACTTGGCTAGGGGCATAACATCGACACAATGGCGCTGGATGGGGCAGTTCACAGCGACGCGGCTCGATGGCGGCGTAACACTACTCCGGCGAGCAATCGCGCATGACCGAGGGCAATCAAGGGAAAAATAGGGGCGGGGCTTGGGTTGCTTACCTCGAGAGAAGACTTCAGGACCCTTGAACGGCAGCAGGGACACGGCGAGGGCTTGGGTTGACGGTGGTGGCTCTCTGGCTGCTCGAGGGAAGCTCCGATGAGCACGGGCAGAGGGAACCAGAGGAGAGAGTAAATTGAGGCACATCTCAAGTCGTAGGCACCAAGGCGGGACTCACCGAGGTGAAAGGCACGGCGAAGCCCCAATGGTGGCGACAAAATGGGCGCGCGGGCACGGCGAGCGGTGGCGGTCTTCCGAGAGCTCTGAGAAGAGATGGTGCATGAGCGAAGGCGAGCTGGGGTGTCTGCGAGTGGGGGGTGGAAGAGCAGACAGGAGGGGGCTTGAGTACAAGTTCGGCGCGTGGGTGGTGGCCGGGATGTGTGCGGACATGGGCATGGCCATGGCAGGTGCGCGGACCTGAAGCTAGAGGAGGGAGAGAGCTGACAAGCGGGGACTGCCAGACAGCGGCTCAGGCACGTAGATGCGCGAGGGAACACGCTGACAAGCGGGACCCAGGAGGCAAATAGAGGGAGGGAGAGAGCGTGCGGGCGTGAAAACTACCACTGACAGGTGGGCTCCACCGGTCAGACGGCGTGGGCGCGCACACGGAGCTGGGTCGGCTTGGGCTAGCTAAGCCAAATTAGGATTTTCTATTTTCCTGGAATTTCTAATTGCTTTTCTTTTTTATTTTCTCTAGGGTTTTCAATTCAAATTCAAACCAAATCAAACATGTGCATCAATTCAAATAATATCTTGGACTCAGCATGGTGCAACAATTCATGACTTACATTGTTTTGACAAAATAAATAATTAACTCCTCTCCTAGTTAACCTAATTCTAACCAAAAGAAAAGAGAGAGAGAGAGAGACAAGAGTAACACCTGAATTTGGTAGATATTTAGAAAGAAATTTTATACCCCCAAATTCAGGGTGTTACATGATGCATCAAAGGTTTTAAATGAAATGCTATGTTCATTTGAAGCATCAACAATCTTTTTCTTAGGCATTTTAATTTGAGTTGTATGCCTAGAGCTAGAAGCCTCATTACTATAAATATAAGCATATTGAGCAACAAGATGAGATTTCTTAGCATGAATTCTTTTAATCTTATGCTCAAGATAGTTTTCAGGATATAAAATGTAACCTTCTCTATCTTGTACCAGGAGCCTTGCCCTTAACAAAATTGAAAATCTTATTTCTATGGGCATTAATTTTGATGTTGTTTTGGCTTCCAGGTTGGATGCCAACTCCATCCTTAATGCCAGGGCATCTCCCATTATAAAGCATATTTCGAGCAAATTTAAAATTTTCATTTTCTAGTTCATGCTCGACAATTTTGGTATTCAACTTAGCTATGTGATCATTTTGTTTTTTAATCATAGCAAGGTGATCATCCATAGCATTAACATCAATATCTCTAAATCAAGTGCAAATAGTAACATGCTCAATGGTAGATGTAGGTACTTTGCAAGCATTCAATTCCTCAATCTTAGCAATTAAACTAACATTTTCAGTTCTAAGACAAGAAATTGAATCATTACATGTATTTAACTCTTTAGTCAAGTTTTTGCATTTTCAACTTCAAGAGCAAAAGCATCTTTTAGCTTAACATTTTTTTGTTTTCCTTAATGAGCAAGTCTTCTTGACATTCCAAGATTTCATCCTTCTCATTAATGGTTTTTATCAATTCATTAATTTTCTCCTTTTATTCTATGGTAAAGTTTGCAAGAAGAGAAGACAAATCATCATTCTTTTCACTAGAGCTACCCTCATCATCGGAAGTAGTATATTTGGGGTGTCTCTAGAGTATACCTTCTTATTTTTGCCCTCCTTAGCCGTGAGACATTTGTGGCTGACGTTGGGGAAGAGAAGACCCTTGTTGATGGCGATGTTGGCGGCGTCCTCGTCGGAGGAGGAGTCAGTGAAGCTCACGTCGGAGTCGCACACCCTTCCTATGTGCGCCTCGCCACTCTTATTCTTGTTGTAGTACTTCTTCTTTTTCCATCTTCTTCTTCCCTTTCTTGTCATCGTCCTTGTCACTATCACTTGCATATGGACATTTAGCAATATAGTGACCGGACTTACCACACTGGTAGCAAACTCTTTTGGAGAGAGGTTTGTATTCCTTCCCCTTTCTTTGCTTGAGGATTTACTGGAAGCTCTTAATGATAAGAGCCATCTCCTCGTTGTCAAGCTTAGAGGCATCAATTGGGAGCCTATTAGTTGGTGTAGGCTCTTCCATCTTTTCTTCCGTTGTCTTGAATGCAACGGGTTGCACCTCAGGTGTGGTGGTGGCATCTTGCTCCAAGTTGATTATGTGTTTGGAGTCTTTGACCATAAGTTCAAAGCTCACAAACTTGCCAATCACCTCCTCAGGAGACATTATCTTATACCTAGGATTCTCGCAAATTAATTGCACTTGAGTAGGATTACAAAAAACAAGAGATCTTAGAATAACCTTAACCATTTCATGGTCATCCCACTTGGTGCTCCCGAGGTTGCAGACTTGGTTCACCATTGTCTTGATCCGGTTGTACATGGCTTGTGGCTCTTCTCCTTTGTTGAGGATGAACTGACCGAGTTCTCCCTCGATCGTTTCCCGCTTGGTGATCTTTGTCACTTCATCCCCTTCATGCGTCGTCTTGAGGACGTCCCAAATTTCTTTGGCACTCTTCAACCCTTGCACCATGTTGTACTCCTCTCTACATAAGGAAGCGAGGAGTATGGAGGTGGCTTGAGAGTTTAAGTGCCTTACTTGGGCGGCCTCATTGGAGTCGTAGTCCTCATCGCCCACTTGAGGTGCCTGCGCTCCAAACTCAACAATATCCCAAATGCTTTCATGGAGTGAGGTTAGATGGTGCCTCATTTTATCACTCCACATTCAATAATCCTCACCATCAAAGTATGGTGGTTTGCCTAAGGGAACGGAAAGTAATGGAGCACGTTTAGGAATGTGAGTATAGCGAAGAGAGATCTTACTATACTTCTTACGCTCTTGGCGCTTCGAAGATGTTGACTCAGCGCCGAAGGTTGAGGGCATGGAAGAGTCGGTCTCGTAGTAGACCACCTTCTTCATCTTTTCTTCTTGTCTCCCTTCTTGTGTGACTTGATGGAGACGGCATATTCATCCTTGTCCTCCTTTGACAGAGTCTTTTCTTCATTCTTCATTCCCAAAGATCCGGGCTTTTCCTCGGTAATCAACTCCTTTTTGGCGTGTTCTACCGACATCACTTCGAGTTGTTAGACTCTAATGAAGTACTAGGCTCTAATACCAATTGAAAGTCGCCTAGAGGGGGTGAATAGGCGAAACCTGTAAATTATAAACTTTGAACATGAACTTCACCCGGGGTTAGGATTAGAAACAAATAATAATGAATACGGAGTGCAGAAGAGTGTTCTTCTTGCTATGAGTTGCTTAATCAATGCAGGTTACTTTGAGAGCTAACTCAAAGGATTGTGAGCAAGAGAACTTTGAGAGAGGGGAGAGGAAGAATCAAATCATAAGGTGAAGATCAACACAAATGAACACAACAATTTGTTTCCTGAGGTTCGATTCCAATGAACCTACTCCCCGTTGAGGAGGCCACGAAGGTCGGGTCTTTTTGACCCTTTCCCTCTCTTAACCGAACACTCAGACCGATTGAGTGCTTCTTCTTAATCTCATGGATCACAAAGACCCCGCAAGGATCGCCACACACTTAGGTGTCTCTTGCTAGCTTTACAATTCATTTAGAGAGTTTAGAAGGAGATGAAGAAAGCACAATTAAAAAGCCAAGCAACAAGAGCAACAAATGAAACACGAATCACACTCTCTCAAGTCACTAATCACTATTGATTACTTGTCTTAATTGGAAGCTTTTGAATGTGTTTTGGAATGAATTCCTTGCTCTTGTGTTGAATGTGGATGTATAGAATGCTTGGGTGTTATGAATGGAGGTGGTTGGGGTTGTATTTATAGCCACCAACCACTTCCTAGTCGTTGCCTTCTTCCTGGTGACCGCAGATGGTCCGCGCCCTTGGTCCGGACGGTCCGCCCCTGTGCATCAACGGCTGAAATCGTAACGGTCAGCAGTAATAGCTATATCAATGGATATAAGTGCATTTAATGCGCCATCAGATTGTCAGATAGAGCAGTCACAGACGGTCCGGCCATGCACCACAGACGGTCCGCGAGGACACTATAACACATTTTACCGTACCCGTCACCTTTGGGTTTTTTCTGGTTTTTTAACGATCGGACGGTCCGCGCCAGAGGACGGACAGTCCATGCTTGGTCTCGGATGGTGCTTGCTTCTCCTTTTGACAGTCCGCAGTGTAAACATTGTTTTTGCAGGGTTCCTGTCCGAGGCTCACCCTAGTGTCGCGGATGGTCCGCCGCAAGGGCTCGAATGGTCCGCGCATAGGAGATTTCCAAAAAGCTTCTCGTATTCAGAATAATCTGTGGTAGTCAACTTAGAATTGATGTATATGAACTTTATGCACCTGAGAAATGATCAACTAGGCAAACTAGTTAGTCCATAAGATTTGTGATGGACGTCAAACACCAAAATTGATTATAGGAAATGATTGAGGCCATTTCCCTTTTAGAGAGTCATGGGCCTTCTCCACGCGCAAATGGTGCTTTGCTTCAGGACTCCTCTCGGACGCTCCCACCATCTTCACTATGGAGCTTCCGGTCGAAATGCCACGAGCCTCGTTCCCTCCAGTACACAATGGCCATCACACCACAAACTCGGTTGATGTGGTCTCACAACACTCTCGCCCCACTCTATACAATTACAACATCTCGCACAAGAGGCAAGGGGTTTTGTCAGTTTTGCTAACCTCACTCACAAATATGAATACACCTAGAGCAAGCACAATAGCTGTCTAACTAGCCTAAGCACTTCACAAAAGCACCTATACTAATTATCGAGTGATTCTCTTTAGCACTTGTGTGATGGAGCTCTTGGAAATGTGCCTCTATGCTTGGGATAGGTTTCTTGTGCTCCACACACTCCATATGACTGGCCAATGGGGTATTTATATCCTCCCCACTCAATTATATCCATTGGGAGAAACTTACTGCTCTCTGCAGCACACCAGACCATCCGGTGCACCTAGCCATTGGAGATAGTCGTTGGGATTCGACTAATGTGTTACAAAATAGCTGATAATAAATAAATCAAACTAAGATAATTATCTCCTCGGTGCCAATAGTTGACTGGGAGACGACGCCTAGATCTCATCGAACTCATCGTAGTAGTCCTCCTCTGGTGGCACCTATTCTTCTCCTGGTGTGATTATAGAAAGGGTGAGCTCCCATACGTTCATCGCTCAGCATGTGTGGGGAATAATGTGCATGAGCTCACTTACGGTGGGGGCTCATGTGTAGTGTCAGGCTTATCAACAAATAATGGTTAATGCTGAGCATTGTTTTTAATAAATTAGTCGAAATTTTATTAGCAATTACTAAGTATAAATGTATACCATCTCAATAAAATAAGAGATCACAATTGATAATAAATCCCGCGATGCAATACAAATGACATGTTTCGTTTAATTCCATAAGTTACTCATGTGAGTGTTCGTGCCGCTCTTGACCGTGAGCACGGCTAATATACCAGTTTTACACTCTGCAGAGGTTGCACAACTTTACCCACAAGCCATGATACCCATCTACCATGGGGTTATGATTCCCATACACCTCTACCGAGGAGGGGTGGCACGGTAGAAACTACGAGGCCTTTCTAAAGTTCCACTAGTTCGAGAAAACCCACTACGGTGTCAGGAAGAAGGAAGCATAGGAACCTCTCATCTGAAAAGTTATACAGACAATTCGACCTGAGGACCTCTCTATACTCTGTAGTGACGCGCTCCACACTTGCCCCTACGGTGTCAGGAAGATCGAAGTTACGTTGAAAAGATATGGTTTTTGGAAGATCTATGTGATTAATCATTAAAACTATATAATTCATGTGATAAAGTATTCTAAAGAAATAACTAATTTAACTTCAATCTAAGTTATAACTTTGGTTAGAGACAGATTAACTTTGTTTAGAAAGGTTAATCTACTAATTATATGTTAAATAAATATCTAACTATAAGAATATGTGACATGACAAAATAACGTTTGTTACTGCGTAGCTAATATTTATGCGAATCTAACACAACTTCAACGGACTAAAATGGAGTTGAAATGAGAAAGTTATGGGTTATACAAGTTTTAGGTATATTCTATGTTAAAAGCGTAGCTCCAGGGACCTAAGTGTGAGGATCTAAGGATTTCTATGCAATTTAGATTATAAATCAAAGGGCTCTTTAAAAAATTAGCCATAGAAAAGGGGTACGGGCTCAATCTAGCCATCAGATCTGAAACGTAGGGTGCAGATTAGATCAATATCTATTTGAACCGGTATGCTCTCGAGACCGTAGGATCAAGATCTTACGGTTGCGGCTCTAAGTAAGCGTGATCCAACTGTAACTATCCATATCAAGATAAACGACTAGTATTCATCATACGAAGAGGTATGAGCTGGATCTGATCTTGGCCCTTGTTCACCCGATGGACGGCTCACACATGACCGCACATCCCCCAGGTAGCCACAAATGGCGGCGCAGAGCCCATTCGGAGGCGTCCTCATCGGAGAATTGTGAGGTCGTGCCCGGGGGCCACAAACCCTGATCTATTCGGTGCGACACAAAGAGAGGAGGAAAGCGAACATAATATGCAGTGATTTACTGTTGGTCGAGTAGTAGAGTTCAATGCCCACGTCGAAGGGTAGATCCACGGCGGTGGGAGAAGCATGGTGACGAATTCTAGCCCCACCGAACCCATGCGCTCTCCATGATGCTGGTACGCGATCCATGAGCCCAGCGGCCCATCATGAGCCTACGTCGAGGCTATAGCGATGGTGAGGACGCAATTCAATGGCGGCACAGGTACGGCTTCTCCGCCACTTCGCTCGCGGCGATCCAATTCTCCGTTCTACACTTAGGCACTGCTCACGCATCGTTCCTAAAGCCCCTAGAGGATCCCTGAGGGTGCATTTGGTTGCAATGGTAGGACGGGACGGAATAGGACGATCCCTCAAATAAGGTTGTTTGGTTCAGGGTCAAGGGTTGGGATAGGACTATTCCAATGCTGTCCCCAGTTATCCCTCAAAATCGTAGGGACAAGAGAGAATGCCAGGGGACGTCCCTGTCCTGGCTGTCCCGCAACCAAACGCACCTGAGGCACCACATCGGGACGCTGGAGTCACACGACCCTTAGCAGACGGTGGCTCATGCTTTCTATCCCAGCAACCCACCCTCTGCGCGGTCTCTCTCTAGTTCTAGGTGGCGCCCTTAGATAGATTGGCGAAGGTGATCCCAGTGTCGCTTTATACACGGGAGGTCCAAGATGCACGATTGTTTGTTATGGCGATGTCTAAGGCGGTTGCGGTCGATCGCCGGTTATTGTGGTTGCTACGATACCTGAGTCCGACGCAAGGGGACAGTTCTAGAATTTCTGACCCATAGTCAGAGACTGATCTCTCAGACTCTCACACGTGCATGGGGTGAGCTAAGGAGCTGGCTTATGGTCCCACAAGTCAACGTTTGCAACATCCGCGTAGGTGAAGCGCTAGCCAGCGGGCCCCGCATGCAGTGATCCACAGAATGAGTATAGCAGCCACACGGGGGTGAAGGAACGGGCCAGCATGGGATGGGATATGGAAAAAGATACTTGGGTCGCGTGGTGAACGAAACAGAAGTGGAGTGGGCCGGGAGAAAGGGTTTCGGCCGAGGTGCAGTAATGCCTTCTCATTTTCCTTTCTAATTCCTTCTTTTCCCTTCTTTTCTTTCATTTCTTTTTTTTTAAATTTTAAACTCTAAAGAAGATGTAAACAAGGTTTGAATTTCAAACTTAATTCAAATGCTTTGTCAAAGATCCAACGTGTCGTGCAAATTTTATATTTATATATTATACTCTTTTAATCCAATGTTTACAAACATGGATTTCACATACAAAGTTAAGAAAAATTTATTTTAGTTATGAAGTTAAAAGTTAATTCAGAACCTGAATATTCATTTGTTTTAAGACAAATTTTCTCGAAATATATAATCCCTTAAGAGAAACTTTAACTCTATTCCTTTTCAGAAGATTTATGTAAATGCATAATTCAACCAAGGCTAATTTGATTTATATGTTGATCTTTTATTAGAATTTACTTTTATTTATTTTCTCTTAAAAGAAGTTTTCCTATTTTACCTAAAACATGATTTTGGGCTGTTACAGACGGGCTGACGCGACAGAGTTTGGGTCGAGAAGATGTGACCCGAGGTGAGGTTTGTTCTTTTTCTTTTTCTTTTCTTGTTTTTCTTTTATTATTTCTAATTTGTTTTGTGTTTCAGTTTTAAATTCAAAATTTTGAATTCATGCCTTCAAAAATAGATGTCCAATAAGAATACCAGCATGAGATGCATAGTTTATTTATTTCATATGTCAATTATTTATTTAGGCAAAATGCCCCAAAATATGTAATAGCGAGATAATTCACACATTGCTCTCTTTAATATAATATCATTTTTAATGTGTGAGCAAATTATAAGTTTAATTCAAAAATAAATATTTGCTACTTAATTATTTGTGATAAAGTATTATATATCTATATTAAAGTATTTCTAATGGTACATATTCCGCTCGACAGCGAGTACGGATTTAAGCACGTAATCAGTGGATAAAACGGATGTTGAATTTTAAAACATCTTCGGCTATCGCGATTTTAATATCGTATCTGTTCCGTCTGTCTTGAGTTCGACATCGGTTGTATCTATCCGGGCTGTTCCTAAATTTTCGTGGTGTTCGGAACATTGTTGTTCCAAAAATTGGTGCGTCCGATGATTAGTTAAAATTCATCGCCGCGCGAATCCGAATTCGGAAGCTCGACCTCCTTTTACGCTTTTTATCCCGGACAAATGAATTTGAACTCGACGACTAAAATATTTGGGGTAAAACAATTCGAATCGCGCGAAATCTTGCGTGAGGTTATGACCCCAAATTTATCCCTCAGCACGCTGTTTTGGCAACAAAAACGAGTGTTCTGTAGCGGATCGGGTTTCAGCTAATTTCGGTCGAATCACGCCGAACAAATTAGTCAGAACTCGTTGACTACGGTTTTCGGTGCAAACAATTCGGCTCACACTCGTCAACCGTGAAATCGCGTACGAGGATCCAAAAAAATTGTGCATCGATTCACTGATAAATTGTTTTGGCTGTGGAACTAGGTGTTCAGATGTTAGACGTATGTTCATCTGATTTTAAACCAGATCAAATCTTATTTGGTTCGATTCGTGTGTATCTCGTCTCGATCTAAATCTTTAAGTGTAAATAACAGATACGAATTCATCTGACTCCAGATTAGTCATCACATCAAATCCTTCTCAAATATTTTGTCGAACTTATTTTGGTTCGACCTTTTAAATATCTCTCAAATTTAAATATCAGAACCATAAATGTCTGAGATTTTTTAGTTAAAGAAAATGAAAATCTGAAAAAGGAAAAATATCCTACGTTCCTATCCTGAAGCCGCTCAAGCTCCTGCGCGTCGTTCTTATCTCCCTCACGCGCGCGTCTTCTTCTTTCCCTCTGCGCGCTGCTTCCTATTCGTCTGTGCCTGTGTGCCGCTCGCCCCAGCTCCCAGCTATGGCGTCTGGCCGAGAGAGCTTCTCTCATCTCCTCCCTGCTCAATCTCCAGCCACGCGCCCTCCAGTTCTGAGCTCCTCTGCACGCGCGAAGTCCTCTGCGCCGCACCCTAAAGCCCCCTGCTCGGCGCCCGAGATCCCTCCCATGGCCGGTGTTTGGTCCCTGCGCTCGTTCGGGCCGAACTCCCTGGCCATCGCGCTTGCCGTTTCCCCACACGCGCGAATTCGCCAGTGTTCAGTCCACGCGTAGCCTCCCTCCCAGCTCAACTGCCCATCTCCATGGCCGGAGCTCCCTCATCTCCCTCCTCTCGGCGTCTTCGCCGTGCTCCCGCTCGGCTCCACCCATGGCCGGAATCCCCTTCCTGCCGAGCTCCCATGGCAGCGCCCATCCCGTGCTCCCTCCAATTCTCCCTACCGCGCCCATCGCCGGTCTGTGCGCGCGCGCCCTGCTCCCATGCCGTGCGCCCCTGTCCTGTTTCTCTGTGTGCCCAGGTGCCTGCTCACACCCCTTGCCATGGCGCCTGGCTTCTCCAGCCGCGCGTGGTGCGCGCTCCCAGCCAGCGTCGTTCTCTGCCCCGCTGTGGGCAGCAACTTCGTCGATCTATCACCTTGCCATGATGTTTGTGCTGTTCGGTGGTGTATGCGATGTTAGAAGAAGAATCACAGCTGATAGTGGGTTAAGAAACAAAAGCTCTAGTACATCACCAGCCAACTTTTCGACGTAAAGCCTAAACCAGGGTCTCATCATAGTTTTCGTGAAGTTCAAGCCAGATATATAATTTTAGGGAGAAGATTTGGTGATGAAGCTGAAGCCAGCAGCCCCATTATTCTTCGCCGTCAACCCACGCCACGTCGCAACGTGCCCATCGATCCCGACGATCTATCTGCCAGCTGTGTGTCGCTTGTGTTGCGCTCTGAAGCCCCTTGTCGAGCTCTTTCCTTGGAAGTCGCCTTCAAACACAACCCATGCCAAGTGTTCGGTGGGAGGTATGAATCAATACTCATCGTCGATATGCGCAATTCCGGTTCGACAATCAGTTCCGTCTCCATCGAAGTCCTATTCGCCATCACGCCGAGCTCCTTCAACACTGCCCCAAACCCATTGTCGTTATTTCATCGTCTCGTCTTGCTGCCAGTCCCTATGTGCTGTCTCCGACTGGTGTTCACGGCGACAAAAGCATCCCAAGAAGATGTGGAGAAGCAATCCCCTAGTCGATACCCAGTACTCGGCGAAAGGCCAAAACAAGAATCGTCGCCAGTTATGTGGAGTTCTAGTTAATATGGAGAGATTCTAAGAATTGTGGATGGAAGAGAGAGTGAAGCTCAATTCAATGCCCGCCAGGTGTTTGATCGAAGATTTTATTCGGAGACTGTCGACGCTCTCGCAAGCTTTGAGTCGAACTTACTTTGGATGAGAAATCCCTGATGTTCGAGAGAAGCGACGCCTATAAGCGCTCTCTTGGGACTCGACCAAATGTCTAAATTGGAAAACCGTCATCGCCCTCGCGGATATCGAATCCATTCGGTCTTGGTAAGCCAATTTATTATTTCGGCTAATCGAATTGGATTAACTTGACTTGCTAGTCGTAATAATTCTTGTGTTTAGTAGATGTGTCGTGTTCGTGTTAGATGTTTGCTAAAATACCTCAGCCCCTCCGGTAATGCAATCGTGTGAAATAAATGCGTAATATGGTGCACCTTAGGTCTATAATGCAGAATAAATGAAATATTTAAGTTAGTGGGACTTATGCTGTATAATAATTGAGAATAGTAATTCTAGAAGTTAATGGAATGATTTCTATTTCTAGTCTAAGTTTAGATATTGTGCTCTAGTCATGAGAGATAGAGCGCCTGTCAACGGCTCGCTATGGTTTATGATATTCCTATCTATATGCATTCATATGCATAATGCATTTCATTCATGTACGTTAATTAAACGAGTAATGCGGAAGACAACCCAAGTCGACCCCAAGTGCGGGCTACTCCGCAGAATAATGCTGATGGATGAACCTGCCTGATCAAGTGCTAGGACAAGGATAATCGTCAAGTAGACGTCACCTAACAACACTAACCCAGTGTTATTTAGAGGAAGCCCCGGTGCATTCGCCACCTCCTTGTGTTGTAAAATTTTTATCACCTTGTTTGATGCATTAGGTGATAGGAGTTGGGTGCTAAACCATTGATGCATTTCCTTCCTTGGAAAATTGAATACCCTTCTTTGACACCCTTTTATAAAAAGGATTTTTGTTGCTTAGCCTTGTTTTAGAAAAACCAAATGTTTTGTTTAAACAAAAGTGATGCTTTAGTGGGTGGGAATGTTTTCAAAAATAAAACTTGATTGTGGATCCGTCAAAGGCCTTGATGGGTTCAACATCAGAAAAGATGTACCTCTGCCAGGTACCAAACTTTGGGTTGAAATAATAAAGCTGAGACCAGGCGGTTGACTTGCACGAGAAGGGAGTCTCGGTGTAGTGTCTCTGTCTGAGTCTATTAAGGACCATGCCGATGTAGGCCTGCTGACCGAGGACCCTTTAACTGGTCACATGCCTCATCATTGGTAAGCTTTTCCTCGGGCAGACTAATACCAGAATAAGATAACATGCAATGGGAGTGGAGAGATGCGAGAGTAGCGTGTACCCTCCATGGCAAGAGGCTGAACGGTGGTGTATCTATGCTCTCGGTTGGCGTGAACCTGATCTGGTCTTCAAACCCGGTGGCGAGTTGACATATGCAAGGGTTAAGTGCTACATATGTCGTGTGATTGGAGATCCTCAGCTGAGTATAATCGATTCGGATCGCTGTAACTTTGCGGACATGAAGACTTGGTCACTGACTTACACGTAGCATTCCAATGAACTTAAAGGGTTGATAAAAGACGGCTAGTGCAGGTCAAGTGATTGAACTAGGGTAGAAAGAACTCTAGATGCAGGTAACTTTACCTAACCTGGCAATAAAATTGGATTTTAAGGATCCACTCATAGTAAGTTTTCTGCAAAACAGAGTCTTTGATTCTTGATCAGCCATACGTTGAATCCCTCTAGCCAGCATACCCTTGAGAGTTTTCTTTAGTCGGGTAAGTCTTGCTAAGTAATTCCGTACTCAGAGTTTTATTCCCTGTTGTTTTTCAGGTCCTAACCTTGTGCTGCTGTTGACGGTGTTAAGTGCCGGTGGGCTCGTCCTTCTTATAAGTCTAAGTAACCCTCTATACTTCTTTGAGGATGGTCACTTGAGCTAGCATATATTTCAAACTTATACCTTTGTAATCACTCCGATAAAGATAATGTAAAAATTTTGTAACTTGTAAAATTTGGTAATAAGATTTCCGCTGCAAAAATATTGGTGTGTGATTTGTGTTACTTAATCTTGCGGTCCTGGTTGTAAGTGGTTTATCGATGTCCTTGGGGCAATCAGACAGATCCTGTTAAGTTATCTGGTGCACATGCATAGCCGTCTGAGGTCTTTGGGACAAGGACAGGTGCATGTGGGCCCAATAACTTGGAGGTTCTGCCACAAACTGGTATCGGAGCAAGATTAAGTATATACGATCACATACGTACTTTCAAAACAAAAGTTTTGGTTTTAGAAAACCTATTTTCAACTAAACACATTGTTTGGTTTTGAAAAAACTATAATGCTAGTGACATCCTCTGTTAAGCCCTAAACTAAGGACTATCAGGTGGCTTAGTTTAAAACCACTAACCCACAAGGGTGGGTATTGCATACATGTGTAATGTTTTTTGAGGCCATTCAGTTTTGAATGGATCGACGCTCAGGTAAGGTGAGATGTGAGAGCATGACCGAACAAACGTCGGTCTAGGGAAGTGCTTAATTGTGGTGCTTGACTATATACATGTTCCACATATGTATATATGAAGGCTGCGATGTGGAGTATTTATTTTTTTGGGAATTCAGTACCCCATGGATGTATGGGTATACAGACATGGGAATACTGAGAAGTGTAATGTACTTGTAACGACGCACCTACGCTCAGGTAAGAAGGTGAGTTACCATAATGAGTTGCCCTATGGTTAAAGTGTGGCAACAACGCCTATGCGTGGCTCGGCGCTTAATGATGAGCTGGCCTCGATATAGCAATATATGGAGTATAAACTGTGATAAAACTATCATGTGTGAACTGCATCATTGAAAAATTGGGTTGTGAAATCTTCTGCAGGTACACTAACCTCGAAAACGTATGTGTAGCTGACGACTAGCAAAATACTGTGAGAGTCGTAAGTATGCCACCAATATAGAACGTTATTGCCACAGTGTGTTGGCAAAATCAGTAAGGACGAATAGGACGAGCATGCATCCTGATTGTTGCATCATGTTTGTCACCTATACACCGAAATGCTTCTCTCCTCTTTATTCCAGTAACCAATGATTGTAAATAATGTGGTGTAATGTTATATCATGAATCCTAAGGAAATAAGTTGTCCTCCATTCTTTAGGTAATATATTTAGGTGTTATATGTGTTGCCCTTGTACTTGAGGTGACGATAGAATGTTCGTGACTTGTTTGCCTAAACTCAAAATTAGGCCATGTTCTTAGTTGGTGAACCGAGACCCAAATTTGAATTTATTATTATCCCTCCATGACCCAAACTCATGTAAATAAATGCTTAGATAATTTCTTTGTTGTACATAAAGTGTACCCAACCTTAAAACAAGAATCTCAAGTCATGTTTCCTCCTAAACCATGTCCTTATTCAGTTGGTGCAAGCGGATGTACCTTATCCAGTTTGCCTGTTCTTAAGGATTGCCATGTTGCTTTGTCAACCCAACCTAGGAAAGTCCTGCGTGATCATCTTCTTTATTTGATGCTTTTGAATTCCCCATACCTATCTAAGGCATACCAACTTAATCCTTGACTTGTGATCTCTACGATGGGCATAGAAATATGCTTTGGGCTGAAGTAACAGTCTCCCATCGTACTCCCTCACCAACTAATTTAGGTTATGGCCATGCCTTGTTCATTTCATCGGGCCATGATCTATTTGGCTCTCTACTTGCAATCATTCTTACAGGGGGAGTATTCTTTGTATATTGTCACCCTTGCCCAATTCATTTGTGTCGCGTGAGATTTCTTATTGGTTATGTCTGATAATGGTGTTATGACTAAAACCAGTGGTGCCGTGACGAAACCGAGGACCTTCTGTGTGTGTGCACATGGTTGCGCTACTCGGCACACGCTAGTATCACAGTTAGTAGCCATAATCCATTATGAGACTATATCGATATGTTATCTTCCGTGGACCTTTCCTTGAAACAATTTCTATGTTGTTTGTCAAGTGATCAAGCAACATCTATCATAGCTATTGGATCAAAAGGGCATACCACTTTCATGTGTGGTCTCTTTTCCTTGACTTTGATGGTGACTCCAAACCTACACATTCCCTTTGCATCCTTTGTGTAAAGGTGAAGCCTTGGAGCTTTTTAGTGTCGAGAGACAGCTGATTGGCTCCCAAAATGGAGATTGGCTTTTCCTGCCGCTGAAATGCGGGAGTTTGTTCATTCGCTCCCTTATTTAATCCATGTATTCCCTAATAGTGGATAATTCATCTCGCATGAGGAAATGGATGAACAATTGGACCAAATAGATTTTTACCCAAATACATAATCTCTTGATAACAAAGAGAGCTCTCGACCGTTGGCTTACCGATGGTACTGAGAGGACATGCCCAATGTCAAAAGTAGTTCAACAAGTTGGTTTTACTAACTTGTAGCTACATTGTGAACAAAGGTTGAGTTTATAGATCGTTTCATCGAGTTGTCTAAACTCATTTTGGTTCGACCCATCTTAAGGAAGTACTTTCAAGAATCGAGATTAAGTCGACCAGAAACCACCTAGTCATTGCTCTAGTCATGCCTCGATCGCCTCGCGTGTGCTTTTCCAGCATGTGTGATCAAGTCGAGCCGTGACTAGTGCTGGATAAAATGGACTGGTGGTAAAGTCCGTATCTACAGATCCCTCCGCTAGTGATGTTCTCGAATCTATATCACCTTTCAGGGACTTGGATTTTTTGAGTAGCCACGAGTTAAATGTGATGTTATTCGACATTCAGACCCGTCTCGTGTGCTATGAACTTATCGTAACCACTTGTTGGTAAATCTCTTTCTGTGTGTTTTACCCAAGAGGTTGCATCTGATTCTGTTTGAGTAAAGTCGCATATCTATCGCTAGCTCAACAGGCTCAGATAGTACAGTGTCATCAGAAAAAGCAAACTGCACACGTGGAACCTTATGTGTTCCTCTGGCAGACATCGTCTCTATTGGTGGACATTTCTAAATTAGCCCAAGGCGATACATGTTATGTCCACTAGAGAAACCACGTCCTGAGACACTCGCATTTGCTTAGAAATGTCTCACGATTATCGCTGATATGAACATGGGTTACATGCTTCTCTACTCTTGAAAGTCTTTCGCTCCGAATCTTGGGACGAGATTCTTTTAAGGGGGAGGGCTGTAACACCCCAGGTGTTTATATTCCGCTCGACAGCGAGTACAGATTTAAGCACGTAATCAGTGGATAAAAACGGATGTTGAATTTTAAACATCTTCGGCTATCGCGATTTTAATATCGCATCTGTTTCGTCTGTCGTGAGTTCGACATCGGTTGTATCTATCCAGGCTCTTCCTAAATTTTCGTGATGTTCGGAACATTGTTGTTCCAAAAATTGGTGCGTCTGGTGATTAATTAAAATTCATCGCCGCGTGAATCGAATTCAGAAGCTCGACCTCCTTTTACGCTTTTATCCGGACAAATGAATTTGAACTCGACGACTAAAATATTCGGGGTAAAACAATTCGAATCGCGCAAAATCTTGCATGAGGTTATGACCCCAATTTATCCCTCAGCATGCTGTTTTGGCAACAAAAATGAGTGTTCTGTAGCGGATCGGGTTCGGCTAATTTCGGTCGAATCACGCCGAACAAATTAGTCAGAACTCGTCGACTATGGTTTTAGTGCAAACAATTCGGCTCACACTCATCAACCGTGAAATCGCGTACGTGGATCCAAAAAATTGTGCATGATTCACTGATAAATTATTCTGGCTGTGGAACTAGGTGTTCAGATGTTAGACGTATGTTCATCTGATTTTAAACCAGATCAAATGTTGTTTGGTTCGATTCGTGTGTATCTCGTCTCGATCTAAATCTTTAAGTGTAAATAACAGATATGAATTCATCTTACTCCAGATTAGTCATCACATCAAATCCTTCTCAAATATTTTGTCGAACTTATTTTGGTTCGACCTTTTAAATATTTCTCAAATTTAAATATCAGAACCACAAATGTATGAGATTTTTCAGTTAAAGAAATTGAAAATCTGAAAAAGGAAAAATATGCTACGTTCCTATCCTGAAACCGCTCAAGCTCCTGCGTGTCGTTCTTATCTCCCTCACGCGCGCGTCTTCTTCTTTCCCTCTGCGCGCTACTTCCTGTTCGTGCCTGCGTGCCGCTCGCCCTAGCTCCCAGCTATGGCGTCTGGCCGAGAGAGCTTCTCTCATCTCCTCCCTACTCAATCTCCAGTCGCGCGCCCTCCAGTTCTGAGCTCCTCTGCACGCGCGAAGTCCTCTGCGCCGCACCCTGCTCGGTGCCCGAGATCCCTCCCATGGCCGGTATTTTGTCCCTGCGCTCGTGCGGCCGAACTCCTTGGCCATCGCGCTTGCCATTTCCCCACGCGCGCGAATTTGCCAGTGTTCGGTCCGCGCGTAGCCTCCCTCCTAGCTCAGCTTCCCATCTCCATGGCCGGAGCTCCCTCAACTCCCTCCTCTCGGCGTCTTCACCGTGCTCCCGCTCGGCTCAACCCATGGCCGAATCCCCTTCCTGCCGAGCTCCCATGGCGGCGCCCATCCCCTGCTCCCTCCAGTTCTCCCTACCGCGCCCACCACCTGTCTACGCGTGTGCGCTCTGCTGCCATGCCGCGCGCCCCTATCCTATTTCTCTGTGCGCCCAGGTGCCTGCTCACACCCCTGGC